>CM063706.1:9089100-9689100 GCA_032441835.1 Slavum lentiscoides
TAGTTGATACATTAAAAAGGTCATTTTTGTTTTTCTCAAAAAAGCCTAAAAATGTTAATCAAAAACTACCGGCAGATTATGCAAAAACGCCATTTCGTCAATATCCTTTATCGTTACACCTTCCTAATTTTGAAACTAATGTGTATAAAAAATTGAAATATTCATCATATATATAACTTTATATTATATTATGGTAAACAAATTTTCAACAACTTTCTTTAATTATGGATTATTTATCGAATAGTCCCCAGACCCTGGACCACTTTTTTCAATGATTAGTAACAAGCTGAAACTTCATGAGTAGCTTCATTTTGACGAGACGCCCGAATTCTGTTTTTTGAAAATTCTCTGTAGTGGTTCTTAATGAATCACGTGAACGTCTAACATGTCAATTCGATGATTGAAAAAATGTCATTAGTAACAGTTTGTTTGCTAGTTAAATCAAGAGATAACGTAATAAGGAACTAAAAAAAACGTTTGTCCTACAAAATGGATGGTCCAATCGAAGGGTACTCCACCCCCAAAATGTGCAAATAACGAGGTCATAAATAATTATTAGTAACAAGCTGATTTTTTCACTATTGGTTAATAATTATACGTAAAATAAAATGGAAACATTGTCCTACAAAATAAGTGGTTCGATTTCCTAGTCCTACATACTGAATATTTTACTTTCATGGGAATATTATGAATATAAAATATTTATCAAATATGTAACTTTATATTATATTATGGTAAACAAATTTTCAAAAACTTTCTTTAATTTTGGATTATTTATCGAATTTATATGTTTTAATTCATGGATAGTGTAAGGTTTTGTTAAATACCCAAAATATTACACCGAAGTTCTTATTAAAACTATAATGCATTATTAAAACTATAATGCAATTTATTGGTTTTATGTCAATCTATATAAATTAAAACAATGGCATACAATTTGTAAAATGTCGTAACCATTTGTTTATCAATGAAAGGATTTACTTTATTTAATAGAATTATTTAATTATTAAATTTAATTATTGTTGACATTTGAAAATGCTGATATAATTGGCACATTTTTTATCAGTAGTTTATTTTCAATTGATTCACCTCATCCATCTCTCGCCAAAACACTTCCTTGTCTTTTTCTTCACACCCTACTTGTAAAGCATACGCACATTCTGTATTTAAGACTTTCTCGTCAAAAATTAATTTTACCACTATTAATCTATCACTTTTCCTTATTACGTCTACTACTATACTTTTCATCATCTTGTAAATTTTTAAATTATTAAACATTTTATTATTAGTTTAATGACAAAATTTTTATAAATTTAAATTTAAATTTTGGATTAAACTTACGCGATGCTATACAAACCATATCACAAAAATTACGTATATATTTCGTGTTTACAATATTGAATGGTGAAAATAAATGAAAATATACAAAAAATTTCTTTATGTATAAAATTCAGAACTTATTGTTTTAATAAATAAAGTATATTTAAAACACTGCAAAATAAAGATTTTTAATTGATACCTCGGTAAATTCCAATTTAATTTGCAAAATTATATTTTTAAATTATTAAGTACATATTTTATTATGAGAATAATTGCAACATATTTTTTTATTTGAATTTTAATTTTCGATTAAACTTACACGGTCCTATTCAATGAACAATCCATACAACAAGGAAATGAAATTAATATATTTAAAATGCCAAAGGATCGGTTTATTTCGATATGTTTACAATATTCGATTACGGATATTTTATATTCGATTATATATTACATTCCATTGAATATTTTGTTTTAAAGTTACCTTGAATGTTATCATAATAACTCATGGAAAGAAAAACGTATTTCAAAATAATACTGAACTACATAGCCACATAGGCGTGTGCAGACCTTTGTGGCAGGGTGGGCCAAGTCAATGTTGAATTAGGATCAAGAGCATATTTGAGGGAGGGAGAAAGCATTATTCTCACATGAGTCCTAACCATAAAATTTAAATGAGTAATATCATTGATTATATATAGTATAGATAGCTCACTGCAATCTAAAACGCGCTACGCTAAATTGGCGGATGCCGTTATGACGCGTTGTCGTCGCGGAGTAGTTGTGGCGGATGTCGCTAGGATCGATAGTGTCGTTTTTTAGAGTAGGGATTAGTTCAAATTATTTCTGATGTCGATGGTCGGTACGTTTCGTAGCGTATATCGCGTGTGAGATTTGCGTGTTGTTATTCCGTATCGGTATTATTTTTTGTGTGCCAGTGACATACCTATTTATATTAATATATTATTATATTATTTATATAATATATTGATATATATTTATCTACTGGACTGAATGTATATAATATGTCTGGAGATAAATGTACAATTATAAATAAAAATTATGCTAGGCGAAATATTTTTTATTATTAACGAAAAAATATGTATTTCTATTTAATACAATATCAAGCAGCAATCATGTGAGTTTAATAAAATATTGCTAAAAATAAATTTGTTTAAAGTTATTTTGACCTTTCCATTGACTTTGTCCATCTTTTTATGTATTGTTTAATGTACGAATAAGTCTATGATACTAAAATTAAGTACCCAACTGGTCAATCCCGACTTTTCTTAACAGTCGTAATGTTATAATTCGTAATAAAATAATATTGACATCGAAAGATGAAAACCATTTTAAACAAAATACTGTTTATTCAGTATTCGTATTCATCACCTACCTATACAAATTAATAAATATAAAGCAGTTGTTGCCCGTTGGCCGAGTGTGGTGGGCTCGGGGCCGTCGTCACCCATCGGTCTACGAAATCGGAAAAACCGGTGTGTATCTGTTCCAAAGTTCAATTACTGCGCGATAAAGCGGCGGCAGTCAAAATATAATAAAATGCAATATTATTTTTCTCTTTTCTTCTTGTGTCACTATCTATCGGGCGATTATTCTCGCGTAGCGTGTTTTATATGACAGTGAGCTATCTATACTATATATAATCAATGGTAATATGTATTTTGGAGGTTAGGAGAAAAAGATGATTATAATTAATATTCCAAATAGATGCATATATTATATTTATTATATAACAACTGTTTAGATTATTTAATTTTAAAAGAAAATATTTTTGATTTATAATAGTTATACTTAGTTATAAAAATTACAAAAAACAATACCAAATTCTGACTAAATTTGAAATGAACTAAAAACCTAATCCAATTAAAATATAGCAATTCATAATTTTAGCCTTCATTCTTTTAGAGTTAAGGTTTTAAACTGCTCAATTATCTCATCGACATTGATGTTATATGCTAGTTCTTGTTCGATAAACATTGTCAAGAGGCCGCCTAAACGTTCTTGTGTCATAGTACATCGTAGCTTTGTTTTAATTAATCTAAGTTTTGAAAACGTCCTTTCGCATGTACAACTAGTCACTGGAATGGCAACAAATGTTTTCAGTATTTCAAAAAAATTGAGAAATATAGTTTCACTTCCACAACAAGGTTCTGATAGCCATTTGGTCCATTTTTCAATGTTCATTTTTCCGTCATTTAATACATCAGCAGTATGTTTTAGCAGGTTAATTTCTGTTTTTAGTATATTACTGTCTATATCAAATGCGTCCTTTAACAAATTAATATTGTCATTACTAATTTGAAGATTCAATAACATAGAGACACTTTTTATTAAGTCAATTGTTTCTTGATTAAAGCTAATATTCAAAGTAACAATCATATTGTCTAAAGTAGTATAATAAACTTTTCTCATTTCTTCTTCTTTAGTATTAAAGATAATATGTTGTGTGTGACTTGAGTAATCTAATTTTGTAGAGATTTTTCTTTGTCTAATTACTGGAATATCAATGTTATTATCATCACAAAATTTAACAGAAGTTTTGTATAAATTCTTAAAATTTAAATCGTTATTTCTCTTTGAATTGAGTGATTTTTTTAGAGCTTCAACAAGTTGCATTGCCGTCATCAAATTTATATCAGGTGATTGTAAATATGAACTAGTTTTTAATATTAAACAAAGGATGGGGTCTAGCATTTCTATAGCAAATATAAACTCAAAACCCTTTGCTCGTACATCTGCTTGATTAGTAGAACTAGTTATTTTATCAATCGCAATTAAAAGAGAAGAGTAGTTAACTTTTATGGCACTTACTGCTTCAGAGCGACATGCCCATCTAGTAGTTGAAACTGACTTCAACGCTTTAAGCTTTATATATGTAAAATTCACTATTTTTTCAAAAACTGTATATCGTACACAACTTCCTTCAATAAAGTTATAAATTAACTGAATGTATTCAAAAAATTCAAATCTCTTCCGATGGAATCAAATAGAACTAAATTTAGGCAATGGCCATAACAATGTACAGAATATAGTTTTGGATTTTTTTCTTTGAATTTAGTCTGTACTCCTGCGGTATTGCCTGACATAGTTGAAGCTCCACCAAAACTAAATTTTCCCATTTAATGTGGTACTCATGAATAGTGTCACTTAATACATTAAATATATTTTGAGCATTTACTGATGTAATTCGTCTCATACATATAAATCGTTCAAATGGACCTCTTTTTTGTGTATCACAATATCGTACCACAATAGACAACTACTCATGGTGGCCACAGTCACTTGTCTCATCAGCTATTAAAGATAATTTATTATTAGCAATTGTATTCTGAAGTTGTCTTTTCATTACTAAATTAACTGATTGTATAAGGTCATTCTGAATACGATTACTTGTATAAAGAGCATTCTGGGATCCTGATACAAAATGTTGGTCAAAAACTTGATCATACTTGCGCAAAAGTCTAACAATACTATAAAATAACCCTTTGTGTACATCATTAGTTTTTTCAGTATGCCCACGAAATGGTTTACCGCCAGTGCCCAAACACAGTACAATATCTATTAATTTCTTCATCGTTTCTCTATTTTTTAATCGGTTTATCTCCATCTGACTGCGTATATTTTCTCTTTGTTGATCTAAAATGACATCAATTGATTTTGACTTGGGATTCAAAACCGTTTTTAAAGATGTAGTACTATTAAGGTGACATTTTGATCCTTGGTGAGTATTAAACTTTCCTGTAGCTGCTTTCCAATTTGTAAACCCAATTTTTAAATAAACTACTTCAATTTGTTCAGCATTTAGTCCAACTGAACCAGAAAACATTCGACAAGGAAAACAGTAAGAAGCATCTTTTTTAGGACTCTACTCTAGCTAAGGATACACCAGATACCATGATTTTTGGAAGCTTCGGTACCTACTACCAAAAGCACTTCTTGGATAATTAGTGAATTCTGGTTGATATGGTCCTTTGGAAACTCTTTGTTTGAAGTCAACTTGGTTTTGAGGAACTGGATTTGTGGGATCATCAGGATGTATATCAGTAGTATCTTCTTCACCTACATACACAGATTATTATTAATGATAATCCAATATTTTCCACATTTAAATGATTAACATCAAAAATACCATAATATGCATACTACAGTTTAAAGTTGAGCAAGTTAATGAAAAAATTAAACTTTACTAGAAATAATCAAAAAAAATTCACAACAAAACTACAAAAAATAAACAACTATTAAATTTAAATTTACATGAATACAAATTATGCTTACCTTTGTAATAAAGTAGTAAAAATAAAAACACAAAAAAAAAATTTTAAGATATTTAAGGTATTTAGTTTTATTAAAATGCTATTTTATCAAACAATAAAACAAATAACCTAACCCATTTGTTAAAATACATTATAAATCTAGAGAATACTATTGTTTTTAAAAATGTCATTTTTATTTATAACCTAAATACAAGTTTGGTTCATGGAAATCAGTATCATAACTGCAACTAGATTTAGAAGGAGTCACCATAGGACAATTATCTGGATCCTAAATAAAATTTAAATTATATTAAGGTAATAACTTTTAAATAATATATTATATAATACAAACAATATACATCTTCTTCCTCAGCTTTTACAGTCCATTTAGGACCATTGCTGCCTCAACCACTCCTCTCCACCTCTCTCTGTCTTCGCTATCTTCAATCCTTGTTCCTTCTGAAATTTCTGTGAGATCCATTTTTACTCTGTCCGCCCATCTTTGTCTTGGTCGACCCCTGGGCCTTTTTCCGTTTAGTCTTCCAGTAAACAGATTTTTTGCCATATCTTCTGACCTCCAGATGTGACCCGCCCATTCTAACCTTTTACTTTTTAGTTACGAACAAATACTGGGCTTATTAAACATTTGGTACAGTTCTTGGTTAGTTCTTCTTCTATATTCGCCGCTCTCCATTACAGGGCCATATATCCGTCGCAGTACTTTTTCCTCATCTCCCTTAGTCACCGACCAGGTTTCACACCCATACGTCAAAACCAGTCGTAAATAATTGGAGTACAGATTTTCTTTTGACTTCCTGGACAGTAGTTTCGATTTAAACAATTTTGCAAGTGCATAATATCCGTTGTTCCCTGATGCAATTCTCAATTTAATTTCGTTGTGCATATTGTTTCGATTGTTTATATTTGTTCCTAAGTACCTGAAATCTGTTACTTGTTGGAAGACATATCCATCCACTAGCAAATCAGCTTGTGCTCTCACTTCCCTTGTTACTACTAGGTATATAGTCTTAAACAATATACCTACAAATTACAATATACGAGTACATATAATAATACATATTTACAACTTACATTACTGCTATTGATTAAATGGCCACTTGTTTTTCTTTGATTTTTTCTACTTTCTTGTATATGATCTATATATTCATTAGTATCTCTGTTCTGAAATTTAACAATAAGCTGAAATAAAATGTTTGTAAAAATATAATGTGACCTAATTAAAACTGTTATATTTAGAAATAATTAAATTGCTGCAGAATTAATGTATAAATGTTCTTCAAATACTTAAATATTACCTACCAATAAGCGGTGGTGTACTATTGCCTACGTTCGACCTTTTTGGCCGTACGATTGCCTACGATCGTACGATTGCGCATGGTATTACAACAAGACCATATAAATACATATGAAAATGAGTGCAACGTTGCCAACTAATAGTGTATAATGTACTATATTCAATATTGTGTCAAATTAATACATGCGTGTACACGGGTGTTGTATGAAACACACTATTTGTATGAGCCGGGAGCGTAAAGCGATATTACGCGATCCTGGACACCACCAAAAAACGATTTAATTTCACGTCAAATTTGTAGCGTGTTAATGTAATTAATAATATTAAATTAAAACACAAAATAGACAATATATATATATATATATATATATATATATATATATATATATATATGGTAACTATAATTGAATTGTAAAAAATGTATAATATAAACAAATATGCAGCCCATTGGCTAAAAAAAAATCAAAATAAAAAAATATGAAATAAATCATGTATAACAATAATAATATAAAATATATAAGATCACGAGAATGTAAATAAATTTAATAATTATAAGCGTTTTATATTGCGGTGTTTATTACCGCTATATCCAAGCGTGAAAAAAATAGTTGTTTTAACAATTAGGTTTATAATATATTTAAATTTAATACTTACATTATTGTTGGTGATGAAACATGAATCTATTTTCCTTTGTTTTGTGTTAATGACAGGAGATTGGTCAACTTCTTTCCCATTATCTTTGCTCTAAAATGTAATTAATACTAAGTATAAAACTAAATTTTGAGTAAAATATTGGGTGACTTTCAAATTATTGTGATTTATAAAATAATTAATGCAATATAAAGTATACTGAAAACATAATTATTTTTTTAACTTACTGTATCTCCAGTAGTTTTAGTAAACATAAAATTCTTCACTCTGTTTTTTGCTAACTTCTTCATCTTTTAATTACTTTTATATAAAAGAAGTGTAATGTTTCGTTTATAAGTGAAAAGCAAACAACGTAATTTTTACAATAGTACAAAAAGTATATATATTATATATATAGATGTATATAGTATGATCGTAGAATAAGTAAATATATGTCGCCAACACTACAATACACTTTATACAAAAAGTAAAACTTAAAGACTAAAATATAAGTAGGTAGTAGCATTGATTAAATATACAATTGTGTATTTAATCAAAGGTAGTAGGTACTAGGTACCCATTAAGTACTTTCATATTTGAAAAGTAGTCAATAAGTTAAAAATAACAATATTGATAACGTAAATGTTGTGGTGCGTAATGATAATAGGTGACATTTAATCTATGCTAGGAGTAAAATGTGCCAAGTACAGGATAGCCAATAACTATGTAACATTTTTATACAAGTTGATACTTGTTTGTAAATTATAATCACTACTATATTATATTTCGATTTCCATTTTAACTTTCCTGTAAAACAGCAATTACTTTCCTCGATCGATGTTAAGGATAATCATAATGTAAATATAAAGTCATTATATAAGATAATTTGAGTTTTCAGAAAATTGTAAACAGACGCGATTAAAATAAAGTACGGCTCGGCTCGCAGGGGGCCATGGCCCACCCGCCCCCCTCCCGTGCACATGCCTATGTTGTACTATGCGGAGAATTGTTATCCAGATAATTAATTATATTGTAATACCATTATATTTTATATTCCGAATAAAGTGTGGTATAATTTTAATCTTAGAATAACTATTCTCTGGATAATACACGATATTGTAAAATCGACCCTAAGTAAAGTTAGTTTATACTATATTCCATAAATCTGTATGATAAAATAGAAAAATGTTTCACTGTTTAAAAACAAGTTTTTGATAGGTGTCTGGTAAATAAACATATTCTAATTTTCTCTTTTTTTCGATTAATGCGAAAGCTCTGTCACATGGTAAAAAACTATATCCAAGTTCTAGATACCGATGGACTAGAGTTTTTATACTGAACATATGTGTTAACACTAATGTATACAATTATTTACATTTGTTGACGACGATACAAAGTCCAACAAAAGTAATATAACAATATAAGGTGAAATATTAAGTAATAACGCCGTAACTCGGGTAGAACATGGAAATGTTTTGCGAAGACGCCGTATCTATAAACATATTATAGTAAATGCTTAGTAAGTATATGCTTAGTTAATGTAAGATGAGGCGTTCTTACTTAGTACTTCTAATTTTTTTTGTTACCTACGGCGTTTTCAAAGAACGATAATTGTGCTTATAGCCTATTCAGTGTCACTTTAGTGATATTTTTTCTTAACAAACTATACTGTTATTACCTATAAATTTGTTTTGTGGTAGCATTTTATTCGTACACAAAATATACACACCTACTACTACACTTTTTTTCTTGTCTTTTCGTGTAGTCGGCAATTTTTCAAACTGATACCCTCCCAAATGGAAGTGCCTCGGAACGCCCCTAGTCACAATTTTTTGGCCCAAACGGGTACGCAACCACGTTGATGTGCAACGCATGCCGCCGTCGCCGCGTTAGCACATTTCATTATTGTTCGCACTTCGCTGCAATATATTATCCGTTGTTATGGGCAACGGTGCAACGATTGCCCGTCGCCGCCGTGTCATCGTTAAAGTGCGTGTTCGCGCGGTCCGTGTGCCGCCGCCACCGTGACCGTCGGCCTTTTGCCGTACGCCGCTGCCACCGCGTCCAACGGGCACGGAAACTGCGTTCGTTGGTCAACGCATGCCGTCGTCACCAGGGGCGGACTGGACAGGGTGTGCTAGTGTACTGTAGCAGTGTAGCACACCGGGCCAGTTCAATATGTCGGCCACGAGACTGTCGAAAAAATGGTCAATTTTACACTCTAATTTTGTCAATTTTACAGAGAAAATGTGAGTTTTTAGCACATACGACTGCGAGCCGCCGTGACTATCACTTCTGTTCTTTTACGATTAAACTTTATACGGCTTATTTATAGTTACAAGCTGTGGTGTGCAGAGCTCTCATACCAAGTGGGGCAAAATTATTTTCACACTTACCCACCCCCTTGAAATAACCTATTTTTAATAAATTTACCGTACACTGTACCAATAATATTGTTCTTTAACCGTACTTACTGTATACTACTACGTTTGATACTAGTATATTTATTTATCGCGTGGGTTTTTGAAATGATTCACAAGAACCACGGGTATAGATACTCCTTACATGGATTATTTTTATGTATCACAACCATATCCCTATGTTACACGCGTAATAAGACGTAATAACTAATAACTGGCGACAGTGGCAACTACTAGTCTATTTCCCATGGTATGGTATTGGTAATATCTAACTTTATGCCGTAACAATAGTCCAGTACTGCTCTTTGGCCGTACCTACTGTACCCTACTACCCGCCCAAGTTACTATACACATCCTAATTTGGAGTGGGACACGGGTCCAACTTAAACAGCGTCTGCACGCCACTGGTTATAGTTACTGGTACTAGTTACCTATAAGTCTTACGTAGGTACATTGAATTCTACTATCACTGAACTAATTAGCTGAACTTAAAATAATTGAAAACAGACAGAGGTCATCCTCAAGACAGGATCATTTATGTCAATGTCCATTGAACGATACATTTTTGAAGGCATAGAATTTTTAAACGTACTTGCGAGTACATTTACTTTTACTTGAGGCATTGCCTGTCGCCGTCTCGTCATCGCGCAATCCGTCGCTGCCACCACACGTTTTCCGCCTGTTCGATATTCGCGTTTTCAGACGGTCACGCGCGTTATCGTTAAACCGGTTCGCCACTATCGACTTTAGAAGTTTCTAGAACGTTCTTTTTTTGCACCCGCCACCGTCGGGCGAAAATAACTGTTGTATCGGCAGTCAGTCGTATAGTATTGAATTCGTGGGTCGTTTGTTCGGCGCCGTGTATCGGCCTGTGGTCGGCGTAGCTGTATGCTTTTCGTCGTCGCCGTATAAGTCGTGCGCATTTTTACGTGTATTACGCCGTTTGTCGTTTGGTCGGCGCCGTGTATCGGCCTGTGGTCGGCGTGGCCTGTACGGTCTTCGTCGTCGCCGCGCAGTTCGTACGCACTCGTAATACGCGTTTCTAGCTGCAAAATTGTCATTGTGCGTATACACTATACGTTCTATTCGTGCTTGGCGGTATTCATTCCGTCCATAAAACCGAAGAGTTCCGTGAAATTATCGATCAACGGGGATACGTAATCGACCGGTATACTTATTCAGCCATCAGGTGACATCTGCTATATTTATTTATGTATATGAACAACGCATAATCTGTTAAACGTGTCGTATCACATACGAGATAATAAGGTGTGTTCATGTTATTGTTATTATTATTACTATTACTATATATTTATTTTGTGTTTTGGTCGGCCGACGATTATTCTACGTGTACTGAGAATAATTATTATTCGTTACAAATTATATTCATTTTTATATTATTCAATTCGCTGTAATATTTATTCCCTTTTTTGTTATTTTGATATAATCGGAATTATTATACGAACTTATGTTCATACCGTTTAGTCATAACCGACGTGGTCTCTCGTAGTACGAGTCGTTGGGGCCAACTGCCAGGTAAGATCCCCTTCGGCGTACACCGCCATTCTGACGGACTGCCGTCGCCGCCACGTCCAGCAGGTGCGAGATCGGTTCGACGTACGCATCCACCCTCGTGTATTCTTAAACTAATACATCGCCGATACAAACGATTATTATTGTTATTATTGCGTACGTACAATTCGTGTGTCGCCACCACCCGTTTTGTCCGCGTACGTATTTGATGCATGCCGCCGCCGCCGCGTCTAGCAAGTACGAATATCGTTTCGACGTACGTCTCCCCTGTCGCGTACCTATTCATGGGCGACACGTCGCCGGGAAACCGAATATATTGTGTCCTCGCGTTCGTGTGATCCGTGTGCCGCCGCAACACGTTTTTATATTTTTAGCCTTTTTATACGGCTCGACATCGTTAAACTACGTTTTCCTAGCAGCGCGTTTTTTGCGTCGCGTAAGACGTAATACGCCCAGCGCAGTACGCAATCTACTTGTTCATTAGAAATTAATCACACTGTTTTCCTACAGAGCGCAACACGTTCCACGCCAGCGCAATAAGCTTGGCGCGATAAGCCGACTGCTTTTAGAGGGAGTCTATTGCGTCGCGCGCTGCGTGTTTTTAATATTTTTATAGTAAGAACATGGATTTATAAAACTTGGTATAACATTACATGGTATACAACTAAAAGATGGTATAGTGTCAGCACTATATACTTTGAAATTTGATCAAAATTTGAAACTTTAACAGTATCCTAAAAAAAAACCAAATACCAAATAAATAAGTATTCACTGAATTATTTTAGATATAATATTAACATAGTTTTAAATGTGTAATTAATTTAACAATCAAATGTTTTATTTACTTTAAAATGATTGTGATTTTTTTCACAATTGATTTCAGTTATTTACTATCTACTATTTTATTTATTATTAAAATAGTTATTATATGACAGTTGACAGATATTTTGTACTTAAGTGTTTGTATATATATATTGGAAAATAATGGCTATTAGGGAAAGGGGCTAATCGCAAAAAGTTGCGCACAGCGACGGTTGATTTTTAGATACCTATATTGTAGGGATTGGTAAAAAATCAAGACAAAAAAAGTATAGTTTAATGAAACACTACAGATCGGCAAAGTAGGTAAAATCTAAAATTTTACTATTGCTGGTTTAAATAACAATTTTTGAGCAAAATCTTAAATGACAAAAAAGATTCGCTATACTTTTTTACATAAAAGGGTATCGACAGCTTTGGTTTGCATTAAATGTAAAAAAAAAAACGATAAAATAACTTTTCGTTTACGTTCGCGATTCGTACGATTCAGGATAACAATCACAATATCTGATATTGTTTGGAAAATAATGGCTATTAAGGAAAGAGGCTAATCGCAAAAAGTTGCGCACAGCGACGGTTGATTTTTAGATACCTATATCGTAGGGACTGGTAAAAAATCAAGACAAAAAATTATAGTTTAATGAAACACTACGGATCGGCAAAGTAGGTTTCAATTGTCGACTAAATAATTCAACGCGCTGCTACTTAGTTTTGTAGGAAAACACTTCTACGCTGCGCAATACGTTTTACGCTCACGCCGACGCGATAGAGCGTATTACGTCGTACGCGACGCAAAAAACGCGCTGCTAGGAAAACGTAGCTTTACGACGTAATACGCTCAGCGCAGTACGCAATCTACTTGTTCCTTAAAAATTAATCACACTGTTTTCCTACAGAACGCAACACGCGTTCCACGCCAGCGCAATAAACTCGGTGCGAATGGCCGACTACTTTTAGGCCCTGTTCTCGCCAAAGCAACTCGCAACTGCAACGCAACGCGACACGTATTATTAAATAGACATGTTCTCACCGGTCACAACAGGACCAGATAACAACTCAACTGTTTGAAAACTATTTTTAAACAACTCGACGTGTCAGTCTCAGTACGCAGTTGCGTTGCAATCGAGTTGCAGTTGCGAGTTGCTTTGGTGAGAACAGGGTCTTACAGGGAGTCTATTGCGTCGCGCGCTGCGTATAAGGAACTGCGGTTATCACGAGCTATTTCGTTGAAAATATTGTTATATTATACCTAAAAGGTAAGTTATGATCGATATAATAATGAAGTTGAAATTATAATATAATAATTATTGCTAATATTACTATAACATACTAATATATTATTATTATTATTATTAATAAAGTATTTTTAAACAGTATTAATATGCAAAAAAGTGATTATTTGTCGAAAAATAAGCAATGCAATTATTTTTTTTTTTTTTTTATCGAGACGATTCATTGTAATTCCTCGTTTTAGTCGTCTTTATGTTAAAAAATATATCCTACACTACACTCATGTCACACTTTCAGTAATCGACTGAATAGTTAAACGCGCTGCTACTTGGGTTTTTAGGAAAACACTTCTACGCCGCGTAACACGTTTTACGCTCACGCCGACGTGATAGAGCGTATTACGTCGTATGCGTCGCAAAAAACGCGCTGCTAGGAAAACGTAGCTTTAACTGGGCGCGCGCGCGCGCTTTTTCCAACGACGCATAGACTTGAAAGCCGTTGTTTTATTGCAAGACCAGTCATCTGTTCTTCGTCGTCACCAACTGATCACCACATGCCTCACTGTCACGAAGATTATTCACCGGTCCGGATCTAAGGTCAGACGTACCGGACATCGGTATCGTTGTTATTTGTCATTGTATCACTGTTATTCGTCGTTGTACCAATGTTAGAGTTCACTCGTTGTGAAATAATTTGTGTTTTGTCTCCCTACCCTGTTTTTCGTTAAGTTAGGTTGTGTGTGTGTATTGTAACCATTGCTATCTTTCAAAGATCAGTGCGGTCCACTTTGTTATTATATCGTTCCAATTCTTTGTTCGGTTTGTTCGAATCCTGTTAACCCGCTGAAGTTCCGACCGCCCGTATTCACAGCTGATAGCTCCTTCGTCACTCTGCATCGACGAGGCCTTCGCGAATACACAGGTAACGAAACTTTTCCCAAAAAATAAAATATTCATTGTCGAAAATTTTGAAATGCTTATAAAATAAAATGTTGAGTTAATATTTGAAGTACTAAAGTACGTTTGACAGTGTGTTAAATTTGTAAACCTTAAAATAAAAAATTACCCCTTTTATTAATTAAATACCTCTAATCCTATAATTGCTATAAATAGCCCAAAATTAAAAGAAAATTTTTTAAAAATTTATGAGAAAATAAAAAAATGTCCACTCTACGTACCAAATAGATGCAATTTACTACTAGAAAAAAACTGTGGTTTTAAAGATCGGAGCACACCTCTTGATAGAATTTTTGAGTACAGACATACAAAAAAAAAAACACGTAATTTAAAAACCAATAAATACATGAGGATTGAGTATATTTAAAATACAAATAATAAATTAATTGCATAATATCACGAGATAACGTCAACAGTGACATAAAACATACAGTAATTTATTGGTTTTCTTTTCAATTTATTTAGATCAAAACAATGGCATGTAATTTTTAAAACTTATTCGACATTTATATTTTCTATATTTTAGATTTTGAATGGAGAGAGAAATGTATTGGTTTTACAATAATGTTGTTGAGGCCGAAATTTGTATTATTTATGTCCGATTATATTATTCGTATTATTATTATTATCGGTAAACGCGAATTATTATTAATAATGATTATGTAAGAGGGCAACGCCCGTGAGGTGAAAATGCCGTTGCACCCGTCGTCGTTTAATCGTATTTTTGTGCGATACGTAATTATACACGAAAATATTATTGTCGTTGTTGTTTCAAGACCGTCGCAGTCGTCGCGTATCGTCGTCTCGCAAATATAAAAATCATTTTACTAATTCGCACGGGTAGTCGTATATTACCTATAGTTTTTTTTTTTAATTAATATTATTGTTCACCGACTCTAATAGTCGCGTAAGGAAATTTGTATTGTAGTCTCTAATAGACGGAACAAGTAAACGGCTCTAATAGCCAATTTTATTGTACAAGCTCTAAATAGCTTAGTTATTTTATTACGCAAGGCTCTAATAGCCGAAATCGTGATAAAGCTCTGATAATCGATTTTTGTTAGAATATTTATTTCAATTTGTATTTTTTATATATAGTTAAATTTGTATGCGTGTATTTTTTCATATTAGTCTAGGTAAGCGGCTGGCCAGTTTGCGCTCCGACATTTTGTAAGTTATTGTTATTATTATTATTATTATTATTGTTGAGCAAAAGGATTAATTATTATACATATTTATATATTTTTTTTTTACCTGGGTTATTTATTATTATTTATTTGTTAATTTATTTATTTGCATTGTTTTGTGTTTAATTGTTATTATTGGGCCAAAGGGGCCAAAATTCATATTTGGTAAATTCGACACGCATTATATTTTTGGTGGTGTACGGGCGCGCGTAATAACGCTTTACGCTCCCGGCCCGTACAAATGTGTTTTTTTTATGTCTGTACCCAAAAATTCTACCAGTAGGAGTGCTCCGATCTTTAGAGTCACAGTTTTTTCCGGTAGCAAATTGCATGTAGTTGGCACTTTAGAGATGCAATTTCTCGATTTTCTCAATACTTTTATTAAGTGTCAGAAAAAACTACCAAAAAATTACGTAAAAACGTGGTTTCGTCAAAATCGAGTATCGTTATTTCTTCTAAATTTCGAAACTAATGGTTGTAGAAACTTGAACTATTCATCAAGTATGTAGCTTTATATTACATCAAGGACAAACAATTTCAAAAACTGTCTTTTAATTTTGGACTATTTACAGATATTATAGATTTTGAGGTATTTAAATTCATAAAAAGCGTTATTTTAGATTCTGAGCGGAGCGATGAATCTATTGCTTTTTTACAATGATGTTTATTTTTTTTTTCCTATCCAGTGTACATATTTTTGACCAGAAGGTGTGCTCCGATCTCTTCGGTCATAGTTTGTTTCCGGCAGCAAGTCGCATTTAGTTGGTTCTTTAGAGAGGTCATTTTTCGATTTTCTTAAAAGCACCTAAAAATATAACTCAAAAAAGCTAAAAATGCAATTTCGTCTTAATCGATTGTTGTTTATTTTTTCGTAATTTTGAAACTAATAGTCATAGAAACCTGAAATTTTCACCAAATATGTAACTTTAGACTACTGTTTACGCCACACGGCTAAATTAATTTGTGGATAAGATCGGTAGTCTAGTGAGAATAAGAACAAATGTGCGTATGAAAAATGATATGACGATTATAATAAACAATTGAAAGAAAACATAATTAACGATTAATATAATAATTTATACAATATAAATACTGCATATGCACACCCACGGGCATAAATGTCCGTAGAAACACGATGTTTACAATATAATTGTGATAACGTTACCGAACTGAACACTCCTCGGGATTGTCGACGAACCACGGTTACGGTCACGTATAGCGTATGGATGTCTGGGTCAAGGTCACTGTCGTAGACGAAAATAACTGCGTGAACGGCACACGCTCGTGATTCGACCACCAACAGACACCACCGTCCGTAAGCGCTAGGCCAACTTGGCCACGGTCGTCTCGATGCGACGGATCAAATATTCCGTATCGGAATCGGTTCGTCCGATCCGTTAAGCGGACACTACGCGCGAATGACACGGTACGCACCGTGTACTTCGCGCCAACGGAAAAACTCGCCCGGTGCACACACCTCGTACCGAACGAAAGACACAATACACGCGGGACGTGTTCAGTCGCACACAGCGAATACTCAAATTCCGCGACAGACTTCGTCACCGTAACGGACGACCACAAAAATACGAGACGCAAAATAATAAAATAAACAAATACCGGTCACACACGCTGGACGTGTGCTCTCCTGGGCATTTTACGCCATACTGCTCCGGGTGCGACAAAATATAATAATAATACGGCGACGGCGACGACGACGACGCGACGATAATATTACGACAATACGAAGGTAATACCAACCGCCTGAACCGTCGTTCTCGATATCGACGTTATTTTAACACATCGGAGAGTCCATAGGTCGTGTGCGAGTATATTGCAGTGAAAATTACGTCGAGTGGCGCGAAAAACTACATTTACGAGAAAAGTAAGCTCCGCTCAGAATTGTTTTATCGAATGCAATGACTTATCATTGCTTTCAAATTTAAAATAAAAAGAAAACTCTAAAATCTTTATCCAAGTAATTCATTTAAGCGATATCCACAATACCCCGCGGCTCGTTACCTTTTGTTATAATTGGTTTAAATAATAAAAAAAATTTGATACATAAATGTTAAAAAAATGTAGGTATACAAAAATTTAGTATAATTTTTGAGGTTGTATATTTTCCACAAATTTATTTATTATATCCGCTTTCATATTATTATAGATTTTGATATTTGTTATACTGCTTTCAAGTGTTGGTCGTTTATTTAACCGCAGGAGCACTAGTTTTTTGTTATGTACCCAAAATATAACACTGAAGCTCCGTTCAAAATCGTTTTATCTAACGTAATGATTTATTATTGCTTTCAAATGTATAGGGATGAAAATACACTCTAAAATTTTTATTCAAGTAGTTCACTTTAGCGATCACATAAAAGCGGTAAAATGCGATTTCGTCAAAATCGATTAATAAAATTGGAAATCCTGGCAGGGTCGCCATTTGAATTGTTTTGGTTCTCCGTTATCCGAAAGTCATTTGGTCGTTCTCCGGTTTTGGAAGGGTCGCCAGCCACTATTCATAAACGTTTGCAATTGAAAAGAGTGGACTTAAATATTTAGTTTTACGTCGTTTTATTTTCATTTACCAATTTTGATTATATTTTTATATGAAGAACGTGACGTATAAATAATATTGAACAGTGTTAAAAATTGTATGAACATGTAATAAAAAGAACACATGGCTTGTTGAAAAAATAACGTTTAATTTTATTAAAATTAAGTGTGAAGAAAGTTCACGGGCGTAAAACTTAATAGAAAAAGCAAACAGAGATGCAAAAAAAATTAATAAAATAAAAATATTAAGGAAACAAAAAAAAAATGGACCGGTCAACTATGTTGAACCCCGCATATACTTATATGGAAGGATTTGGAGGATTTCGTATAATCGGCCAAGGACATGAATAATAAATAAATAATTTCTCTCCCGGGTTGTCATTTTGAACATATAATATAGTTCCTATGATCATAAACAATTTGCCCGTAGACAGGATCTGCCGTGGGAAGAAATTTGTAAATTTACTCCATGTTCGTTAAAAAAAACAACTCAAGAAAAAAATTAATTTATCGTGTATGGAAAGACAAACGGAAAAAGAAAAAGAATGAAAAACGTTTGAAAATTTAATAGGGGCCGATTAGAAACAGTATGAGAGGGGACTTCCAATTCAACAACCAGCCGGTGTAATTAAAATCGTCATTAATAATAATAATAATATATATATAGATTGATATATCGGTAGCATTATATGATCCGCGCCCGACTGGATGGCATTTATAATACACAGCTAATGGACACGACCTACCAAGGATAACACGGATTAAATCGTAAATAATTTTCGACGTCATAATACCCAAAATATAATACCGAAATTCCGCTCAGAATCGTTTTATCTAATGCAATGATTTATTATTGCATTCAAATTTATAGTGATGACAATACACTCTAAAGTCCTTATCCAAGTAATTCACTTTAACGACATTCAAAACACCCCGCGCTCGCCATCTTTTTTATAATGCATTATATTTGTATTTAAGGATAAAAATCTTGATTAGTTATTTGGTTATTATTTTTCAAATTAGAAATGCATACCTTCATTATCCGTGGCATGGCAATCTGAAATAATTTACAATAACAGATTAATTCATACGTAATAAAGCATATTCTAAGTAAAAATGCTAATATAATACTTCATAATTATATATCAAATGCACAACAGTGTGCGAAATTATTATTATTTTCACAAAAGTAAAATACCGCTTATGTTTAATTCTTTACACATTTTTCTTATGTAAACCACAAATATAACAATAATTAATTATGAAATTCTATTATTATTGTCACTGTTAGTGACAAAGTTAAAATCAATTAAAGGCGGGCAGATAAGATTGTCATATCGCGAATGTCCAATTCTACTCTTAGTTTAATCGTGTAGTCCGTGAGTGCGCGCGATCAATACAAGTCGCACAATGTGTAAAGCCGACACAGGAATGCTTAATCGTTTATAATCGTTTTATATTACAATCAATAAAAGAAAATTTGTATATTAAACAATGTAATTAATTATACAGTCCACTTAGTAAACGTAAAAATAAAAATTAAAAAACGGAAAAATTTCAACATAAAATTTGGTCCTAGTGGTCCGGATTGGAAAAGTGCGTAATATGTATGGTGCGTTGCATATTTCGTGAGTGCGGGATTCATTGCCCAAAAAACGTAACAAAGTCTCCGTTGTTGGCTGAAGTAGCCAATAATCAGGGAAAATCATTTAAGGTGACAAGCCTAAGTAGAAGTGGGATCCATTGCCCAAAAAAGTGCCGTTGTAGAACACGAGTTTCGACAATCAGTGCAAAATTCAAAATCGGAAGTGTAAGTGGTGTCGCATAAGGATTGCCAAGAAGAGCGGTAAGTGAACGTTATTTCTATTAGAAAAGTGCTCCTTAAATCGTCAAAATTCATATTTTTCATTCCATATTTCACATATTTTCTATACACGGTATAAGTTGGGTTGAAAAAATATATTGTTCGTTGTTGATTTGTATTTTGGGAATAAAAGTAATATTCCCAAGGGAACAACGAAGAACGTAAAGTATGGATATGCCTACAAATAAACAGATAGGTACGCCAACAACTACAGCGGCGGCAACCTTACAAAAAGAATTATCGCAATTGCGTATAAGACGAGGTCAGATAAAGTGTCAGTTAACGAAATTCCAATTATTTCTAAACAATGTAGGTAATGACAACAAAACACAATTAAAATTACGAAAAGAAAAAATCGAAAAGTTATGGGATGAGTTCGATAGCGTACAAAATCAAATTGAAGTGTTTGATACGGATTCAGAGCAAATTAATTATAGAGACTCGTTTGTGGATTTGTACTTTGAACTAATGGCCATAGCAGAAGATAAACTGATGACTGAATCGAAAAGTGATAATGATACAACAAGTGGTTTGAACAATGGGCCAAGTACCATAGCACATTCGAATTTTGTACGATTAAAACCACTGGAAGTGCCAGTATTCAATGGTCGATTTGAAGACTGGGCGGCGTTTAAAGATATTTTTGAGTCATTAATACACAGTAATAATACATTAACGAATGTGCAAAAGTTCCATTATCTCAAGACGTCATTATCAGCAGACGCGTTGAAAATAATAATTTGGAGACATCTGCGATAAATTATACGGCTGCGTGGGAAATGATAAAGGACAGGTATAATAACAAGCGGTTGTTGATACAAACACATACAAAAAGTATATACGATCTAAAGGCCATAAACGAAGAATCGGCGGAAAAATTAAGAAATTTTACCAGTTTGTTTAATCAACATAGGCAGGCATTACAAGCATTAAATCATGACCCAGATGAGTGGGGAGCATTATTATTACACGTTATAACATCCAAGCTAGATGCAAATACTTTACGTAATTGGGAAACATTAATGGCAAAAGAAGAATTGCCTACTATTCAATCACTAATCGACTTTTTACAAGAAAGGTGTCAAATACTGGAAGCAATTGAAAATTCAAGGAGTATGAAAAAAGAGGTGAGAAATGAAAAAAAGCATTTTTCGAATAAAATGCGTAGTTTTGCAACTACAGCCATGTCAATGAAATGCTATTTATGTCAGGGACCTCATGGTATTTATAAATGTAGTGAATTTTTGAAACTGAATATAAACGAGCGATTTAACAAAGTAAATGAATTGAAGTTGTGTAGAAACTGTTTACGTCCAAATCACACGGCGGAGAAATGCATGTCAAGAAAGTGTATGCATTGCAGCAAACCACATAATTCGCTGTTGCACAAAAATAAAATAAATTCAAACGAACAATCAGGTGTTGATAATAGTAAACGTAATATTGAACAATCAATGGCGATATCGGTGACTGGTGATGGGGACGAACGCGGGACAGGGCAGTCGACGGCCGCGATAACGATATCTACTACGAGAGAGCATACAGAATTATCAGCGTGTTATGAAGTATTATTCGCAACGGCAATAATAAAAGTTTATGACCAAAGTGGAAATATATATTACTGTAGAACGTTGCTCGATAGTGGATCGCAAAGCAATTTTATTACGGAAGAATTAATGCACAAATTAAATTTGCCACGAAGGAAAGTGAATTATCCAATATCGGGTATAGCAAATATTACTCAAAACGTTACGTATAAATTAAATATATCTGTTCAATCGTGTATAAATTCGTTCAGTACAACACGTTCATTTTTGGTACTCCCGAAGGTAACAAATTGTTTGCCAATTAACACTTATAGTATTTTAAAAACCACGATGCCGGAAAATATAAATTTAGCAGATCCTACATTTTTCAAACGTGGAAAAATAGATATGCTGATTGGAGCTGATTTATATTGGGAAATTATGTGCGCCAATATCTTTCAATTATGCCCGTCCGGTCCATTTTTACAGGAAACGAAACTGGGATGGATCGTGTCAGGTCGTGTTAATCAAAACGAACGGGGTATGATAAGTAATTGTATGGTAACAATAAACGATAATTATTACACGGATTTAACGGAAAAAATAGAAAAATTTTGGAAAATAGAGGAAATCGCAACAAAGGAAAAATGGACGGCTGAGGAGACGTTGTGCCTAAAACATTTTGAAGAAACTGTCAAGCGAGACATAAATGGAAAATTCATAGTTCGGTTGCCGTTCAAAAATAAAATAATATAACTGAATTAGGTAAATCGTATCAAATTGCACTTCGTCGGTTTTTATCGTTAGAGAAACGTTTAGCACAGAATTTAGATGTTTACGATCGTTATCGAGACTTTATGAAAGTTTATTTGGAATTAGGACATATGCAAGAGGTAAACGACCGCGACATAGATGATAAGCGTTATTTCTATTTACCACATTCGTACGTTTTAAACGAAAATAGCCGCACTACAAAATTACGAGTGGTGTTTGACGCGTCAAGCAAATCCGATACGGGTGTGTCCTTAAACGACGTACTAATGAAAGGTCCGGTGTTACAAGAGGATTTGGTACAAATTATCGCACGATTTTGTACTCATAAATACACGTTTTCCGGAGATATAATTAAAATGTATCGAGAGGATGTACACCTGAAGAATTAACACAGAATAGCTTATGGTGGAATGGTCCTCAGTGGCTACACAAATCCAGTGAAAAATGGGAAAATAAATGTGACGTTACTAGTAAGAATATTTTATCATCAGACGTACGCGTAGAGGAAAAAGAAATTACTTTGGTGTCAGTGTCCACAATAAAAACGTATGACCTATCTATATTTAAACGATATTCATCATGGATGAAATTAGTACGCGTTACAGCATATATTTTACGATTTTTTTACAATACATTATGCAAAAAACAAAATAAAATAATTAAAAGCGGTTTATTGTGTGTTTCCAAAATCAGATCGGCGATTGTCGCACTTATCAAAATTATTCAAAACTATGCGTTTATGACAGAAATACGTACATTGAACTCTGATACGGGTGAATCGATAAAAGGTAAGTTATTGACCTTGAACCCATTTATCGATAAAAATGGAATTTTACGCGTCGGCGGCAGATTATCTAATTCGTCCGATATCTCGTATGAACAGAAACATCCGATTATATTACCGTATATAGAACCATTTTCTGCATTATTTTTTAGTCATGAACATGAACGATTATTGCATGCCGGTCCACAGGTAATGCTGGCCACTATTCGATTGCAGTATTGGCCGTTAAAGGGTAGACAAACGGCAAAAAAGGTTGTACATAAATGTATTCGTTGTTTTAAATTAAAACCAAAAATTCTAAATCCTATTATGGGTAATCTTCCAAAATTTAGAATTGAACAACCTAGTCGATGTTTTGAAACTTGTGGCGTGGACTATGCAGGTCCGATATTTATTAAATCGAATCCAAAACGTAACGCAACTATAAGCAAAGCCTATATATGTATTTTTGTTTTGCAACAAAAGCGGTGCATATAGAAATGGTGTATGACTTGAGTACAAATGGTTTTATTGCAGCGTTTAAACGATTTATATCAAGACGCGGAATATGTCAAAACATATATTCGGACAATGCTACGAACTTCGTAGGCGCGCAAAGAAAACTAGCCGAACTAAAAACGTTGTGGCTTTCAAAAGAGCACAAGGAAAAAATTCAAGCCTTTTTCAATGATAATTCGATAACATGGCATTTTATTCCACCACGGTCTCCTCATTTTGGAGGACTTTGGGAGGCGGCGGTAAAAGCAGTTAAATGTCATTTAAATAAAACGCTAGCATTGGTTAAACTCACTTATGACGAAATGTATACAGTATTGGTACAGATAGAAGCGTGCCTAAATTCGCGTCCACTTATACCGTTATCAAATGATCCCTCCGATTTATCTCTGTTAACTCCTGCACATTTTCTAATAGGTTGTTCACTTTTATCCTTGCCTCAAGCTGATTTAACTTTTCAACCTGAGAATTGTCTTACACGGTGGGAAAGGGTGCAAAAGCTTACACAAAATATTTGGAAAAAGTGGCGTATTGAATACTTGAACCAATTACAAGTCCGTTCCAAATGGTGGTGTGCCAAAGGCGAGTCAAATATCAAGGTAGGAACAATGGTATTGATCAAAGAAGCAAATGTGCCACCTTTACATTGGCACATGGGGCGTATAATGTCATTACATCCAGGGAAGGACGGTGTTGTTCGAGTCATAGAGGTAAATACTCGTAACGGACCCAAGAAGCGAGCTGTGCGATTGGTGTGTCCTCTTCCTGGTCAAGGCGAAAATCAAAATGACGGTTAAAAAAAAAAAAATGTATCTAATACTTGAATTTTTATAATATTCGATTTTTTTTTTTTTTGTTTTCTTTAGCCTGTGTCGAGCTATAGGTTTATTTTGTATTTATAAAATATTTTGAGGTATGTATTTGAAGGTAATTTGGGTAAAAAATTATAATTTAAATTGTAATGTAATATTGTAAGGGGTGATTTTGTATTTCTAAAATTCTTTATATTGTATTATTCTTTATATATTTTTTCTAATTAATTATACTGTCATTTTTTATATTTTTGAAACCATGTTTCAAGGGGGGTGTATGTTAGTGACAAAGTTAAAATCAATTAAAGGCGGGCAGATAAGATTGTCATATCGCGAATGTCCAATTCTACTCTTAGTTTAATCGTGTAGTCCGTGAGTGCGCGCGATCGATACAAGTCGCACAATGTGTAAAGCCGACACAGGAATGCTTAATCGTTTATAGTCGTTTTATATTACAATCAATAAAAGAAAATTTATATATTAAACAAGGTAATTAATTATACAGTCCACTTAGTAAACGTAAAAATAAAAATTAAAAAACGAAAAATTTCAACAGTCACTGTCACTTTTTTTTTACATGTTCAATCGAGGGCTGGGGTGGAACCGACCGAAATCATTTCACCCCCAGCCCTCATCCTTTATTTCAATAAAATATTACATAAAAAAAAGCTTTACAAGCATAATATATGAAAATTTGGGGGGCTCTAACCATAGGCGGAAATCTTTTAAATTTTCTGGGGGGGCTAACATTTTTAACATCAGTCATAATCAGTCAAATATCCAAAATACATACAAATTATAAGATATTTGGGGGGCTTAGCCCCCCTAAGCCCCCTCCATTTCCGCCTATGGCTCTAACCACTCTGTAATGTTTGACAGACGGCCTACAGTATTGGTAGCTTAACTAAGTATTTACACCTTTACGTCTTCTTTCCTCTTCTTCTTTGTTCAACTCCAACCTTCTTCTTCGACCATGCCACGCGTTACACACAAATAGAGTATGGTAAGCCTTGTCCTGGCTGTGGCCGCAGTACCAGCAATCAGGTGACCCGAGCTTCCCGAACCTGTGTAGGTATTGGGCAAAGCAACCATGTCCGGTGAGTGCTTGTGTCAGATGAAAATTCGTCTGACCGTGGGTCCTTCTTTGCCATTTGCCGATATTTGGGATTAGTCTATCAGCAGGGCCTGCGCAAGGGGTAGGCGGGGTAGGCACTTGCCTAGGGCAACACTCAGGGGGTAAGATTAAGAATAACAGTAAGAGTAAAAGGTAAGAGTAAGTGTAAGAGCAAGAATGAGAGTGAGAGTAAGATTGACAGTGACAGTGAGTGACAGTCACAGTGCCACTGTCACTGCCACTGCCACTGTCACTCTCACTCTCACTCTCACTGTCACTGTCACTCTGTCACTCACTGTCACAGTCACTATCAATCTTACCTTTTACTTTTGCTCTTACTCTTATTCTTAATCGTTCTCTTAATCTTACTCATACTCTTAATCTTTATCTTACTCTTACTCTTAAACTTACTCTTATTGTTATTATTATTATCACGTGAAAATTACACAAGTAAATACAAAAATTATCAAAAAAATAAATAAATAAAAAATATTTATATTTTAAAAGTATTATTTTTATGATAAAAATTTTAATTTCTTCGTTGTGTATAACGAGGGACTTAATCACTGACCCGAGATTAAAATATTTATGATTACGAAGAATAGAAATTTTCTGTTCATTTTACCCCGAATTTCAAGAAAACAAAATATGTACAAAGTTATGTTCATTTTCAAAAAAAACACAGTGATCACATTTAGACGTGCGACTATTGTGATTATTGCCTATGTACATCGCGGAGACCCGTCTGGGACACATAATGTCCGGACACAGGAAGTCATCATATGCGATAATCTCAAAAACATCTAAATGTGAAGTACTATGGCACTTCCATTTATGTACATTGTACACATAGAGTAAATATATTAGTAATATGAGTTGTCATCATATTTCTTATGAACATATTAATTCTATATATATATAGTTCCTTTTCAGTTTTACTTTTATAATTTATTATTTTCTTTATATACATATATAATATAAAAGAATAATTAAGAATATAAATTAAATAATAATATTTTTTTTTTTAGATAAACAGTAATGAATTTAATAAATAATAAGGCAAAATTTCTGGAACTGTGATTTTCCACGTCTGGGGAGTATTATAGTAATATACGTAATTATGTTTTTTATCATAACATAATTAGAAAAAAATTTTTTATAGAATATTCGATAATATTATATTCATTTTACATTAAACAGGGACGATTTTTCTAATGAAATAATTAAGCATTATATATAAATTCATAATGCAAAAATAAAACGGGCCAGATATTTTAAGTGTTTTTAAATTTTACGCAAATTACAAAAGAATATTGGAAAAATACCGTAACTTGTTCATTTGTGGGCACAAAATAATACGCATTTAAATGTTATTGGATTTGGATACTATTACTGTTCTGCGTTCGCAATAATCCTTACCTAGGTATACGTAAATGTCGAAATTTATGATGTTTACGCAGCAGTTATAATAGGTGTGCGTGGTCTCCAACCACAGGTGCAGAATAAATAATGAACGGCCCCCAATAGTATGGTACGTTTTCAAACCTAAGTATATTAATGATTTTAAGTAATAATTGTTTCTTTAATCTACATCAAATTTTTTAAAAACATTACAAATATAACATAATTTTTGTAAAATGTATTGTTTAAATTATATTAAATATAAATTATTTACATCTATGGAGTCTAACTTAACCTGAATACTACATGAAAAATTGCATAAAATATTGATTTTCGACTTATACATGTTGTAAAGCGTTTTATAACAAATTTCATGAACCGTGCAATTTTACTTCTGGGATGTAATGTGTATAATATACTAAATACACAAATCAAGTTATACTTATTACACACTATCTGAAAAGAACCTTTTTTTTTAGGCAAAATGTCTATATTTAAGTCATTATTATAATACACAGCGTGGATTTATCCTATTAAATAATTTATCATTTTGTTTAAGTTCATAATGGAATATAAATGACCTGGATACTCCAAGAGTTTTTAAATTTTACGTATACTATTAAATACTGAACTACTGAATCTTGTTCTTTTGTCGGTCACAATATCATAAACTTTTAACTGTTTATGGATTTTGTTACGATTAATTTCGGTGTTCGTTCAAATAGTAATTTATACGTAAACGTGGAAATTTATGATATTTATACAGCTGTTGTGACTGTAAAAGTGTGCGCACAAGTGCAACTGTTGGTTCGTGTACTGCACCCGCGACTTGTTTGGACCGCTTAATTTTATGGGCTTCACTTGAGCGGGTTCGAACGGATAAAATAATATACACGAATCCGTAATATATACTTTTCCCGTAGACTTTATAAAATGTGTTTTGATAATTTGGTACAGTAATTTAGAAGCTATTGTTGAGGGTGATTTCATAAATAATTGAATGGCATTTTTGGACATAAATGCTTCTTTAAGAACCAATGAAACATTCTGAAATAAATGTGATGAATTCTACCATAAGGATACAAGCCCACTAGAAGAGTTGCCTAGTTATATAATTTCAACTGTAGTACTTGAGTATATGCATAATATTTGTTTAGTTGTAATGAAAAGGTTGATCATCTTTTGGATTAAGGGTAAAAAACCTGTTCGACTAACAGATCCAGATGAAATTTCAAATCAGTTAATTAGTATTAATTCTTTTTTAACATCCGATTTTTCTAATGAAATAATTAAGCATTATATATAAATTCATAATGCAAAAATAAAACGGGCCAGATATTTTAAGTGTTTTTAAATTTTACGCAAATTACAAAAGAATATTGGAAAATGGAAATGAACAGATTACAAATAGACATCCTTGGAATTTCAGAAATGAGGTGGCCTCATTCAGGAGATTTTTGGTCAGGGGAGTACCGAGTTATCTATTCAGGAACGGAACATGGAAGAACAGGAACGAGGGGAGTTGGTTTAGTGCTAAACAAAACATGGGGTCAAAAAGTTAAAGGATATGTACAATACAGTGATAGAATCATCCTAGCTAAGATAGACACTAAGCCAAAGGACACCGTGATTATACAAGTGTATATGCCCACTACAGAAGAAGAGGATGAAGAAGTGGAAAGAATTTATGAGGAACTAAACAGCTTAGTGAACGAAGTTAAAGGAGAAGAAAATCTCATCATCCTAGGAGATTTTAATGCCAGTGTTGGGGAAGTAAGTGAATCATATATAGTTGGAAAATTTGGACTTGGAGTAAGGAACACAAGAGGCGACACACTTATAGAGTTCTGCACAAAACATAAACTATCAATAACAAATACACACTTCCAACACCATAAAAGAAGACGTTATACTTGGAGAGCTCCCGGCGATACAAGACGGGTTCAAATAGATTACATACTGGTTAGGGAAAGATTTAAGAATCAAGTGAAAGACAGCAGGAGCTATCCAGGGGCAGATATCGATAGTGATCATAATCTCGTATTAATGCATTGTGATCTTAAATTTAAGAAACTAACAAAAAAAGGTAAGAAATCACTACAAATAACGAACTTCAGAAATAAGACTATCAGAGAAATGTATAGAGAAAAAACAATCGAAGCTATAAGAGAATGCAATATAATACAAGAAACAAACGATGTGAATAACAAGTGGAATAACATTAAAAAGTGCTTACTAAAAACTGCTGAAGAGGTGCTGGGAGAAAGGAAAACAGCCGCTAGGAAGGAATGGATAACCAATAACATAGTAGATATGATAAATGAAAGGAGGAAATATAAGAATGCGACGGATCAACAAGGTATGGAAAAATATAGAAGTCTAAGGAATTCAATTAACAGAGAATGTAAGAAAAGTAAAGAAGCATTTTTGGACAGTATTTGTAAGGAGGTAAACGTACAGCTGAAGTCGGGGCAAATGGACAAAGCATATGGAACGGTTAAAGCTTTTTTTGGAGAAAGAAGACTAAAACAGGCATGTATTAAAGGGAAAAATGGTGAAATTCTGTTTGAGGAACGGGAAATAGCAAATCGTTGGAAAGAATACTTAGAACACCTATACAGTGAGGAAGAGGATCAAGACACACAGGGAAATGAAGATGAAGAAGAGGAAGATCGACTAAACCCAGAAGAGGAAGACGAAGACCGGTCCATAATGAAGGAGGAATTCGAAAAAGCTTTAATGGAGTTGAAGGATAGGAAAGCCCCTGGGGTAGACGAAATACCAGCAGAATTTATTAAAAACAGTGGAGAAATCGTCAAGAATACACTATATGAACTAGTCCAAAGAATCTATGAAACCGGGGAAATGCCGCAAGATTTTACAAAATGCGTAATAGTGCCAATACCAAAAAAAGCAAGAGCAAATAAGTGCGAACAGTATAGAACATTGAGCTTGCTCTCACATGCATCAAAAATTCTCACACGTATAGTACTGAGAAGAATAGAAACCACTGTAGATAGTTCATTAACCGAAGACCAATTTGGTTTCAGGAAGCAAAGAGGCACGAGAGAAGCCATACTGGCACTTAGGCAAGTTATTGAAAAACAAAATAGGAAAAGTAAACCAACGATCATAGCATTTGTAGACTTAGAGAAAGCATTTGACAATGTAAAATGGAAAACATTATTTCAGATTTTAAAGAAATCAGGGATGGCAAACTCGGACAGAAGAATAATTAAAAGTCTCTATAAGAACGAGAGAGGAGTAGTACGCTACGGAGATAGTCAGGAAATGGCAGAAATTAAGAAAGGCGTAAGGCAAGGATGCTCATTATCTCCATGTTTATTCAACCTTTATGTACAAGAAGCAATTAATCGAGTGAGAGAACTAACACAAGTAGGAATAAAAATTCAAGGCGAAAATGTAGACATGCTACGGTTTGCTGATGACATTGCAGTATTGACGGAGAATGAAGAAGACTTACAAAACATTCTAACAGTCATGAATAGCATATTTAGGGAGGAATACAACATGAAAATAAATAAGGCAAAAACTAAAATCCTCGTCTGTAGTAGAAATGAAGCTGCTAGACCAAACATAAAATTAGATGGTGAGGCACTAAAAGTAGTCGATGAATATAAGTATTTAGGAAGTACAATAACAAATGACGGAAGATGCGTCAAAGAGATAAAAAGCAGATTACAACAGGCACGATGTGCATTCCAAAAAAAGAAGAACCTACTAACTTCTAGAAACATAGATTTAAAAATAAGGAAAAACCTACTAAAGACATACGTTTGGAGCGTGGCGCTTTACGGTAGTGAGACATGGACAATAAGGAAAGCGGAGGAAAAGAACATACTCGCATTTGAAGTTTGGTGCTATAGGAGAATTCTTAAAATAAGTTGGATAGATCGAATATCAAATGAGGAAGTTTTTCGTAGAGTAGGAGAAGAAAGAAGCTTCCTGAAAGCTTTGAAGATTAGGAGAGCTAAACTTATTGGACACTCACTCAGACATAACAATCTACTAGGTAGAATAATAGAAGGATCCATAGAAGGGAAGAATAGCCGAGGAAGACCACCTCTCGAATACATAGGCCAATTAGTAAAGGATTTAGGGTGCGTAACATATTATGAGCTAAAGCGGAAAGCAGAGAAGCGTGAAGAATGGAGAATTGCTGCCAACCAGCCCTTGGGCTGTTAACCAAAAAAAAAAAAAAAAAAATTGGAAAAATACCGTAACTTGTTCATTTGTGGGCACAAAATAATACGCATTTAAATGTTATTGGATTTGGATACTATTACTGTTCTGCGTTCGCAATAATCCTTACCTAGGTATACGTAAATGTCGAAATGTATGATGTTTACGCAGCAGTTATAATAGGTGTGCGTGGTCTCCAACCACAGGTGCAGAATAAATAATGAACGGCCCCGAATAGTATGGTACGTTTTCAAACCTAAGTATGTTAATGATTTTAAGTAATAATTGTTTCTTTAATCTACATCAAATTTTTTAAAAACATTACAAATATAACATAATTTTTGTAAAATGTATTGTTTAAATTATATTAAATATAAATTATTTACATCTATGGAGTCTAACCTCACTTGAATACTACATGAAAAATTGCATAAAATATTGATTTTCGACTTATACATATTGTAAAGCGTTTTATAACAAATTTCATGAACCGTGCAATTTTACTTCTGGGGTGTAATGTGTATAATATACTAAATACACAAATCAAGTTATACTTATTACACACAATCTGAAAAGAACCATTTTTTTTAGGCAAAATGTCTATACTTAAGTCATTATTATAATACACAGCGTGGATTTATCCTATTAAATAATTTATCATTTTATTTAAGTTCATAATGGAATATAAATGACCTGGATACTCCAAGAGTTTTTAAATTTTACGTATACTATTAAATACTGAACTACTGAATCTTGTTCTTTTGTCGGTCACAATATCATAAACTTTTAACTGTTTATGGATTTTGATACGATTAGTTTCGGTGTTCGTTCAAATAGTAATTTATACGTAAACGTGGAAATTTATGATATTTATACAGCTGTTGTGACTGTATAAGTGTGCGCACAAGTGCAACTGTTGGTTCGTGTACTGCACCCGCGACTTGTTCGGACCGCTTAATTTTATGGGCTTCACTTGAGCGGGTTCGAACGGATAAAATAATATACACGAATTCGTAATATATACTTTTCCCGTAGACTTTATAAAATGTGTTTTGATAATTTGGTACAGTAATTTAGAAGCTATTGTTGAGGGTGATTTCATAAATAATTGAATGGCATTTTTGGACATAAATGCTTCTTTAAGAACCAATGAAACATTCTGAAATAAATGTGATGAATTCTACCATAAGGATACAAGCCCACTAGAAGAGTTGCCTAGTTATATAATTTCAACTGTAGTACTTGAGTATATGCATAATATTTGTTTAGTTGTAATGAAAAGGTTGATCATCTTTTGGATTAAGGGTAAAAAACCTGTTCGACTAACAGATCCAGATGAAATTTCAAATCAGTTAATTAGTATTAATTCTTTTTTAACATCCGAGTTTAAACGTTTGTCTAAGACATTGGAAGAAATAGAGTATTGGACGGCCACGGAATTTAGGAATTTTCTACTTTATACGGGTCCAATTGTATTAAAAGGCCTATTAAAAAAATCATTATACAGACATTTTATGCTTTTGAGTTCTGCCATTAGGATTCTCATTTCTCATGAAACTATTTATACTCTTAATTATTTAGCGAAAGATTTGTTAAAACAATTTGTAAGCCAATATTCTACCCATTATGGTGTAGAATACGTAGGAAATAATGTTCATGGATTAGTTCATGTAAGTGATTTTGTTTCTATTCATGGGGCCTTGGACTTATTTAGTGCATTTAATTAAGTTCGAAAATTATTTACAATTTGTAAAAAAAAGTTGTAAGAATTCTAAGTACCACCTTCAAGATATATATAATCGTATAATAGAACAAATAAATACTCAATCTAGTGTTGTTACTTTTAATTACCCTATCCTCAAATATGAATTACCTTATGATTACACGTTAAATAATTCAATTATGAAAACGTTATGTAAGCAAATTATTTTAGAACAATTCATTATGAGTTCAAAAAGTATTAAGGATAAATACTTTATGTTACAAAATTATGATATAATTAAAATGTATAAGCTATATTATTGTAAAGTTTCATTAAAATCCATTCAGTAGTTTTTGTGTGAAAGAGAAACAAACATCCATCCATACTTACAAACTTTCGCGTTTATAATATTAGTAGGATAAATATTTCAAAAACTATAAGATATATATTTATTAGATATTTCATCACTTAATTCCGAACCGAATGTACAAAAACTACAAATACATCTGAACAGAAAAATCTGTGACAGACTAATTATTTCGAATGCATAATATAAAATAATTATTATTCTTACTTAAAACAATAGAGTTCCAAATGAAATAAACGGCCAATGACATGATGATGGTTCCACATTTAAATGACGCCATTATCGTAGTATTCGAGTATAAAGTAATAACTGTAAATATGTAGTAGTTACGTAGGGACTTCTTGTTGAACACTAAATACCAAATGAAATGAAACGATCGATTATAATAACACTAAGACGAAAAATAATTCTATTCGCCAGTAAAATAAACTGTACATTTTTATATTTGAACATGAAACATATGTTTTCAATGTATAGGTATTGTGTTGTTTGATCTATTTTATTTTACATACATGTTTCTTTGTTTTTACGACAGTGTAAACAAATAAAGGTGGCCTCAAAAATCAACAATACAAACAATCCTATCGATAACGTACACGAAAAACCTAGTCATAACACCGTGAATACGCGTTTTAAACATGTAAAACGAAGCACAGAGCAACAACTCAAAAATATATGTATATTTGAAAATTGAAGACCATCAATTACGTAAAAATATGTTGTTAAAGTATTATTCATATATTAATAAATATTTCCTTAAAGACCAAGAAAATCGAAATTTTGTAACATGATTTATGAATATAAAATATAAATAATTATTTTACTGTGTTATTAATAAACAAACATTGCAGATGTAAAAATATTTGTTGAATGTTATGATTTTGATGAAGTTCCATGAATTAAAAATCCGCGGAAATATTAAGATGATTCACAAACTAAAAGAAATACTTAAAATAATACTTTTTAAATCATAATTTCGTAAATTTACCTAACACATGTTCAAGAACAAAAAAATATATCATAAAAATTAATTAGTACAATAGTACGTATTATTGTACAAATTGATAAAAATTTTAATTGATACTATTTACGTACCTATTCTCGAATGTGTCAAAGAAATTAGACCACGTACAAACAAAATTTTACCAGTGGTTTTCCCATAAGCGAAATAGAAACAAAAAGAAAATGATATTTTTTAACAATCAATTCAGTCATATTATTTACACAAAAAAAACTTTAGATTATTGATTCATAATAAGATTATTAGAGACTATTATAAATACATAGATAATTAGATTTTTAAAGCGTAAAACTCACATAATCTGAGACAATATTGCACCGAATGTCGATGGGTGGAAACGACTTTTCACGGCACGTCGCATAAAACAAAAAGACCCAAATACGATGTAAACGTACTCAAAAAAAGCCATAGCGTATATAGGCACAGGCATAAAAAGTATGCAACAAGAAATCTCGGAGACGATTTTCTTTACACGTTGGTACCGAAAGACAACGACGAGGACGTGGCAATGTAATAATAATATCGCATCATAGTAGGACAAAGAGAAAGGTTCTGGGTCCCCGCAAAACCTCCCAAAGCCCCTACGCCACCATAAATAACTTCACACCCTTCCACCACCATCTCCCTCAAAAGTACCTCAATGTACATTTAACATCATCTATCAATAAACCTCAGTCGACCTCTCTGATATTTGATAATTAATCAATTAAACCCTACTTAATCTCAATTAACACCTAATTAATCTCAATTAGTACCTATCTATTTTATCACGATTAACACCGCTGAAACACGATAATTGACCAATTAACACCTATTAATATCTTAATTATCGCCTATACTTAATCTTTATTAATACTCGATAGTTGATCAATTAACAACTAATTAACTCAAACTGATCTTTAATAATTTATCAATTATCACCTAATAAACTCGGATCGACCGGTGGAGCCCACGAAAATATCCTCTACTGCGGTGTCCTTCAAGTCACTGCAGATCATATTCCGATACAGATGTCCGTCATGTGACTCCCCGTTAGATTCTTCCGTAAGACTTCGTCCACCACGTCACCAGTGGTAGACCCATCGCCGCTGGGAGTGATAACGCATATATAATAAAATATATATTGTTGTTGTTTTTCATTTTTAGAAAATTTTTTTTAATTTTAAAAATTAATTTAAATCCAGATGTTTTGTAATATGTTACGTATTTATTATAATAGTTGAATTATCCTGCTTCGCCCGCGAACAGTTAAAATTATATTGTTTCGCTTCCAACCGAAATCGAATTTCAAGTGAATTCATTACATCAATATTGAATAAACTTTCAATTAATTTTTTCCTTTATTAATATCAAAAAATGCAGACAATTCAATTATTTGTTTTTGTTTTGTTAATGATATTATTGAAATGCTTTAGAATACATAATATTTTTTGTTTTTCCTTCTCGTGCGTAGACGAACAAATTTAAATGTTTACCGACGTGTGAGCATGCCACATAGAGCTGCCCATGCGAGAAATATGGATTTTCCAAATTAAGTCCACAAACTTGTTACGATTGTCTTTGAGCTTTGTTAATGGTTATTAAAAAACGAGCCACACCGGAGATTGCAAGCGTTTGAAGTCGATAGGCAGACCTATCGGAATCATTGAAATTTTTGGCGAATGCGCATTTTCTCCTTTAGAATTTCCATTTGAGAATATTGTTCAAAATTATGATATAATTAAAATTAATAAAATAATTCAATAAATTAATGGTGAAATAAAACTTGATACAACTAAATTTAAACATTCATCTTTTTTTGATTATCCAATATCTTCAGATCAAATACAAATATTTTCAATACATTAAATTCTCTCTGGACCTCCCCCAGTATTAATTAATTTAGATTTTTTTTAAATACAAATTTTTTAGAGTACCGATAGATGAAAATAAGTATATAGTCATTGTATTGCTCCATCAAGAGTAACTATAAATTAATATTACACGTTTTAAAATACATATATATATATTTATTATTAATAAATCATTATAGAAATTAAATATTATGCTAAATGCACTAACTATATTTAGTACCAGTATAAATTATAATCGTTATTATAATGTATTATATTTGCGCATGTAATATAAATATATTGATAATTATCAATAATTAAATATTTAATTTTTTAACCGAAATAAAAACGTTTTCCTAAAAGTGAATATTATCTGGTGTTACAATAAGATGTGACATAGTTGACACTGTATAACCTGGAATGTATTACGCAATTTTAACCATTTATAGAAGTTGATGCCAACTCATAGTACTAATACATGAACTCTATTTGTGTATAGATAGAAATACCATATTACTTCACATTTAAGTGTTTTTGAGATTATCGCATATGATGACATCCTGTGTCCGGACATTAAGTGTCCCAGGCGGGTCTCCGCGATGTACATAGTCAAAAATTACAATAGTCGCACATCTAAATGTGATCACTATGTTACATCGTGGAGATTCAAAATTACACACAGGGTGGGGTCTTACCTAACCTGAATATGACATCCTCTTAAATACACATTTATAAAATTGTTGTTCGCTGTGATTGCGCCATGAACCTATATCGATGTATAAAATTATCAATGTAAACATTGCAAATCATCTCTTGTTCAACAAATAAAAATAAAAAAGGATTTAATATATTAAAACTATATAATATTTGTACTAATCTAGTTAATTTACTACTGTTTTCGACAAAACGCACAAATTAATCAAATTGAAGTTCTTAATGCTGGAAAACAGTATACTGATAAAGTATTTGTTCTTTTATTATTTTACCTACTTTTCACAATTATAAAATAGATACGTATGTATGAGAGAGAAAGCTTATTGTGTGAGAAAAATGATAAATTAAATATTTATTATAACAATTTAAATGGTCGCAACGGTTACTATTTAACGCCTAGAATCCCAAAATGTCCGTATTGGCTACCACTTCAAGCCTTTTTAGGAGGGTGAAAAATACTTTAAGACCTATTCTCATACCAACCAAATATACAAACAAAATTTCATTAGAATCGGTCAAGCCGTTTCGGAGGAGTTCGGTTACAAACGCCGTATATATTAAAAGATATATTGTTATAAATTATTATTTTTATGATTCATAATATTTTTTATTGACCAATATCACAAATGTCTTTACCAATAGCTAAGCTAGTAGATAAACGTTTTGTAGCCGTTGATGTTCCTACCTTTGTTTTATTACCTAAATACAAGAAAAAAAAATTATTTATATTTCAATTAAACTTGCAAAAAGTATAATTTATAACATACTGCTTGTTTCTACTGTAACAATGGCTTCATTAGTAGTACAATTGGTGTTTTCACCAATTTCATCATTTTCACTTATTTTTTCCAATTCTATAGGTAAATCTAAAACAATTTTAGCATTTTATAACTTTAAAATATGTGTAGTTTTAATAAACTGATACAGTTATAGAAATTATAAATAATGAAAACATTAAAATTGGCCAATTTACTATACTGAAATTTAAAAACTAACCGTTTATATCATCAAATTGAAAAATCGTAACTGGCGTTGGGATATTCTCATCTCCGTCAATTGTGACAGGGTTTACAAGATCTAAAATTTGTGTTTCTATTGGAGTAAGTGTAGCTGATACCTGTGGTCCACCTCCCGTACCTTTTAAATGTCTGTTGATCATTGCTTTTTTACCCCTCACTTTTGTACGGGAATCTTGCCAAGTCTTAACATAAAATACAATAAGAACTATATTATTATTTCCTAGAATTAAATTTGTTTAGAAAGCAATTAATAACAAATATTATTACTTACTCTTTTCCACTGACTCCAATCCTTGACACAACCAGGAAGTGCATTTAATGAGTCGGCAATGGCTGTCCATCGATTTCGGAAATCTTTAAATGTAAATTCCTTATTAAACTTTCCTGAAATTAATTCAGGATCTTTTTTAAGCAACTCAATCAGCAAATTTTTTTGTGATCTTATACAATAAATTTTTTTGTTTTCCATTTTTTTTGTATTTATAAATAATAGTATTTAATATAAAAATTATGTTCAAAAGCATATGCTAACAATAACAATATTACATGAAAAAGGAAAGATGTATCTTGTGTACACATTTAATATTTAGGGTTAATGTAATACGAAACAGTATGTCTACTTATACAACTACTTCATTACAATTATTAATATTGAAAGCTATACTTACCTACTGCGCAGACTTTTGAATTTAGTGAACAGTAAAGTTACTAAATAGTAATAAATTAATAACGAGATACCGTTGGCGATGGCGGTAGTTTTTATCACGATTACATGGGCGTGATAGCGTAATCAGTATTGTTTTCCACGGTAACCAACTTGGTTTATGTGAAAAATAATTCGTGTGCGACAAAATAATTTCGTTACATAACTAAATGTCGTCTGTAACTCAAGAATAGGTATTTCATAATATGTCGTACGACATAACTCTACGAAAAATATCTCGTACGAGATTTTCTTAACGAGATTCAAGAATCGCCCCCCAGGCCCCGCAAACTGTAGGGACGGCTCTGAGGCTGAGATATGTAAAGTAATTGCTTTACAGCCCCAGCTTATGCCCGCCAGTTTTGATATTACATTATTCCGCGTTTTCGATAAAAATTTTCTTTAGGAAATTAATAATTATCATAAGTATAACCCCCCAAAAAAATCCTGTGTGCGCCACTGGTGTAATATACCTAATTGTAATATTCTGTTTTCACCCACGTTTGCTCATTTTTTGTTAATTATAAAAACCTGAATACGTAAATAACGTCTGTTTCTCTTGTTTTCAAACGACTACCTCCACGCATCACGTCACAACTCGCGTATACACAACAAACCGCCATATACTCATAGATAATAAAGATATGGATGGGCCATGCCTATACCATTGATTATAGAATATACTGTAGGCACCAAGACTGGTAACACTGTAAAAAAAGAAAATATTGTATTTTGTTAAGTGATATCTTTTCTTTTTTTTTTTTCGTAAAATAAATTAATTTCCTCGTGTTTAATAAAAAACGTAAAAGTTGTATTGTTTTGCATTATTTTATCAATACGCACACGATACAACAATTGGTGACCTCGAAGACTTTTCAAGATGACAAGTAATAATGCGGATACGTTGAATCGCGACAATATCCCGGATTTGGACGCAAGCAATTCTTTACCGCACTTAAGTGTTAATCGTGTTTCTGTAAAGGTGCCACCATTTTGGAAAGGTGATCCGTCCATATGGTTTGCCCAAGTGGAAGCACTGTTCGAATTAAGCGGAATTACAAACGATACGACAAAGTATAATCACATTATATGTGCGATAGATACTGAAATATTATCGCAAGTGTCAGACATTATACAAAATCCGCCAGGACACAACAAATACGGAATATTGAAAAATCGTTTAGTTGAGTTATATACCGACAGCCAAGAATCAAAACTACGCAAGCTACTGGGCGATATGCAATTGGGTGATAAAAAACCGTCTTTATTATTAAACGAAATGCAGCGATTAGGTGGAATATCATGCAGTACACAATTGCTCAAAACAATGTAACATGGTTACAACAATTGCCCGTCACGACACAATCTTGTTTAACAATGAGTTCAGGAACGATAGAGGAACTAGCGAAATTAGCTGACAAAATTGCAGAAATTGATCAACAACGAATCGTCGTTAATCTGATTCTACAGCTGAGATACTCAAAACTTTGATAAAAGAGATAAATAAATTAAAGATTACAAGTGCCCGTAACGATAATCGGTCGCGTTCATTTAACAATAATCATACACCATCGCGTTCACGTTCAATTTCTCGCGCAAGGTATAATAGGTGGAAAATGAGAGAATGGATATTGTTTTTACCATGACAATTTTGGTAAAAAAGCAAAAAAGTGTGTTGATCCGTGTAGACACGCTTTAGTGCAGAACGACCAATGTCAGGAAAACCAGTAAATGGTCCCAATATGGACACCAGTAATGAAAGCTGTCATTCAACACAATATTCAAAACACACATCACCAAATAGCAAGAGACTGATGATTAGGGACAAAGATTCTGGTATACAATTTCTAATTGACACAGGTTCTGACGTTTCCATATTACCTTGTAAACAAAATAACAAACAACACAACCATAAATACCTACGGGGAACAAACACTAACGATTAATCTCAATCTCAGACGCTTATTTCAATGGTCTTTTATATTGGCAGATACAGAAAAGGCAATTATAGGTGCTGATTTCCTGCATAAGTACAACCTTTTAGTAGATATTCGGAATCACAGATTGATGGACAACATTACTAATCTTTTAACAGTGGGTATATCAACAAGTGCAAAGATATGTTCAGTCAAAGCATATTCGGACGATCATAATTTTGCCGACATATTGTGTGAATTTCCTACAATAACGGTACCACAGGTATATACATCAACAGCAATCCATTCTACATCCCACTATATTGAGACGAAAGGTCCACCTGTTTATGAAAAACCGAGACGACTTGCTCTAGACAAACTAGTAGCAGCTAAGAAACAATTTCAGAATATGATGAACTTGGGCATTTGTAGACCTTCCAATAGTCCGTGGGCATCACCACTACAAATGGTACAAAAAAGCAATCAAGAATGGCGACCATGTGGAGATTACAGACGTCTTAGTAGTGTCACTATTCCAGATCGCTATCCTATACCACACGTTCAAGATTTTAGCCATCTACTGACTGGTAAGAAAATATTTTCCACATTAGATTTAGAACAAGCTTATCATCAAATACCTGTACATGTTGATGATATTCCTAAAACAGCTATAACGACACCATTCGGGTTATTCGAATTTACACGAATGCCATTTGGACTCAAAAATACGGCCCAGACATTTCAACGTTTTGTGAATGAAGTATTTAAGGACCTCGAATTCTGTTTTGTATATATTGATAACATTCTAGTAGCCTCTGAAAACTGGGAAGAACATAAAAAATACCTATACAAGGTATTTCAGCAACTTCCAAAATTTAATTTAAACATTAATGTGCAGAAAAGTGTTTTTGGAAAGGAGAAAGTACGTTTTCTAGGATTTGATATTACTGCTGAGGGTACTCTACCAGCTTCTGAAAGGGTAAAAGCAATCCAAGAATATCTTAAACCAAAGAATATCAAAGAGCTTCGACGATTTCTCGGAATGTTAAACTTTTACCGTCGTTTTCTACCAAACACTGCAAAACATCAAGTTATATTAAATAATTATTTGAAACAAGCAAAGAAGAATGATGAAACTCCAATTAATTGGACTGATGAAGCCACGGTAGAATTTTCATTATGCAAAGATGATCTCGCCAACGCAGCAACATTGGTACATCCGAAAATCAATTCTACATTGGCGTTAATAGTCGACGCATCAAGCTATGCAATTGGAGCGGTATTACAACAAAAAGAAGAGAACATTAATGAATGGAGACCAATATCTTATTTTTCTAAAAAGTTATCTGACACTCATCAAAAATATAGTACATATGATAGAGAATTATTTTCAATGTACTCTAGTGTAAAACATTTCAGACACATGTTAGAGGGTAGAGCATTTACTATATTCATCGACCATAAACCCTTAATATTCTCATTTCATCAAAAGAGCGATAAAGCAACACCATGACAAGTAAGACAGCTGGATTATATTGGACAGTTTTCAACTGATATCCAATATATTGCTGGAAAGAGTAATATTCCTGCGGATTTCCTATCAAGAATTGAAACAATTGGATTTCCAAATACTATTGATTACAGTAAACTACAACAACATCAAGAGAGTGACGAGCAACTCAAACATTTACTGGCACCAGGTACTACCACTGAATTAAAGTTGAAAAAACTGCAGTATGGATCGGAGACATCATTAATTTATTGTGATACATCTACAACTGAGGTAAGACCGTACATACCACTAAATTTTAGACGAGCAGTTTTCAAATCCATACATGAGTTGGCACATCCAGAACAGCGCAACACGACAAAATTAGTAGCTGAGCGATTTGTGTGGCCAGGGATGAAAAAAGATTGTGTATTATGGGCAAAGCAATGCATTCAATGCCAGCGTGCAAAAGTTACTAGACACACGAAAAGCCCAATACAACAGTTTGACATACCAGATGCGCGTTTTCGACAGGTACACATAGACCTAATTGGCCCGCTACCACCGTCACGAGGTAATACTTATTGTCTTACATGTATTGATGGGTATACGTCATGGCCAGAGGTCTATCCGATACCAGACATAAAAACGGAAACTGTGGCAGAAACATTCTACAATGGATGGGTGGCTCGCTTTGGTGTACCGGAGAAAATCATTACTGACCAGGGAAGACAATTTGAAAGCAGACTTTTTACAGCACTCACCAACTTACTGGGAATTCACAAAGCACTGTCGACACCCTACCACCCACAGACAAATGGCAAAGTCGAAAGATTCCACAGAACACTAAAACAGGCCATGAAAGCACATGCAAAATCAGATTGGGTAGCAACATTACCATCGGTATTATTAGGCTTACGATGTGCATTAAAAGACACGAACGTCTCTGCTGCATGTTTAGTATATGGCTCACCACTGCGATTGCCAGGAGAATTTTTTACTGACAACTCTACACCACCCGACATTGATAACTTCGTATCACATTTAAAACAAAAATTTGAGTTGATCAGACCAGGGATCACTGCACATAAATCCTCAAGAAAAATATTCGTTTCACCAGAGCTACCGAAGGCATCTCATGTTTTTATTAGACATGATGCTGTAAAAAAGCCGTTACAAATGCCATATGATGGGCCATTCCCAGTTTTACAACGCACTGAGAAATTTTACGAAGTAAATATAAAAGGGAAGCCGACAACAATTTCGGTAGACAGACTGAAACCCGCGTTCCTGGCACAGGACGATAGTATCGTACATGATCATTCTTACTCAATGGAGGTGCTATCGAAGGACAGAAAGAGACGATCGGTAACTTTTAAAGTTCCTATAATATTGTGATATTTTTGTATGTATCTAACATTTATAATAGTTATTGTAGTATATGGATTTAGTGTATCCCACATAAAATAGTCATAATTGAATACATTTTGTTATTTTGTTAATATTAATATTTATATGTTATATAGTCTCTAGCATGTTTATTAGTATTATATATAAACATTTTTTCTATAAGTCATTTTTTTGTTTTTGCATACAATCGATTATTTTTATTTTATTTACTTATATCAAATTACATTTTTTTTTGTTTTGTTTCTGTATTCTAATCTTATGTATTTTTGTTTATATATATATTTATGGTAATTATTATAATTTCACTATACTCTGCGACTCCGTCTCTGGTGAGGGAGTTGTGTAGGCACCAAGACTGGTAACACTGTAAAAAAAGAAAATATTGTATTTTATTAAGTGATATCTTTTCTTTTTTTTTTCGTAAAATAAATTAATTTCCTCGTGTTTAATAAAAAACGTAAAAGTTGTATTGTTTTGCATTATTTTATCAATACGTACACGATACAACAATACTATATGTGTATACTATATATATATATAATATATTCTATAATCAATGCCTATACGGTTAGGCAGGAGCGTATTTAGAAATTTTTTTTGGGGGGAGCTGAGGCATTGAGTAAATATCATTGTTGAATTATTTTTAAATTCTAATGCAAGACTTTCTAATGCAAATGAAATTTCGGGGGCTGGAGCCCCATCAGCCCCCCCCCCATAAATACGCCCCTGCGGTTAGGTTATATACATAAGACCTGGTTTACACGATGCGTAGTACTTGTCATTAGTACTTATCACTTGCACTACACCACTCGTGTGTCACTCGCAACTAGGCGTTTACACGAGTTATTAGTATTAATAGTGTATGGTATTAGTAGATAGTAATAATAAGATATGATTTTAATTATTACCATACTATCTAGTGGACACGTTATAGAATTGACTGACGAATGGATGACAAATTTTGTACAGGCACAGTACAATAACGCCGCCTCTATATTACTCTATAGTCTATCCAGGGGTCACCAAATGGCGGCCCGCAGACAAGGAGACACTAGGCCACAATATTACTTTTGCATTATAATATAATATGTTAAAAGTACTTGATTTTAAAGTACTTACAGTGAATATAAGTAAGTACTTACATACTTTTACAGTGAATATTATATTACTTATAAATTTATCGGCACAAAGCAGTATAGGTAGTGAATAGTAATCGATGAAATGGACCGTTGTCTTATTTTAAAACATTATTCAAACACAATATTATTAGTTTTAATAGATGAACTGGAAACGGAATTAAGCAAAAAACAAAAATGAATATGGACAAAGAAATGGCTACTTCGAAGAGATACCCATGGTAATTCGGTTGGACTATTAAGAGAACTTGCAGTTGAAGACATAGGCGTGACTACGGTGGCAGCCTAGGGTGCCTGGGCTGCCCCTGCAATTTTAGAAAGGCGCTGGTCAACCGAGTTAAAAGTCGGTGACTTACAATTTTTATTTTAAAAAAATAAATAAAATGTCTTCTGAATTGATGCACTCGTTTATTTATGATTCTTATCGCAAATCGCAATATAATATCGCGTAATTATTATGCTGGTACCGGGTAACTGTCAAATGCCAACTGGTACAATTTAGCTTCCAAAATAATATCAATTTTATCTGACTCACTCATTGTCGGGTTCGTTTCTCGTATTAGAAACAACATATCAAACCAAAACTCAGCTATCGTCTCAGAAGATCTCAATTTTCGATTTCTTAACTTCAATTTTAACATTTTAGACCTAGCCTGGAATGTAAAGTCTTCTTTTAATTTATTTTCTACATCTTCAAAAGTAAAATTTTTGTTATTAGTGGTAAACATTTTGAACGATTTAAAAGCGGCTCCTTTTAAATACAACGGCAGATACACTAACTTGTTTTCCTCATCCCAATTACTTGCTTTTGCAACTAAATTAAAATTCTCAAAAAATTCTAAAACACACTCTTCTGATGTCCCGTTAAAATTTCCCGGTAAAAGATGATGAATGCCTGCCATATTAAATTTTGAATTTAATTTATTATTACCACAAACTAGTTCCGAATTACTTTTTATATCTGTATTAATTTTATTTTGTCCACCTAAAATATTTGAAAATTTTTCTACCTTTGGATTTATATTAACTGTTAATAGAGTATTATTACCTAAGTCAAAATTTTGATTTAGTGTTTTAGTATCTCCAGCTACCTCCAAGCTTTGAATATTTTTATTAGTAAATTCGGTTGTTGAATTTGAGGTCTGTAAGTCGTCAAAAAGGCTTTGAAATTTATTTGTATTAATCTGAGAATCTAAATTATTGATTTCGTTATTTTCTTTATATAATATAGAATCGTTTTCTGTAAAAGTTACGTTACACAAGTTTTCTTTACTATTTTTTAAAGTTAAGGGTGAATTATTTTCTGTAAAAGTTAAATTTGTATTGACCAGTTTATCGTTCTCCTCGTTAAAAAGATTTTGTTCGTCTCTTAAATATTTTAAGGCTGATCTTGCGAGATTTCTTAACTCTACTACTGTTTTCGAACTTTCACAATTAATATTACAAAATTTTAAAAAACCTACTATTTCTGATTTGTCTAACAAATTTATCCACCCTACTGTTTTCTGTGAAATTATGAATTCAAATTTTTTCTCTACTGGTTGTAAATTAAGGAATTCCTCTTTATTTAAAACTTTTACTTTATATAGGGTGCACAACGTAAATTTTTTAATAAATTCAGAAGAGAGTGGTAACTTTCCGAATCTCGAATTCTCAAAAAATTTTCCCAAATTATTTTCGTCAATTTGCCGTAATAAAACTATTAAATTTGATGTATTTATTTCAGAATTAAAATTTTCGTCTAAAAATAAAATATTTTCTTCTGTTACTTTTGCTACCTGATTATTCGTATTACGTTTAATATAAAATTTGTTATCCATGGAAAATTACTTTATCAAAAACATTATGGCAAATTAGAAGAAAAAAAAAATTCCACACAAGATACCCACACCCACAACATAAGCATTACAACACAAGGAGGGTACCTTAGAATCGAAATTTCTAGAAAATAATTTTCTAAAAATCGGGACTCAAGGGATGGGCGCCTCCACCAATTGTAACGTCCCCTCTCCCTCGCTCCCGTCGGGGAGGGAGTTTTGTTTATTTTTACGAGGTCTCGGGGACTCGACCTCGGTGTGTAATACCTATTATTGTAGGAAAGGCTACCTCATGTGGAATAAAACAACTTGTTAAAATATAAATGTTTTTATTTCTTACCAATGGTGCAAAAGTGAGCGAGGTCGGTGGTAAGTAAATTGTTTCGCCGGGGCCGCGGATTGACTTCCAACACTGCCACTGCTACTGGTCCCGGCACACACATTCGTCTCCTCACTACTACTACTGACGTCTTTTTATATGCTTTATTATTTTTTGGTCACGACCGAAAACCCTTAGTCGGCATTTCACTCGCCCCACCATAGGAGCAATGTACGATGTCGCATATGCCAATATGCATATACGCAATCGTTACAGGGGGTATGGTGCTTATTTCGGTGTATTAAGGTGGCGCCGGTCATTAGCTAGGCTGCCGCTGCGGATGAAGTCTAGTCACGCCTATGGTTGAAGATAAAGTGGAGTATAAATGTTTCATGAGAATAACACCAGATCAGTTCAAGTTTTTGTTACAAAAAATATCTTCTAAAATACAATGTGAAGATACAATTATGAGACCTACAATACCTGCAGAAATTAAATTAGAACTTACTCTATCATTTTTAGCTACCAGTAACAGTTACCGAAGTTTAGCATACTTTTCGGGTTTCAAAGCCTGCAATTAGTATTTTTGTCCTTGAAGTTTTAGATGCTGTACACGAGGCTCTAAAGGGTTATATAAAAGTAACTTGATAGTATTAAATAAAAATATAATGTTTTATTTATTTATTTTTTTTAATCTTCATTCAAATGTAAGTATAATAATAAAAAAAATTATATAAAGAAAATCAACAAGTAACAATTAATAAATGTTAATATAAAAGAGTAATTATTATAAAATTAAAAAAAATACTTTTCAAGAATAACATAAGTAATACAAAATCGTTATAAAGAAAACTAACAAGTAACAATTAATAAATGTTCATCAGAAAAAACTAAGCACTAATACTATCATCAGGCGGTCACACATTGCGAGCGCAACCGCGAGTAGAGTAGTGTCGTGGAGGGGGTAGCTACTTGTCATTAGTAAATAGAACAGGTTTCTATTCACTCGCACTCCCGGTTTTACTAATACTAAACACTATTCATTGCTGTTCATACGCGTGGTGTTAGTGCGAGTGACAAGTACTAATGACAAGTACTACGCATCGTGTAAACCAGGCATAATACATGAAGTGTTATGAATCCGAAGAGCGATAGATACCACAGTGGTTACTCATGGTTTTAATAATATGGTTAATTGGTAATTGATAAATGAACATTTTTTTTAATAATAAATAAATGATAATAAAATAAAGCTTTATATTTTATAATAATATATTATAAATAACATAAGTAAAGTATCAACTAAATAAAAAACTCCGTAAGAAAAAACAAAACACAAACAGGTAAGAATCGATAACTGATAAGAACTGTTGACTTGTGATTACTGGCTACCACTGTTGTATACCATACAGTAACCATATTGGTTACTTGCTCTCTCTTCGAGCACACTTAAATACTATAGCACAGATTAGATGAATAATTCATCTAATCTGTGACTATAGCATGGCCCACAGACCTATAATATATAGACCACGCATTAGTAAAATGTATTGAAGCCAACATATGTGGGAAAAGACAGCCTCTGAATTGACTTTTCCAAAGAGATTTTAAACAATTTTATAACACTCCTTGACAATAACTACGATAATAAACTAATATTGATAAGGAGGCTGGAGGACGTATTTGTTCATCGTTGTAACTTATAAATGTTATTGTCGGTCTGTTGTTTTTACGTTTTTTGGCTCTTGTAATTTACCATAATTCAATTTTTCTTCTATTTAAAAACATTATGATTAATATTTATTTTACTTCTACTTTTAAAATTATAGGTTTCTAAAAGATATAACACTTTGTGAGAAATGGATAGCAGCATTGAACAAAGATTATACAATTGAGCCTAAAAAAGGCCAAGTACGGCATGTTAACATAGAATCTATCTACGTCGCCAATGTTAAATATCGAATAAATAATTGCACGTGTAAATTCGCATAAATACAACCGTTATTTGAATCACAATTCTCGGACGTGTACGCGGAAAAAAAGCGCGAGAACGGACGACTCGCGAAGTCGCGACACACCGTCTATAACAACTTGCTATCAAAACCCGTAGCGGGTAGCAACGATAACGCACAAGGCGATATCTTACAATAACATATTGTTGTCAAAGAGTATTATAAAATTATATAGAATGTCTTTGAAAAAGTCAATTCAGAGGTTGTCTCTGGCCCTGTTCTCACCAAAGCAACTTGCAACTGCAACTCGACTGCCCAACTCGTTGGGTTGCAATCGAGTTTAAATTGCGTTGCAGTTTAGTGTTCTCATTGAAGAAATTAAGTTTATTAACTGCAACTGTTTTCCCCATTTTGATAAGAGGAAAAATCGATAACCGATTTTTGCGGGAATTAATCACCTTTAAATGTATTTTTTCAAATTCAAATTTAACCAATTTTCCATTCAAACATTTAAAGACATTCCATTCAAAGACATTTAGTAATATGTCTTCATCTGAGGATGACGTTGTTGTTGCTTATTTATACTTAAAAAAAAAGAAAAAAAGAAGCGATTTTGGGTTCATCCACACTATATTAAAAACATATGGTAGGTACAGTACATTTATTGTTGCAAGAGAATTGTATCAAGATCCAGAAAAATTTCATGGTTATTATCGTATGAATTCCGAAACATTTGACATAGAGGTAATAAATTGGGATGCAACTAGAGAAAAAAACCGTGCATGTCGAGTTGCTTTCAATCGGTTGCAAATGAGTTTCATGCAAGTTGCATCGCTTTTTGGTCGCGTTGCAACAGTGAGAACATGTTCATTAATTTTAATGTGCGCAGTTGCGTTGCAATCGAGTTGCAATTGAGTTGCAGTTGCAAGTTGCTTTGGTGAGAACAGGGCCTCTCTCGCACATATGTTGGTTTCAATGTTGACATGTAAAATGAGTGTAATGCGCGGTCTATATATAATAGGTCTATGGCATGGCCATTGAACCCTATATGATAACTGGAATGCTTACCCGCCATAAGACCTCAGAATAATAATAATACTAATAAGACCAATGTAAACAAACAAAAGAGCCTGTTAGAAAAAGATAGCAGGTAAGAATGGTGTTGCTATCTCTTTTTATCACACATAATAATATATATTAATGGTGTTAATTTAGCGTAAAAACTTTAAATTAAAGAATTACTTTTAAAATTGTATAATGGTGAATTATTGTAGCGCCTTTAATTGTTCTAACTCCAGTGATATTAGGAAAGACTTGTCGTTTCACAAGTTAGTATAAATGTTTATTGCAATAATTATTATATTTAATTTATATCTTCATATTATTGTACTTTTAGAGTGCATACACAATGTAAACAAATGACGCTACAAAAACAAGGTTCAAAATCAATCGTCTCTTAGGCATAAATTGAACAAACTTACTTTATTTAATCATGTTTAATCTTAGCTTTATAACAATATTATTATGCTTACAAAGTTCTTTTGTGTGTTAAAAATTAATACATATATTGTTAATCTGTGATGTATGATTTTACTTAAACATGTGTATAAATATGCTTATATAGTACCTACTTTATTTATTAATTAATTTATTACTTATTTTATTAATCGTGTTTAATCTGAGTTAGGTTTATAACAGATTATGTTTACAAAGTTATTATATATGTTGTAACATCTAACAAGTTTATGTTTAATTGTATACATACTTAAATATTTTTTAATAATAAATAATTATTCTTCATTGTATACTTTTATTTCAATACTATTTAATGTATAGGTACTGCTTATTTATGCTCCAATTTTTCTAAAAACTTTAAAACTAATATATTGCTAATATTTGTGATGTTTATTATCTATGGAAGTACTGCCCAAGGTTTATCTTGAGTACTGCCAACCATTGCTAACAAAATTACCATCATTTTATTGATATTAACTCATATCAACTCAACTATTACATAAATTCTGATAAAAGTTATATTACTGATAAAAATTATAGTATAATATTATTATACTAGTTCGTACACATGGCTAAATATCTATTAAAATAAATATTAAATATTTATCCATGATCGTACATATACAGACTACATCTTGGAATCAAATTATACCCCTCCTGTTGTTGCTAAAAACTCAATCCTTAAAAAATTGGTGTACTATCTATTTTTCTATTTCCTAATCATTCAATGCCAAAAATACAAAAAAAGACTCCTACAATGATCAACTGAAATTCAAGTAAGATTGTTTATAATTTTACTAAATTAACTGGTAACAGGTATAGTGCGGTGTCACATATTCACATACTGCTGCATTTTTTAATGAAATAAAGGATTACAAATAATTGTGTTTTAACTTTTTTGTACTTACAAAACTATCATGAGAGTAATAATTTTTGTGTAAAAAATAGGTTCAAAATGATTGTTTATATTATAACTTTAATATGTATGCATTAAATTATTTAAATACTTGATCTAAAACAGTCGAAAAATCATTATGGAATAAAACGGTGTGTCACACTGCATTGTACAAATAATGTTATTTTTTTACTGCGCCAGTTATGGATTAGTCATTTAACATATTTTAAACTACATATTCTAACAAACAGTTCTCATATATTCTAAATAGGAACATCATTTCATAGTATATCAGTATCAGAATCAAACGAAATTTAATTTATTGGTGTTGCTCTGCAGACAAATTTAACTGGTTAATAAATGGATAAAACGTTGAATGATTATGTCAAGATAGAAAGATTCTACAATAGAAACTAACAAGAAGAGATAAATGAGTAAGTACTATGCAAGAAATGTCACATTTATTAAGATAAAACAATTCAATTGAAGACACTGTAAAAGATTTATTTAAAAATCAATTTGGTTTATTATCACCATTTATGTTACATCAAATTGAAATTGAAAATTTTTCAAAATCCAAAGTTTTCAAATTTTTACATACACTTAACTGTTATTATATTAAATAAAATGTTGTTTTTATTTAATAAAATGTATGGTTTCATTCTGTTTCAGGAAAAATGTCTAGCTGAAACAACAGCATACCAGTAATTTAAGACTGGATCAGTTCATATTAAACTTGTACTAAATGTATATCTTTGAAAAGACTTAAACTAACTATAACTACTACAACAATTCATTTATTTTCTGTATTTTATTTGTATGTATTTTTTTTTAACCAGTTTTAAACTTTTATTTGATACATTTTAATTAACCATACAATAATAATAATTAAACATTTAATTATATCAAGTGTATTAATTTAAAATTGATACAACTTATTAATTTGAAAAAAACCATGATTTCTTTAGCTGCTGTAATTGATAAATTAAATAATGAAATAAAACATTGAACTAATTACTAAGTAAATTTTCCGATATATTCAAGATTCCCTTGATTACTTGAACTTCTGTTGAAATCAGAACTTATAAGTGAGTAAGTTAGAATCAAAAGTCACATGTTCCAGAAATCACTTTTTTCAGAAAATGACAAAAACTAGAGGGAAGGCACTGTAACATTAAATAAAACCAAAATACATCATTATTGTATAATTTATGTCGAGAAACACAAATCTTTCATAAAAAATATGATTTTCGTCGTTTAAATACTTTTTTTTTAAGTTAGAAGTTTGGAACATGTGAGTTTCGATATCAATATATAGAACTTGTGAGTTTTGATTATAACTACAATGGAACATGTGAGTTATGACATATAACTCTATGGCACTAATGTACTAATGCACATTATCAAAACACAAATCTATATAATATGATGTTTTAAACGGTTCTAAATTTATATATTACTTTTATACACTCTAATATGTACATAAATATTGTTCTGGGATGACCAACAACAAAATATATCAAAAACAACAGTAATTATTTACGTTTCTGACGCATTATATTATTATTTGTTACAAAACTCACATGATCCAATGGAACATGTTACTTTTGACACTTACTACATATTTCTTAGTGATATTTACATGGGTTCTCGTGAGTTTTGCAACTAACTAATTATAGATTCTAATTCCCCATCAAAAGTTCTATTACACAGTGTCGACAACTCATTTTACTATTTTTTGGAACATGTGACTTTTGATTCTAACTTACTCAAGTATAATATAGTAAATTATATGTTAATTAATTTTAATTGTATATTAGGTAGAAGGAATAGGATTTATGTGAATATATATATATATATATAAATGTATAAATAAAATGTGTAATTTTAATACGCATGTGTTAACATTTTATAATAAAATTTAAAATTTTACGTATTTACCATTGTTATATTAATTAATTATTAAATAATATTAGTTTACTGAGTAAATGGATTTTGCTAACATTTTTATTTTTGCTTTAGCAATATAGTCGCAATTAATTTTAAGATAATGCTTATGGATTAATAATACTATATTTAATTTATAATTTTCAAGAAAACAATCATCTAAGCCATTTACATTTTAAAATATATTATTTATTCTATACATAGTTTTTAGCATAAATAATGATTTTAGAATTTAAACCTGATTTTAAAAGTTTACAATTATCTGTGAAATAACACACAATTAGGTACTAATTAAGTATGTGAATGAGACAGTCCATAACCAGACAAATTAGTATAGACAAACTGAAATAAAACTCAAAAAAGAAAAAACTATCTGAATTTTATTCTACTTCAGAACTATTTGTATTATATATACTTTTTTATAAAAGGTACTTGTTGTTTATACTTTTTTTATAAAATATAAGTGTTTAAAAATAATATGTATGTTTGTAATTTATTAAGTAATATCCAAACAGTTAAAATGTCTTACTGATAGATGAGGCTGAAGGTCTTTGTATATATTAATAAGAAATCAATAATTTGCATTTCACTATTGCAGCATAGCCAAGATGCCTGATTTGTATATAAGACCATGATAATAATAACAAAATAATATTTATTTTCATAAAACAAAATTAATGAATATTAAATTTAAATATAATTTTATACTGAGATGGATCTTTTCATGAAGTCTGTGTCTGTGTGAGGAACAAAGAAACAAAAGTAAAGTGATTAAAATAACACACATTTAAACAAAATTGTATTAAAACAATATTATTGTTATATTTTTTATATAATGTGAAATTATTAAAACTATCTGAGGCTTGGTTTCCCAAATACAATCCTCATTCCAAGTACAATAATGTGTGAATACATTTTTAAACAAGTACCTATCATGAATCATGATTATGGATGAGAACAGGAATATCTTTTCTCCATATACATAGTCATGTAAATATTTTTTATACAATATAAAGGCTAAACATTTGAATTATATACTTTAGGAAACTTTAAAGAAGCATACAAAATTAATGGCCAAATATAATTCAGCTTTTGTCACTTACTATGTGTCATGTAAATTATTCTAGCTGGTTAATTCAAAATGAATTATCTAATTGACTGTTGTACCAATAAAAAATTGTCAAACGACATTAATGATATAAAAGATTATGGACATTTTGTATTAATGTGTGATGAAAACAAGATATGTTCAAAATAAAAAAAAAAATTAATACATATATACAAATTATGTAAATTTAATTAATATAATATTGAAATTGAGCAAATGATTATCAAATAATTGATTGTTTCCACCTGTGTATAACAACGGACCCGGACATCTCGCCGCCACCGATCCAATATAACTTGTTATTAACTATAAACTATATATATGACTTGTTATAACTAAAGTAGCATAAAACTCCAATGTGTTTGTATGATACATTCTATACAAACCATTATAAAATCTTTTTTTGTTTGTTTTGCATAAACATTTTTTTAAACGTGTGATTACACAATAATACAAAATGATTCTGATATAAGACTATTTTTACATTACTTCTAAAATAAATTTAAATATTTTTAAATAACTAACTTTTCATTTTTCTTAAAATATCATAAAAATTGTCTATACTACAGGAACAGAACCCATTAAGAAGTGGATGTGTGGTGTTCTAATAATATTACATAAAGACATTTTCATTTTTCCATCACACAAAATAAATTTAAAGTATTTTAAATTATCATTATTATTGAATGAAATGATTTAAAAATAAGTACGATGGTATTTTTTTTTATAAACGCTTTAGAAATTATATTTATTTTAATACTCTATAAAATTAAGCAATGCAATTTTGTTTTATTTTCGTTATAAAGTATAGGTACTTAAAGAATAAAAATAATTTATTTTTAAAAGAAGTATTTATTATTTATTGCATAATATTGTTTGGTTGTGATTTGTGGCGGTAAGTCGGTGGCGGTGAGATGTCCTAGACTCAAATAACAATGTTGTTTACATAAATGTGTTTATTTTTATATTTATATAGGTGTTTTAAACAAGAACTTACTTTATGTGTTAGATATTAAAAAAAAAAAAAAAAATGAATATAACATGTTTCTTGGATTTGTGGACGTACCTATAAAGTAATCAGAATTCAGAAGTGTTATCACCTCCTACTTTTTCATTTTTTGGCAATATCAATATTTTAGATATTCCAATTATGCCCAAAGTTATGATGGAGCAATTGCTATGTATGTATGTATGTGTCAGTTCACAAAGAAGTTCAACAAAAAAAAATAATAGTAAAATAAAATAAACATCCATTTGCAATTTATACACACTGTATATGGCTCATAAGACTAATTTGGTTGCATATGACAATTATTATTTATTGTCATATACAAACTTTCAAGGTGCCTATCTATTACATAATATATCACAGGCATACAGTCATCGAAACATACAATTAAATGATAATAACATATACCTAAATATAAACGCAATTACATAGAGTAAAAACAAATTTCAAACATTATGAAGAGAGAGAAAAAAATGGCTATAGGGGGATAAACATGGGTAGAATGCCCCCGCACGGATTGTGTTGACTTTTTTCCTGTTAGTTTCTATCGATATAAGATTAAGATTTGACAAGTTTCAGCCCTTAAAAATTTACCCCTGGGGGGGGGGGTGAGAATTTATTTTTAGTAAATTGGAAATAAATTCATATTTTTTGAATAGCTTGACCGATTTGGCTACAATTTTGATATTTTTCAGATATCACTATAGTGCATTTTAGAAAATATTCCCAACTTGAAAAAATAAATAATAATTTTTTTTTATCAACTTTTAATTTTGGTACAATCACCAAATTTTTTTCGTATATTCGTAACTCTATTCGATGTAACATAACATTTTTTCAGATTTTTTTTCCGGGTGCGTCATAGTTAAAAAAATATAAAATATTTTTTTCGAGGTTCATATCGTGATAAAATTACAAACAATTTTTTGACTCTATTTAAAGTGACATAAAATAATCATTAACATAATAAAATAAAATATGAATTCTGATAAATTATAGGTAACAACTAACAAGTTCTGACGATCATCATTTTCCGGATTCGTAGTAATTTAAAAGATTTATATTTATATCGTTCAATATACGATATAAGTTTGGGCAACGCTTCTTCTTCGAATTCTTTGAACGCCAGCTATTTTATAGTTCTCAGCACATTGTTGCTACCCCACTATAACTGTGATTCAGGCGTGCTAGTGAGAATAACCCAGCAACGCGAAGTAGGGGATACTCGGCTAGATTTTAAACGTACACCTGCACGAGCGGTTATACGGTGAAAATTCCGAGCGCTACTTGCCGATAATTTTTTAAAATTATTATTCAGCAATCACTTTATTCGATTTTCTTTTTTAAATAAAAATTATTAATTCTATTTTCCTCATTATAATGGTCAAAGTGAATTCGCAAGGGAAATGTGCTGGTTGCGGAAGATTTCAGGTACCCGAAAAATAATGGATTCCGCCGACAGCGTAGATTTTTTCTCTCAAGGTACAGGGAAATCTTTACATTTGAATGACGTTATCTGCAACAACCAGGGGCGTATACAACGGGGGGATGTGGGGGTCAGACTCCCCCCCCATGATTTCTTTTTTTTTATAAGGTTTCAATGGTTAAATACTTAAATCAGAGATTATAATATGTAGGTATTTGAGTGGAGAACATTTTTAAGACAATTATGATTTGCGTTATCGTGTTTTCAGTGTACAGCACGATTAAAGATAGACTATCTTTAATCGTGGTGTACAGGAACATAGGGAGTGTCGTAGGCATTAACATAGGTATTAACTCATGGACCGCGCATAGAGAGAGGTCCGAGGGTCGACATCGAGCAAAAGAGACAGAGCTACGAGTTGGGACTCATTGTAGCCATGTAATTTTAATACAATAATTGACGGTACGTCGACCAACTGTCTACATTTATGTCAAGAATCAAAGACGTAGTGGCGGCTACAGTACATTTACCATGTCCATGTATATCCAAATTATTAAAATCTGTGGACACCCACCCACCAACCTTTCCTTACACACATACATATAAATTTATTATTATACACAGTGCCGTAGCCAGAGGGGGCACGTGCCCCCCCCCAAAAATGTTATATGTACACATATGTAAATTTAAGACACTAATAAGTTGATGGATTTTAGGATGAATATAATAGTGATAAAAAAATTTAGTGCCCCTCCCCCCAAAATAAATTTCTGGCTACGGCACTGATTATACACCTAGATTTGTTTGGCTAAAATGTTTTATCTGAATGTTTAGTATTTCAGATCATTCAAGTTTAATGTTAACAAAAAATAAAAAATATGATTAGACCTAAACAATTTATACTCATCTATAATACATTTTAAAAACTTATAAAATTATAATGGTATTTAATATTTATAGAATTCAGTTAATTAGTGCAATACAGCAAGTACTGTATGTATGTCTATATTATAATACTTATAATATGTCAAGCAGTCACCCACCAACCCACCCACCCGAAAATCATGTGTATCCGTCAATACACTTGAGGTATAGGATAGCCCCACTGCAGACGCAATGAATAAAAAAATCCAATAGAATTTTTAGTCCTTAAAAGTATAGCTTCTATAAATATAAACCCATTTTTTACAAGTATAACTGATCATATTTTTTAACTCTGTCTCCTTTAAATAATCATCTTATTCAATTAATTAAATAAATAACAAACAAATATCTTACTGTCAGAATACATCATTATAATAAATTGTACATATACCTGATACATTTTCTGTAATTTCACTGTTATATTATAGTTGTTATTTACACAGCAAATAATAATAGTTCCTTGTTTATTCATAATAATAAAATTATAACATTTATTTATTTTGATTATTCACAATTTGGGAATATATTTTATTATACACTTTCCTAAAATGTGAATATTAATATTACTTTTTCTTCTATTTACATATCTGTAAGCAGAACATGAAACCACCATATTTATAAGTAGTAGGTACGTAATTTACATTAAAATAAAATAATTATAAAATCTCAATAGTATCACAAACTCACAACTAACAATCAGTTAACATCAAAATCTGATCCACATTCATTGATAATAATTATTAATTATCACGATTTAAGATAGTATCTTAAACCGTGTTAATTATGAATACAAAAAATGCTTGGATAAAATAAATAGATTAGTTTTTATTCCATGTACTTCCCAACTCGTAGTTCTATCTCTCTTATACACATATTTTATGTCAACTGTTTCTCTTACTCGATGTGTACCTGATAACGAATATACGGGAGGTGTGGAAGGCGCGGTCCATGAGTTAATAAAAATATGTCCAGAGAACATTATTGATATGTCAATGGTAGAACCACAGATAAGATTAAACCAGATAGTTCACTCTTTGATTTACTGATAATTCGGCCCTCCTGAGATCAGTTTGTGCACATACGATAAATTAAATTACTGTACATATTTTTCTACAATAATATTATTATTGTATCCAATAACTTTTATCTTATCTGTGGTACAATAGCGGGACGCATAGTAAACAGTAAAAATCAGTGCTGTACATTTAAGGAACTCATAAAAAAATTTTTTTCCCCCTCTCAGTGATGACACTGATCTCAGGAGGGTTTTTGTTTGTTTACATTTTTGAGAATTACATGGGCAGAATAGGAAATTTTAAAGAGTGAACCATCTGGTTTAATCTTATCTGTGGTAGAACCAGATAACCACAGATGAACGACTGGTAACAATTATTTCGTACGTCTCGTGTCGTGTTCGTAACACACAACACGACAACTTGAGGACAAGGCTTAAAAGGTTTATGATGGTAGCAGAAAAAAAAAACAGGATGACCAGATACTTTTTTTTTCAGATACTGAAAACAGGATAATCAGTAATCGTCATAGACCTATTAACTATAGTTAATAGGTCTATGGTAATCGTAATCGTAAATCTTTATAACCTTGTTTTACTCAAAAATTACTTTTTAGTTTTTTACACTAAAAACTTATATTATTTATTTAAACCTTACTTGAAAAAATTTTTTTTGACAAATTCAGTATGAATTTTGTTTTTCAAGATATGATATTTGAACCAAATTATTTTATGTTTATTCCGATCGAATATTTCCAATTACGAGTTCTAAAATCGAACATTTTTTAACATCACTAATAATTTACGTATATTTTTTATGTTACTACTGTACATTTAAAATTTTAAAATATAAATTGTTGAAAAAAGTAACTTAAAAGTGATTTACTCAGTCCTGAACTTTAAAAAGTGCATAATATTTTATCACAGTCCCAGTAAGATATGTAATTATTATTTAATATTATTCACATTAAAAGATTAATTAATTCTTTTTTAACACGCTTTTATTAGCTTGGCCTATATGTATGTTACGGAATCTTTCAGCATAATTTCAAGAAGTCTGATTAACTTGAAAATTGCCATATGTGTCTAGGGCCAGTGACAATACAATTATTTTATAACTTTGTTCTAATGTCCCAACTAGGATCATCAGGACAAAATGAAAATGACGAAATTTTTTTTACATGTTAAGTATATACCATCCACAGAGCAACGGTTAAAATAAAAAACTCATAACGTAAGATAGGTATACTAAAAATCAAAGTCCTTGGTTGTAATTACTTTTGATGTCGTTATGAGACTAAAAATTAAGAAAATAATTTTTAAGTATGAAGAGTTTGTGTTACAGCAATGGGAAGTCCAACAATCAATTATGATTATTTAATTTGGAATAAAATAATTAAAATAAAAATTTATTTATTAATAAAATAATTCAATTTATAGTAAAAAAATGTGAGGTACATTTTACTATATTTTCATAATAACTTGTATAAATTAGTTACCAGTGAAATAATTGTAACATTTGATATCAAGCATTCCACGTTTTTTTACTCTAAATTGAATTATTTTATTAATAAATTACTTTTATTTTAATCTTATTCCAAATTAAATAATCATAATTGACTTTCCACTGCTGAAACACCAACTCTTTATAATTAAAAATTATTTTCTACTTTTTAGTTCGGTTCGCTATTAAAGCATGTTTTTTTAAACTATAATTTATTTTAATATGGACGACTGAAATTGAAATATTTTAAACATAATTATGTTAACAACTATTTTGCTACTATAGGCAAATTGCCTCGATAAGACTATAAGGATATATATATTTTTTAACGATTTGAATTCATTTATACTTGTATAGCATTTCTAACAAACGGTTGTTTCTCTACTATAAACTTTTTTTATATATATTAATATAAACTACTGTTTTACATAAACAAGTATAAGATTGATAAAATAACCTAAGACATAAATTATTAACATATGAATTACACAAAGAGCAACTCGTTTGAAGAAAATAAAACTCCTACAAATATTGTACACATACACATATTGGAAGGCGTACAGACATATTTAGACAGCACCTCGAAGAAACAATTTTTTAAGCAATAGTATGCTCAATGCTCATATATATATTTTCAGACCAAAGTTAATTGTTCACGAAAATTGAGAATTTAAAATAAAGGATTAAATAGGCAGCAACAATATTTTTGATGGTTTTCTAGAATTTATTGTAATGAATAAATAATATTACATTTAAATCTTAGAATTTTTTGAAACCTTTTTTTGCTCCTGTTCCCTTGGTCACTTTCAGTACGTTAAACCTGACTGTTTTGCTGAGTGGTCGGCATTCACCAATTGTGACAATATCTCCGATTTCGACATCACTATAAACAACATTGTAATTACAATATAACTCTGATAATAATAATGACAATAATAATAACATACCGGAAACAGGGCGACAAGTGTACAGACATATTTTTGTGACGTTTTTCAAAACGGTTATATTTACTGATGTAGTGCAAATAATCTCTTCTGATCACAATAGTCCTTTGCATCTTCATTTTACGCACCATGCCAGTCAAAATACGTCCTCTAATCGAAACATTACCAGTGAATGGACATTTCTTGTCGATGTAAGTTCCATCAATTGCCTAAAATAGAATAAAAATATTAATTATAATTACACGCTTAATGGAAATTAACAAATATAAATTGACCGATACCCTGATACTAATACAAAATATTATAGATTGATTTTATATGTTAATTGATTAATAGAGTTCAGGATTATTTACTTGTAAATTTGCATTAGTATGAAAAATACCCAAGTACGCTATACATTTGAATGGTATTAACAGAGAGACATATATTGCTTAACATATTAACACATTTTTTTTTTTTTAAGCAGTGAATTGAAATTCAACACTATGAAATGTATATATCACTATTTGCAATACAGAACATATATTCAAATGCATAATAGTGCATATTTTTATCAGTCTCTAGTAATATTTAATTTATACAATGTTTGATATTTACAAATAAAATACTAACTAGGTAATACCAGTGGCATAGCCAGGGGGGCTGATGAGGCTGCAGCCTCTCCCCGAAATTAATAATCAATTTTTTAGTAGATGCCGTCTATAAATATTAATTATTAAATTAATTAATTATCAGCCTCAGCCCTCCCCCCAAATAAAAATCCTGGCTACTACAACTTACAGTCAAATTATTAATATTTTGCACATCATTAGTTATTTATTATTAGAGACCGGAATTATATGCATTTAAAATGTTTAAATATGCATGCAAATATGCACTTTAAAAGTTTCAAATATGCACTTAAAAAGCATAAAATATGCAAAATAATTTTTGATTATTACAGCTGTTTATTTATTGTAGTTATAAAATCAAAACGTAAATTATGAAAAAAAAAAAAACTTCAATATTATATTATATAATAATGATAAAAATGAATTAAGATGAAAAAATATAAAATTTATTCGTTATTGGAAAAACAATAAGTAACAATAATATATTCCATATTGATCTCAGTTAAATTATGACAGCGGTTTGTGATAATATGTTTGTATGCAGAAAAACTTCGTTCCACATCAACGCTTGTTATGGGCGTATATTTAAAACGTAATATATTTTTAAAAATATTTTCAATTTTTGTATTGTGGAAAAAATGTATATATAATGATATTGTACATCAAATTATATTAAAACGTTTAAATTTATACCTAGTGTATACGTAATATGCAAAAACATGCGTTTTTATTTAAAATATGCACTTGTACCCAAAATATGCAAAAATATGCCAAATAAAAATTTGTTATATTATTCATTTAAGTATGATTGATGAAAACCCATTTACTGCATGAAATTGCTTACAAAAATATGAACATGCACTATATGCAAAATCCGGTCTCTAGTTATTATAATGTAAATTATTCAATAAATTATATTATATACAATTTTAAATACAACTTTTTAAACACAATTAAACTTTGTTCATTATGAGTTGTAACATACAAACACCAATGAGATCATCAACGATTAAATTTTTAATTTTATAAATACCAAATAATTTATTTTAAATAGGTATAAAAGAAAAACGATTTTGCATAGCAGTCAGTAACACAGCATAAAATCAAAGTAAAATTACTCATAAGACCGTCGTGTTAGCATCATCATGTAACTGGTTTAGTCATAATTTCGAGTACTATTCAGTACTATGTTTTTAATATTATTTTGTCTAGTAATCAGTAACACAGGATATAAAATCAAAATGAAACAATTCATATGACTGTCGTGTTAGTATCACCACACAATCGGTTAAATTATAATTTCGAGTATTATTTAGTATTAAACTTCTATTATTTTGCCTAGTTATCAGTAACACAGTATGTAAAATCAAAGTAAAATTACTCATAAGACCGTCGTGTTAGCATCATCATGTAACTGGTTTAGTCATAATTTCGAGTACTATTCAGTACTATGTTTTTAATATTATTTTGTCTAGTAATCAGTAACACAGTATATAAAATCAAAATGAAACAATTCATAAGACCGTCGTGTTACTATCATCATACAATCAGTTAAATTATAATGTCGAGTATTATTTAGTATTAAACTTCTATTATTTTGCCCAGTAATCAGTAACACAGTATGTAAAATCAAAGTAAAATTACTCATAAGACCGTCGTGTTGTTATCATCATAATATTACTGGTAAAATATTTGTTTGTATATTTACAATCGTACATAAGTACTACTAAATAAATAATGAAAAACGAATTTTAAATTCACTTTACCTATGTGACTCGTAGGGACCTTATTTTTAATACACGAGAACACGAACCACTATGTAGTTATAATATTCATAATGCATAGGTACGTTTTCATATGTTCTATGCGAGACACTGTACAATTGACTGTACTTGACACCGTTATTCACATGAAAACGATATGAACTGGTTACGCAAATTGATATACTGACCTCTCTGGGAGTTTTGAAACCCAAACCAACGCTTCGGTAATGACGGAGCGGCTTCTTCTTTTTGGATTCTTTGCGGTTCAAGAACACCGTGGGCTGCTTTTGGAAAGCCTTCTCAGTCTAGTAACAAGAAAAGAAAAATGTATGTCAACGTTTAAACGTGGGCATAAGCGATGTGAACGATACGTCTACGTAAAGGCGCGATCATTCCATGTGGTCTGACAACGCATCGACGGAATAGAAAAACGGGAATAGTGTATTCCTGTTACGTGCACTCTTAATTAGCAAATAATAAATAAATATTACCTGATCGGCCATGTTGAGCAGAATACAATGAAAATTACTAGAGAAAACTAAAGATTTTCAGTATCGAGCAGCTCACTTCAGTGAACGAACGACGAGAAAATCGGAGGAAATTATTCGACGCTGCTCTGGCAATAGATAACCTCAAAAAAAATGTGAACGTCGTACTGTGTAATCATGGAAGAAACCGTACAAACGTGATTGATACGTAAAAGTCTGCCAAATTTGAATTTAAAATAATTAAGTTTTGACAATGCGCTCTTCTTTTATATTGGTAAAAATAATTAATTTCTTTTTTTTTTACTCGGCTTTGTCGCAGCGTAGGATAACTCGGTGTACACGACGATACCTTGACACGTCTATAGAAAATCATTCAAAATACATTTTTAATTTCTATATATACCTACGACCTACCTACCTACATACGTTTATCATTATTACCAGTACAATATATAATTTTTCTGATTAATGCCGCCGAATCATTGTTTCACATTTTAATATAATATTTATATAAATACGTTATTGTTATAATATTATTATTACTAAATTTATTGTGGCAATTTTTTTTTTTTTTTTTGTAAGTTATTGCATATAATACTATTTCTGTATGAATATTTGTGTCTCTGCGGTGCTCATATGCTCATGATGAGGGCATGTCTGTCTTGAATGGCTGAGTTCCAACTAAAACAGGTTTTAGACGTTTTATTGTTGAAAATGTGCGTTCTAGCATTGATTGTAAATACCACTAGTATACCTATATATATATATATATATATATATATATATATATAAAATACGTGGTTTTTTTGTGTCACTGTAAAGTGTAGACACAGAGTCTCAAATATCCGTTCAATATAAATAAATAAATTAACAGGAAATAAATCTCGATTAAACTGGGATAAAAATATTAATCGAAGAATGTAAAACTATATATATACTATCTAGGTATTAGAAATTTGGGTTTCAGAAAACTAAAATGTCTTGTAATTTTCATAATACAATCAAATATATATATTATTATTAATATGTATTAATTATATATATATATATATATATATATATATATATATATATAGTGATGAGAAAGTTCTTTTTAAAAATGAACTAGTTCGAGCAGTGGCGTAATTACGAATGTTATATGGGAGGGGATAGACAATTTAGCATTATTGGATAATCCATAATAACTGTAACGACTAACGACCCTTTAAACGTTAATCAATCGAAATTAATAAAGTAATTGCGATACTCGTATTTTATTATTTTCTTTAATAAAATGACATATTTTATAATAAAATTTCTAATTTTCTTCGTTTTTTTTTTTTTTATTAGCTAATTTATTGAGTACTTCATCCAATTTTACTTAAAAATCTGAATATGGATAGACCTTTCTTCAGTGACCTAACCTAACCGTATCATACCAGTAACTAGTCAATAAACTGAGGAATCCTATGAATTATGATAAATACTAACAAATTTTGTTAACGCAAAAAAAGTATTATTTTTAATTATTACATTTTTTTGTACATTAGACGATATGTTATGTAAAAAAAGAAAGCCCATGGGAGGGGATCCATCCCCATATCCCCCCCCCCCGTAATTACGCCCCTGAGTTCGAGTTCAAGTTCATCAAATTGTTATAAACTATATTGTTAATAATAATATTATAATATTTTTAATGATTGTGTTAACAAAATATAAGTAGTGAGTTTATGTATGTATAAAAAAATTTAATATTAATAAATAAACGTTTTTGACGCAAAAATCACTACTATTCTAATATTCAGAAAATGAGTGTTCCACATGAAACCACTAAAAATCAACATTTAACAATTGGACAATAATAGCTAGTACGTAATAAATTATATTTTTGTATAAATAGCTATTTATTGTTAAACAATATTCTATAAAAAGGATATGTCATTTTCTTAAAAATATTGTCCTTTTCAAAATTGGTAATATAGGTATTTTAATTCTAATTTTAACGTAGACAACATATTTAATGAGACAACAAATGTGGGTATTACGTCATCTTAATACAATTCATAAAATTACATCCGTTTAGTATTTACAATAGTCCATAATATGTCGTCAATACTCAATAATAAAATAAGTATAATTGGTAGGTACCCAGTGGCGGTTATCCTATACTTCAAGTATAGGATAACACCTATAAAATATGGTGGATGGCCGGGTGGGTGGATGGTAGATTCCGGGTAGTCAACGTAAATGATTATATTATTACTCGACTTATTAGTGAAATTCATGTGTAACCACGACATTTCAAAAAAAATTCACATAACAAAGTATACAGTATATTAGCCAAGTATTTATAATTTATAACAATTAAATTTTTTTTTTTTTTGTAATGAAAATATATTTCTTTCTTTCAAAAAGTCTTATTTATTTTAGCAAGTGCAATATAATACGATGCAATGCATGACATATTAATGCGTCATTGCTAGAAATGTCGCTAATGTTGTATCTATATATGCTGTTAATCTGTTTTCTATTTAATTATCGTATATAATATCCTTAAAAGAAATGAATATTTTAAAACTCGGAAAAGGTATCAATATCGTTATACTATATTGTGTGTAAGTATTAAGTGAATTTTTTATACCAAATTCAAAATATAAAAATTTAAAATTTGGGCCTGTAGAGAATGAAAAAAAAAATGTAAATACGAGTAAATGGTTAATATGCATGTATTTAATCAATATGGTACATAGTTAAATAGAAAAAAAGAGACGTTTATTTAGGTGAGGGTAGAGTGCTCCTCGCAGTCGCCAATTTTGTAAGGAACATGAATTTTATATAGGTATGGCCGATTTGCGAAAAAATTAACCATAATCCAGACCTAGGAGGGTGGATCGTGGGTGGTCCTCTGACAATATCTTCAGCAACACCAATTTTTTATAGGATAGCCGTTACTGCTACTACCTACCTATATTTATCGCATGTGAAATTTATACAAATCTATAAATATAAAATACCAAATACAAAAAAATTAAATTTTTCCATTAAAGAACTGTAAAAATAACTCTTCACCCGGAGAAATTACTACTCACAGCTCTACACGAGTGATGCAATATATTATTATTTATTTATACTATTATTATCTTCATTCGCAGTATGAACAATAAAATACGTAAATAATTAAATAATAACACTCGTCCACGGTCTCTTCACGTTTCTTCGGGAAAAAAATTAAAATTCAATACACTTATTAGACGAAATTCAAATTTTCCACTCTAATGTGAAATATAAAATATTAGTTATAAGTTATAAGTTATAACTTATAACTATGAAAGTGAACTTGTCAGTGAGTGATTCAAAAACGTTCACGCACCACGCTCATAAAAAATAAGAACTTATAGTTCACGTTCAAGTTCATTTTTTGAAAATTGAACGCGTTCATGTCCAGTTCACACAAAATAAACGCGTTCTTTCCCATCACTGTATATATAATATACCTATATGTATCAGTGGCGTAGCCAGGGGAGGATTGATGGGGCTGCAGCCTCCCCCCCCCCCCGAAATTAATAAATAATCAATTTTTTAGTAAGTGCCGTCTATAAATATAAATTATTAACATATAAATTAATTAATTATCAGCCTCAGCCCCCCACCAATAAAAATTCTGGCTACGCCACTGATATAGGTATATATAAACATATATATGTATATATATATAATATGAATTAAATTTAAGTTCGTTCAAAGTCCATAACTGATTGTTATGCGTATGATTCATCTTTATTTTCAATATATCCAACTCTAAAAATATATCATCTAACTTGCGTGAAAAATTAAACTCGGCTAACACACGACCAGGAGGTGGGGAGCGTTTCGTTTAGACGGGATTATATTTCTTCTCATGACATATTATTATACGAAACGTTGAATGATTTTCATTTTTCCTCTAATATAACGTCGCGTGTAACTTTTTGTTTATACGATAAAACTCCATAAAAATAAAAGTGCGAAAATTAGTATCTGACCAGCTGCGTTCCGCTTGAAAAGATTAATTAGAAGAGGAACGCTGAAATATTTCGAATAAAGAATAAATAGGTACTACTCCGTGTCGCCGTGTCTCCGGCCATCACGTCCTTTATCCCAATTCAAACACTGATCAATTTAGGAATTAAGTGATTCTGTTTTTACTATTAAATCGCTCATTCACTTGTTGTCACATATAATATATATTTATAATCAACACACAATACAAACGAATAAAATATTTTAAATTATTTATTTACTCTCGGTACGTTCTGGCGTAGTAGTATTTATTCGGGTGGGGCTTAGGCCTTGGCCTTGATTTATATAATGTGTATTTTGCAGTATTGTGTATATTATACATTTTTCGTTTAAAATTCGTTACAATATAAATGTTCTAGTCATTGGTATAACTAGACCTATATTTTAGAGGGTATCTACTTACTAAAACTATGTATACCTCGCTGACTAAAACACTCACCACACCATCTCCCCCATCCACCTCAAACACATACATTTCAAAACCATTAAAAACATGTTTTTATTACACAACTTCAACATTATTATTTATTTGTATATTTACTATAATACACTGCAATTAGAAAATAGGTAAAATAATTGAATAATAATTATTATTACAATAGGTATATCTAATATTTTTTACCAGTTACATCCACAATATAACAAATTAAAAAAACATATGTAGGTACGTTTGATATTAGGTAGGTAGTTAATAAGAATAAAAAATGTATTATTTTAACTATTTTTGAATCGGTTTTTTTTTCTAATATCATCGAAATTGAAATCTGAATATTTTAGGGGCGCAGAAGTCTCCCTTGCACCACTCTAGTTGCGCCAGTGACTTACAGTGCGTTTAACGTTCAGTGTTTTAACCCCCTCCCCTCAAACACGGTATAAAATAAATGGTAGGTGATACGTCGCGGAATCGATTGATATTTCATTATCGAACTTCGATTTTTATCGAAACACACCGTTTACGGTGAAAGATGAGTCGTTCGCGTCGCGTGAATGGAACAAGCGAATGACGGACCAATGTTGAGTATATAATAAATAATTAATTCCGTTTTTAAATACATTCTCAAATGTGATACGAATATTATGTGCAAAGATTTCGCGAACAGCTATCTCTCCCGGCCCGTTCTTGAACTTGACGCTCGCGTATGGAGAACTGTACAAACCACAGATTAGATGAATATTCATCTAATCTGTGTACAAACTACAAGCTACAGTAGCCTACCAAACTACACTGCATTCGCCGGACAAATGGACAATTTTCTTTAATTATTTAACAGTTTTTTTTCTCTTCCATGTAACTCGCGAACAATTCTTATCAGAAATTGTCTTTTGTGTGTGTGAATGTGTGTTTTTTTTTTACTTTATGGGTGCCCGTAGAATATCTAATTGACTACTATGACATTTTACAGTATTAGCTACTACAACGTACCTGTGCAATTGCATTAATTGTTCCGTTGAGTTCGGTCGAGTCGAATACGTCTTTACGACGTGTGTCTTTGTGCGTGTGTGTGTGTGTGTGTGTGTGTGTGTGTGTGTGTACGAATGTCGTATGCTTCACACGTAATCGGTTGGCCGTGTGACGAAATCTAGTGTTCCAGGTAAATGATATATTTTGTGTGCGCCTGAACTCTTTCGAACGAAAGACTTTAAAACACAGCTCTTAGCTCTTAGCCATGTACGTGCGGCGCGTCTGAGCGTGTTGTATTCAGTTTTTCCGGTGCACGCACGGCCACGAAAATTGCGCTACGCAAGATGGGCAGCTGCTTCAGTTGTCAGAGGGGTTCGTCCGGCAAGAAGGACGCGACGGGTTCCCCGTCGAACGCTGGCAACAACAAGGACTCCATGTTGCCAGCCGTGCCCAACGTGCCCATACAAAACATGCCACCCCACGACAGTATACGCGAGGTGAGAAACGGTCCGATGCCGCCGGTGCCCGACCAGGAGCCTTCCAACGCCACGAATGCTTCGGCCAAAATATTTGTTGCCCTCTACGATTACGACGCGCGCACCGACGAAGATCTGAGCTTCAGGAAGGGAGAACATTTGGAAATTCTGAACGACACACAAGGCGACTGGTGGCTGGCCAGGAGCAAAGCCACCAAACAAGAAGGATACATCCCCTCTAATTATGTGGCGAAATTGAAGTCCATTGAAGCCGAGCCGTGGTATTTTGGAAAGATCAAAAGGATCGAAGCGGAGAAAAAACTTTTGTTGCCAGAAAATGATCATGGAGCGTTTTTGATTAGGGATTCGGAGAGTAGACGAAATGATTACTCATTGTCTGGTGAGTAAATGAACGTTATTATTACCGTTGGTATTTATAACTTTAAGCGTATCGACTATTATAAATCTCTGTATAAATTAAAACAAACGTGACACAACTGTCAATTGAATACACTCGATCGTTAAAACTCATTTATGATGTAGTTTTGATTTTCACACAAGTACTACTTAGGGTATTTAAAGCTAGACACATGTATTATATATATCTACAACATTAGTTAATTATATTGGTTCGTTGTTAAACCACAATAAAATCATATTAATTAATATTTTTTCTACTATAAATCATATCTACCTATTAAGTATTACCTACCTAGTTTACATAAATCGGAATTCGTGATTTATTTTTATTAGCTACCTAGCTAGTTATTAAAAACAATTTAGGATTTTTTAAAAATTAGTTCAAATTATAACAGTTTAACTACTAATGCGTATAATATAGTAAATATAGATGTAAAACAAAAATTAATTATTAAAATTCAAAAATGATAATAAATGATTTTGAAAAAACAAAAAAGCCTCCCGAAAAGGAAGTAGTTAACAATGAAATTGATAAGGAAAATTGTAAAATTAATGTCTATTAGATAGAAAATCAGGATAATGGAAAAGAAGATGGAAAGAATCACGTAACTGAATATTATTGTGGAGAGAACAATGAGGAAAGTCAAATAACGAAAGAAGGAAGTAGTGGACTTGGAAATGATTATGAGAATTTGACGCTATGAGGAGTAGCCTGGAATCTTGAGATTTAATTATGAAGAAGGCTTCTGAAATAGTAAGATGCACATACAGTAGTAAACAATAAGGAGGTTGATAGAGGAATATTATTAGTAAACTTAATGAAACAACTTATTGGAATAAAGAGAGAACATTTTTTGGTCTGAACTATTGTCTTGTGACTAATACCTATATTGTTATGAATATTTTAAATATATTAAATAATTGTGAATTTTTAATTTTTGATACCTAGTTATTATCTTAGAAGTTGAGTAATTGGTTTTATACTTGTATTTATTGAATACCAATTATTGAACTATTATGTTTTTATATTTGATTATGTACATTATTATTATCAACCATGATAACTTTTTTAATTGAATATTTGAGTTGTTTGCATATGTAGTAGAAAGATGATTTTAAAATATTTTGAATGCGTGTCATCTTTAACAATGTAAGGCGGTATTTCTTAATGAATGAATATCTATCGGATTCTTGTATCATGTCTGTTACCACCATGTGTGGTGCGTTTGAACTATAGATAATACCTATATTGATTTGAAAACTTTAAAAATAATTATTATATTTTCCACTGTGTTCCTATTATCAAGTGTTCGGATAGGTAATTGAGTCCCTAGGTGATTGTTGCCCAGTTTAATAATACATCACTCGGCAACAATCAAAGTAATTTTACATCAAAGTAAATAATGTTTTTGCGTCAGATGTCTAAATTTATAATTTACAATTTTTTATCACAGATAATGTAATATTAATACATTTGTAGATGAATAAATTGTTCAATCAATTGGTAAGGAATTAATTAGAAATTTGTTAATTTATAAAATAAAAACAAAATATATGTGATTCTCTTTCTGCTTTCCTGAATAAAATAGGTATAAGAATTCAATGAGATGATGTGGATAGAATATTCCAATATTTAATAATACCTATTAAACTGTCATTTATTTGACATTAACTTGTCATTGATTTGTATGTTTCACAATTTGTAAAGATTTCTGATTCCCATCCGACTGCATAGATTAAAAAAAAAAAAAAAAAAAAAATGCAGAAGAATATCATTCTGACCTCTAGTTATAAGATACTGATTTATGATTTGTTGGTTAGGCCACTAATTTATTGGTATTTTATGTCATTTTTTTCTTACTAGATGTTTTATTATTAATATTGAATAGTTTTTTATCCAAAGTTGTTTTATCTTGCTTATCAGCTATCAATAGGTGATATTAGTAGTATAATACCTAAATTATTAATCTGTATGTAGAAAATGAATGGATGAACATCGATGTTGATTGTCTTACAATAATATTATTCAATAGACTATATTATTGTGAGTTTGTGGCATTCATTACAGATAACGATCAATAATTGAAATAATTTTTAATACATAAAACTTTTCAGATATTTTAAAATGTATGATAATAAAAACAAGGTAAATTTTACAGTAGAGACCTGTAGTTCTAGTGAAAACGTGGTAATATATTATACATATATTTTTTTTTAGTATTGTTACTGTTGTTTTTAAGCACTATTATTTGGAATTTGTTGAACTTTTAATTACGCGATAATTTTCTTTTGATGCAGGGAACAAGATTTTGTAGTAAACATTTATTAAAAAAGTCGTATTGGAGTATTTTAGCTCAGGGCTATCTTAATTTTGAGAATTATAGAAAATGTAAGTTTTCATACATTGCACATTTTTTTATCATAAATACGTAAACTATACCTTCGCGCCAAAATCATTTAGAAATTTTCGCTTATGAAAGTTACCAAATGAACGTATTTAACGTGCATATTAAAGTTGATATAAGTCCCAGTTATGAAAAAAATAAATACGTAGCTAATATTTTTATAGTAATTTTTTGTTTGTTGTTTTTCAATGTACTAAATAATATTATCTTTAACCGCGAACATAGGTAGGTACCATGTAATATAAATTAATTAGATAATAATATATTAATTATTAATATATTTAATGAAGTATATTCCTAGAATGATAATATTTAAAACAATTGCCTAAGTTTAGTTTTTAAATTATTACTTGGTTATGATAAAATAAATTATTTCTTCACTAAATGAGCTTAAAAAAAAAAAAAAAAATGCTTAATTTTTATTAGTTCTTTTAAGTGTTAATTATTAAAGAACTTGATAGATTTTCAATACTTATTGTTATGGCTTCATAAATTAAACATGTTGTTTTTGATAGATTGATAAATTTGTAAAGTTTCTATTTAAATATGTTTTAAACATTAAATCCTATTAATTAAATAAATGCTATTTTGTTTGTTATGTTTAAAACATCTAGGATCCAGAAGTTAATGTTTTATTATAGCTGTTTGAAAGTCTTGGGATAACTTTGAGAATACTTATAATTTTTGATTTATATCAATATCAATATAAATTTTAATGTTTAATGTAATACTACTAATGAATTGTATTACTTATATATATATATTGCTTAAATGAGTATAATATCTTGTTTTTTTTTTTTTTTTTAAACAATAATTGTTATTTTTGACTAATTTATTTATATATTTTAGTTCGCGATGGTGATACTGTTAAACATTACCGAATTAGACAATTAGACGAAGGTGGATTCTTCATTGCAAGACGTACAACGTTTAGGACTCTACAGGAATTAGTAGATTACTATAGCAAAGATGCAGACGGTTTATGTGTTAATTTACGTAAGCCATGTGTGCAGGTAATATTTAATCTTTTAATTTAACAAACAAAACATGGCTTATTTAATAATAATAAATCAAATTATTTTATTAAATTAACATTCAAGTGACATTTGTTTTTATGATAGGTTGAGAAACCGGTCACTGGTGGATTATCTCATAGTACAAGAGATCAATGGGAAATTGATAGATCTTCATTAAAGTTTGTTCGAAAATTAGGACATGGTCAGTTTGGTGAAGTTTGGGAAGGTTTGTGGAACAATACAACACCCGTTGCTATAAAAACATTGAAAACTGGTAAATAACTTATATAATCATTAAAATTATGTAGTGTACTAAAATATTTTGTTTCGTCCCTAAGGTACTATGGATCCCAAAGATTTCTTAGCTGAAGCACAAATCATGAAGAAACTTAGACATACCAAATTAATTCAATTGTACGCAGTTTGCACCATGGAAGAACCAATTTATATTATCACTGAACTTATGAAAAATGGAAGTTTATTAGACTTTTTACAAGGTAACAACATTGTAAATAACATTTAAAATGTCAATTTTAGATTAAATGTCATGACATTGATCTGTTTATAAAATGACCAATAATAATATGTATATTAACGTGTTTCTAGGTAAAGGACGGGGTTTGAAACTTCAACAGCTAATTGATATGGCGGCTCAAATAGCTTCTGGAATGGCATACCTTGAATCTCAAAATTACATTCATCGTGATCTTGCTGCTAGGAATGTTCTTGTCGGAGAGAGCAACATTGTTAAAATTGCAGATTTTGGACTTGCTCGTCTCATAAAGGTTAAAGTTTTGAAACCCATTTATTTTAAAGTAGTAATAAACTATTGATATTTGTTTTTAGGAGGATGAGTATGAAGCAAGAGTTGGTGCTAGATTCCCAATTAAATGGACTGCACCAGAAGCTGCGAATTACAGCAAATTTTCAATAAAATCAGATGTTTGGTCATTTGGAATTTTACTCACTGAATTGGTTACCTATGGACGTATACCGTATCCGGGTAAATATACAAATTATTTTATTCAGTTTATTGGAAAGAACATATAACAATGTATTAAAATAATATAATATGTATATTTGTAATGTAATGGTACATTGATTTTAGGTATGACTAATGCTGAGGTATTGCATCAAGTCGAGCATGGTTACCGAATGCCAATGCCACCTAATTGTCCAACAGCATTGTATGACATTATGTTGGAATGCTGGCATAAAGACCCGATGAAGAGGCCGACATTTGAAACACTCCAGTGGAAGCTGGAAGACTTCTTCACAATGGAGGGGTCCGAGTATAAAGAAGCGTCGGGTTACTGAGATCACGCCCGCCTCTCGGAGTGGCCTATACAACAGGCTATTGCTCTACGCGGTGCTAATCCCCAAGCAGCCGCCATATATATGCAGCACGCAGCTGCGGTGTATCATGCACACATACATCAACAACATCATTTGCACAATATTTATCATTAACGCTTTAGGTACATCTTTGACCATCATTACTTTTGGTAAGTCATAAATATTTGTAACTTATCTGTTTCGTTTGTGTTTATTTGAGGTTTTAATGAGTAACTTGTTTTTAAACTACTTAGTTTTAGATAATCTTTTAATTGTATTACAAATTATTAAGTACTGTTATTCTGTTAAATACTAGATTCTAAACTACTTACATTAATTTTAATTTTTTTTTTTTCATTTGTCAATCCATTTCTACCTAGCTTTGTATTTTTAAAAAAAATTAAATGAACGTTTAATGAATCTTATTTTATATATCACTATAAGTAAATATGCATATTATCGTCATATGTGTAAGGATGAAACATGTTCTGAAAAGAAAAAAATTTGTTTGCTGATGTGTTACTTCTATTGCAGTATATTATGTTCTTCATTGTGTAGTATTCTAAAACTGTGATTGTTAATATTAAACAGAGAACTTGTATATTATATATTTATATATAAAGAATGGATGATGGGTTATTATTTTTTTTTTTATGTATAATTATTTATCATATATTCTTTATCGTAACAGGTTAAAATTTTGCCTACATGAAGAATAATAAATTATAAGAACAGAATTTGTTAATTCATTGTCCAGATTTTATATATACTCATTCTTTGTTTAATAATATCAAAAGCGATATATCCATGTGATCCGTGTTGCCAATTAATCAATTTTTTAGTGCAATTAAACCACTTTAAATTGTGTATTCAATTCTTTACTTTCAGTATTAATACAATAATCTGGTTATTTGTGATTTACACTTAAATGTCAGTAAAGTATTAAAATTAAATTAATAACTTACTATGATAATGTATAATCATTATTAATAAGCGATAATTGATTAATAAAATATTTTATAAGCGATCACAATGTTTATTATACTTTTGGTAATACTTCACATGCCATATTGTTTTATACATAGTAATTTCTAAGCATTTTACAGTCACAGTATTTCAATTAAAAACGTATTGTTTAAATCAATTAAATAATCTCAAATGTTACTTCTTACGTTACACATCACACAATTTATTTTTTATCCACTGCTTATACTACCATTATTGTAAAATGTGTATCCTTTTTTTTACGTACATTTTGTTATTATATATTTATTAATTTTTTTTTAACCATTACAATTTTATATATATATTTTTTTTATGACTAACAAATTTAATTTTGTGAAAGTACAAAAAAAAAATCCAAAAGGTGTTCTAAGCTACTATGACGAATTAATGCAAAAACAACTAAGTGTTCATATTTACAGAGCGATTTCGAGAGGTTTAATCTATCATTATATAATAATTAATATTGATAATAATAAATAATAATGTAAATAAGTAAATAGAATAATCTTGCTCTTATTATGAGACGTTTTTATACTAGCTATATAATATTTAAAAGTCGTTAGTTAACTTTTTGTACTTTCGTGTGCATATTAGAATATAATGATATAACGTTTAAATAAATCGAACAAAGTAATTTTGTTTTTTACCTTTTTTAAACTCAAAACGTTTTCGTTTAATTATTATTATTATTATTATTATTATTATTATTATTATTATTATTATTATTACTATTTTAATTATTTTATTTGTATATTCTAGTTCCTTAAATTTTATTCATTTACAAATTTGTTAACATGTGTATTCCAAAATTTTAATGTTAAAAAGACATTGCAATCTTAATGACAACTTACCTAATTATTATTACTGTTTTATTTGTACATAATGTCTAAAATATGATAATTATAAAAAAAAATTATTAGTATTATATTATAGCCTTAATTATTAATCATTATTATGGGATATTTTATTAAAAATAAAATTTGACCTACAAATAACATTATTATTTTTTTTACCTTAAATCAGCTCCGATACTCATATGAACCTGTAGAGTTTTGAGTGATGTACACTTTATCTAAATTAACCATTAACCAAAATACAGTGTTAGATTAGTGCCCTATTTATTTGTGATTATTTGATTAGGCAATTGAACATAAAATATGTATAGATATTCTCATTTTAAAAAAATACATCTGCCAACATTTTTTTTATTATTAATTAAATTTGAAAGCGATTGTAAATTATTGAATTGAACAAGGATTTTCAATTTTATTGCATCATTGATTTTTAAATATTGTAATGTAACAAATGTGATGCTAATTAAAATTTGAAGTTCAGTTACTTCAGTTAATGGAATGTTTCAATAAAAATAGTTTGAAATTTTCATATCTATATAGTATGTATTCATATAATCATATATAACATAACAATTAGTTTTTCAAAACCATGTCAAATATTACTAATTAATAGTGAAATTTAATAAATGCAATAAAATAAAATGACTAGAATAAAATATAACACAGCTCGCATAAAAAATAAGACTACTTTTGAAATGCATGAGTATAAATGCTGAGTTAGAGTATTATTAATTATTACCATAATGGTGATTGTTGGTAATGGTAACTCTCAGTGTTGTATTCTGAATCGAATGCTCTAAAATAATTCCATTTAATCTTGAAAATATTGGAATCGGGGCTTTGAAACCAAGGGGGAGGTCTATCTCATTGTTACGTAAGTTTATTGCAGGTAATAAAAAGCTTCCTGTCAACCCCCTAATTAAAAAAATTAAGGATTTAACAGTGTGAATAAAAAAAATTTTTGTCAATTATTTGAGTCTAGGTGTTTAGAAAATTATTTAAAAAGTATTGCTCTGAATATTTAGTTTCTATTTAAATTTCTAAAATTTTTGTTATTATTAATTATAAATAATTTTATTAAGGTGATTGGAGATGGTGTATATTTTTTGTTCAAATACGTTAAAAAGTGTTTTTTAGTCATTTTTAGTTTATTGAATATCGACAGTTTAACTAGTTTATTCATTTCTCAAATACTGTCTATCTGAATTTTACATTGTTTATTTTTAAACATAAGTACATAAGTCAATATGACTTGTGCATTGCACACATTTATCTTATTATCGGATATCACGTAGCCAGGACACGGTGGTGGTTATTGCAAAAAGAGAATTCTGGGAAGTTTTATAATTTTAAAACTATATCTCATTGGATATTGGCCACAACAGTTTTTCAGAGTATTATATTAATTTAAAACATACTGTTTTTTCCCACATGTCGATAATTTTTATTCATGGTTGACGGGAAAAAAGTATTTTTTGGCTAATATAAATATACCAGTAAAAGTATTCAGAACAAAAAAAGTATTTAAATAAATAAAAAATAAATATTTGAATAATTAATACTTTTATTCAAATAATTTATAAGTCTGCTGGCAATGAATATTCAGGGTAAGCAATATTGATAAAAGTTGAGTCAACATATCGAACATGACATACGGGCATACAGAATTCGTGTACCTATATTATACAGGACCGGCGTGAGCTGTGGGGTGTAATGGCGCCCTAGGCCAACCGTCATTTGGGTGCTTTTTTTGTACTCGTATTTTTGTTGTGAAATTTAATACGTATACGGTAAAACTTGGCATGTTATATTAATATTGAAAAATTTCCACATTTCTGAAAAATACTGGTCATTGATTCACGATGAAAGACAAAATCAGCATAATTATTTTATATATTTTCTGAAATATTTAAAACAGTGGTCTCTCATTACTAATTAAATATAATTTAAAAAATAACATTTTTACATTTTTCTAGATTTTCTTCGAGCAAAATAACTGATGAAAAATGTAATACTTAAAATAAATTAAGATCAATTTTTAAAAATTTTAAACAGACGTTTGGGCGCCTTATCTTCACGCCGGCCCTGCCTATATACACGCGCAGTAGAATGACTCATGGAAACATTTTGAATGAGTGGCCCGCAGACTTGGATAAAATACTTTCTTTTTTTTTTCTACTAGTTTTCAGTAATACGAATATCAAATATAGTAATTATATTATTTAATCGAATATATACAGTTTTCAATGTTTATTAGGTTATTGTTTATTTGTTAATCAAATATAGCAAGATTATCTTCTTCTTCTTCTTCTCAATCGTTTCCCAATCTTTTTCCCTTGCGGCACACTAATCCCAACCCATATTTAGCCGTGGCACACTTGACCCTGACTTATACAAGTATATGTATATATATATATATATATATATGTATATTTCTACTTAGGCTTTCATCATATTAGTAAACAATTTAAAATGGTGTGTTTATTTAGTTTAGGAAAACTCATGTAATATCATTATACTTAAATTTATTACAAATATTTAATTTATTGAAATGGAAAAAAGATACAGAATGTTTCATTATAAAAATCTAGTCCTAGTGAGAAATCTGGGACTGGTTTCCCTTCATTATGAGCTTCCTTTGTGGTCGAATGGTTGACAAACATACCCTCATGTCGTCTTCCAAGTTCTTCAGTTGTGGTTGATTTTTGGTTTTGATGGCATTCATTGATGAGAACGCTGCTTCACAATTATAGGATTTAGAAAATGGCAGTATCAGTGGCGTAGCCAGAATTTGTTCAAGGGGGGTTATTAAATAAATGTGCTATAATTTACAAGTTTATATTAAATTCAACTATACGAGCCTTACCAAGACATTTACCTACCAATATACATATTACATTATTACCTATAAAAAATCATGATTGTATATATGATTGAAGGACATACTTTAGTATGTTATTTTTAAACATTAAAACATTTTTTTTGTAATTTGGTTTTTTAAATAAGTGTAAAACTTTTAATTTGTCAGCGAATTGGGTGATTCGGCAAACCGGGACGACATGGGCCTCAGCAGTCAGCACATTTGAGGCCGCCACACACACACACACGTACACGCATTATGCAAAACAAAGAGGAAGCTCTTGCACATAAGGAAAATTGTTGTCGTTCAGTAATATATAAATTCAGTATTTTTACAGGCTTATTCTGGAACATAAAACATGTGATGAGAACTTAACATAGTAATTAATTGATATTGTAATAGAAAAATAATTTTGTTATGTATTCTACAGTAAGTAATAATAATAAAATTTTTTATATAGATACATACAAATTAAATTATTAAAGGAAATTCAAAATTCAAAATTTTCGTTTATTGAAAATGTTATAAATTGCATATAATTTTAATTTAATTTAAGTAATAACGACTTAACATATAATATATTATATAGACCACACTTAATATAAACAATAGCTAATAATTAATAGCTGTTATGAAAAAATAAATAAATTACTAATGAACGAAAACGAATTAATTAAATAACGATATTACAATTGTGAGGTGAGGTGAATTTTAGCACCACCGCAGTAAAAGTGTTATAACTCGGTAATGGCGAGAGCACAAACGTCGGGATAAAGTGCACAAACGAAGCACAAACGATTGCCCCTATTTAAGTTTTAAATGTATTAAGTGGGGGTGCTGAGCATGTCCCCAGCACCTCCACGGCAAAAGTGATATATCTCGGTAACGGTGTGAGCACAAACGTCGGGGTAAAGAGCACAAACGAGCACAAACGAAGCACAAAGGATTGCCCCTATTTAAGTTTTAAATGTATTAAGTGGGGGTGCCAGGGACATGGAGCTCTAAAATTGATTCCTTAAACTCATAAACTGAAGAATATTATTTGGCATCTTTATAACCTTCTTTAGCGAGAAGTCCCCAAACATTTTCAATAATAATATTTATATCTGAAAATCGTGGAGGCCAATATAATATTGGTATAGAATTTGTTTCAAACCATAATTTTATGATACGAGCAGTAAGGATTGGAGTATTATCCTGCTGAAATATAAAATTTCTTCCTGCTATTTGCCTAAAACATAATTTTTGGTTTGTTAAGAGATTTCTATACTTCAAAGCATTTATTCTAACATCTGTGGTGAACGTCGATTCACTCTCGACGTACACGCACACAAAAACACACAAATATAAATCTTGCAATTTACGTAGTGTACTTTAACTAAGTACAGACAATAAAATACACACACACACACAAATATAATAAATTCATAAAAGTATTAAATAATTCAAATTTATTAAATACGAATCAAAATTAGTCGTCCGTCAAACAACCGCACACACCGTGGCTGTTGACGCACTCCTCCTCTCTTTCGGCGCTACTTGCTCTTTTTATATTTTAGTTAATTTTGTTGTCTCAGCTTATTTGCTTCATTGACCTATTTTCTAAACAGTATATATATATTTCCCCTTACATATACAACACATCTAAAAATAAAAACCACTTCATTTCGACCTTTATAACCAATTGCACACCAAATCATCACAGATCCTCCTCCCATTTGACATTTTGATATTATACGAGTACGTTCATTCTTTCTTATTCATGGTAATAATACGAATATCCATCAGGACCATCCAAATTAAATTTTTTTTCATCTGAAAAAATCACTTTTCTCCATTTTTTTTACCCAATTCATTTTGGATCTTGTAAAGTTTATTCTTACACTTTTATTACGTTCGTTCAATGGTGGTTTTCTTAATAGTTTTCTTCGAATGAGTGTTGGCGTAAGTTTCAATAGTCTCTGTACGTTACGATTTTACGAATACCAGTTTTTACACAGGATTGATCCATAATACCACGTGCAGACAAAGCAGCATTTGATGCAACTCTTAAAATTGCTCTTTTTTCATGATTAGTTAATATTTGAAGTCGACCTGTAAATTTTTTTAAATTGTAATTTTGATCAAGTTTAACAAAATTATCGATAACCGTGGAAGTGGAACTCCTCTTAAGACGACGCGACATTTCACGATTTGAAAGATCATATTCCTTAAATGCCGTAATTTTTCCCCATTCATAATTTGATAATGGTTTTGCCTTTTCCATTTCAATCTATTTAATAATTAATAACAATATTATAAAATGTACACTAATATTATAATATGTTAGTTTGTATGAAATAACATACCTACGTATAAAACATATACCTAGATAATTTGATCGTACAGTCACTAAATGCGCAACGAAAGTGAGTGCCTTTAAGATTATGTCGCAGCATATTATATATAATATATAATACTATAGTATAATGTCTAATAAGTCGCATTCGGTATTAGTACGACTTTTCATACAATTATCAATCAACAGCAGTTCTTCCAGAGCCAAAATATCTTAGGAGGGCAGAAATTTGTTCTGAGAGGGCGACCGCCCACCTTCACCCTCCCTTGGCGCCGTCCCTGATGGTACCTTACCTTGTATCTCTTTTTTAACTTCATCCATTGCCACAGAAAACAGGTAAGGGCTTAAAGCTGATTGTATAATATATGCAAGCCGTACCAGCAGGCACGGACTGGGCCGGCGGGATGCCGGGAGATTTCCCGGTGGCCCGCTATAATATACAGATATATATACAAGTATATATATAACACCATTAACACCCACATATATATATTGTTGTACCCTGTAATAATAAATATACTGATATTGTAAAACTGCCGTGCCTACGTGACTGTGGAAGCGATCGAGTTTAAGGAATCCGCTCATTCAGCGGATTCCGACGACTATACGACCGTACGGGCTCCTACAGTGGCGTCGGGCAGTTAGTCTGGTAAGACCACGGAGAAGTAACAGAACCTCATATTGTTTTACAGAACTTCTTGTTTTATTTTATAATATAACTTAATTTAGTTTAAGTCAATGTAATAAAGTAATTTCTTAACATTTAACAGAGCCTCGTTATTTATTTAAAAATCCATATAGCAATAATACAGTCGCCGATACATCAATATATATATATAATATTTATATTAAATGAATTTATATCATTTTCGTTCGTTTTCATAGTTTATTATTTAAATAATGTCAGAACCAAAGCAAATTATTCAAAATAAAAAGGGCTTTTTTTGTTTTTCTAACGAATCATCAATGCTTTTATCCCAAGGTAGGTATTGCCGACGGTGATAGAACGTTGTGGCTGCGGGCCTGCGGCATAGATATTAGATAATAAAGATATGAATTAGGATTATCTACGGTTTGCAGTATTGTTTTATTTAAATAATAAATTTATTTTATTAAAGACAGTATCTTAAATTTTGGGTAGTATTCATAGACCTTATACTTAATATAACTTACACAGTGGCGTACTTACACCTTACGGAGTGGGGGGGGGGTTCGGGTTAAAACCAGGGACTAGAACCTTAATGATTTTATCGGTTCTGGTTTCGGTTCGGTTTTTGAAAGAAATAAAATTTCGGTTTCGGTTTCGGTTCCGGTTCATGAAAATTGTGAATTTCGGTTTCGGTTCCGGTTCCGGTTAATATCGGTACTATCCCGTACTTCAAATATGGAAATTATGATTAAAAAGTAATAATATATTAATTTATAATGTGGAGCAAGTATTATTAAGGATTTAATAATTTTTTTAGCATACCACTTTTTTGTTCAGTATATTTTTTCACTTTCATCATACGAGTATAACCACCAGTATTAGTAGCCAGATTAATTATTTAAATTTTCTACATTTTTTTTTGAGAAATTTATTGGACTTTTACATAATTTCTTGTTATAATACTTTTCTTAATATCCTATCAATGTTGATAATTTTATTTTGCATATTTTAAATTCTGAAGAAAGTGGAGAATGTGTTAGTTTTACAATAATGTGTTTTTTTTTATGTCTATACCTAAAAGTTGTACCTATTAAAATTTCGTTCCTATCATTTATAGCAGCTATCCTAGAAAATATAGGTGTTGCTGAAGACAGACACATAAAACTACCCAGGCACTACAAACTACATTCGTAAAATTTTATATTATCTCGTTCTTGTCTGTGGTCTTTACGATTATCAAAGTTATTTATAAACATGATTTCCCTATTGTTGTTATTTTACATTATAAGGCCCGGTACACACGTGCGGCTCTACTGTGTCATCGTAATTGCGCATTACATAATATATCAGTCTTTGAATCCGAAACTATGAAATGATATAATGTTGTACAAATCGTAAGCGAGATTTGATACCAAATAATTTTCTATTTTTACTCCGTACGATTACCGTATGAGAATACCCATATTTTCCGTGTGGTTTTTATATTCGAATATGTACGTACAAAAATCATGGATCATTGTGGTAAAATCCCGGACGTGTGAATTGCACCACTATAGTCGCTATATAGGTAATGAAACGTCGTATTTATGATATTTTGACTTTGCGTTATCGGAGTAATTTTTGGCTCGTCCGGACCACGGTTATCTACTAAGGTTGGGAAACGAGGCGTGATAACATAGTCAAAAGCGGTGGATTTCCGAACTAGAGCGCTAGTAGTCCTCGGACCATAGTGTATAAAATAGGTAATTTACCACTTGAAAGTATTGGTTCATGACATTTTACATTACATTATTTTATTTTATTGCATTATAGTTTTTCCATTCTTTTTCGTTTTATAATAAAACTAAAATTGTGCACAGTAGCAAATGAACAAGTACGCAATACATTTTTAGACAATTATTTTTAATATCTAACATTTATTTATGTTATAATTTCATAGCTGAATTTTGCGACGTCCGTAAAAAAAATTACCTTGAGGCCAGAAACTTTTATTAATATAGGTCCATGCTCGTAATTTATTATTGTCATTTTATTAAGTTTTGTGTCCACGAAATTCAATCATTAATGAAAACAAGAGTACAGAAGTGTGCAGTTCATAACTAAATATTTTTTGTAATTTATTTTTTAACTGATAACTTTTTTCCTAAAAATAAAATTAATTTTTTTAAAATTTTTTTATTACATTTATTTATATAAATCTTTGTAAACTATGTCATAATGTGCCTACTGAACATTTATTATTTAAAAACATTTTATATATTTTTAAATAATTTTAAACAATTTAGTAAAAATTATAATTCAATTGTATACCTCTATGCATATGACATCAGAATATCATATGTGTAGGTATGTAGGTATTCAATTAATATTTATAGTAATTTTTTGGAGTGGGTATAATAAAGAAAATATTGTGTGTGCAGTAGCAAAACAAAAATGTTAGGCACTAATTTTATTACATATAAAAATTTATTATTTATGAAATTATGTATTACATAATTTTGATTGTCTTTTCATCTCTCTTGATGCTTTTCTGTATTTTAGATTTTCTTGGTAACTATACTGCCTCATTCTCATCTGAATGTAATAAACAATAAGTTCTGTTGTGACTTCTGTCAAATGTAAACTGCATGGAAATTTGAAATTAATATTTTGTATAATTTCATTCATCACTTTTTCAAATACATCTATTTCAGCACAATACTTAGCAAATGAAAGTTCTACTGATTTCAAAAACTCAAATAAATGAACATTTGGATGAATTAGTTTACCTTTAGACTTGGCTACTACAAGTTCACCAGCAGAATGGGTAGTTATACCACTATTCAAAAATTCTATACATTTATAACATTTCTTGTGTGTCAATATTTTCTTGGTAACATACCCACAAACATAATAGATTAAACAATCTTCTATACTGGATTCATCATTAGAATTGATATTGGGAAGGACATCACAAGCTTCCCATTCATTTTTTTCTATAAGACTATCAAGATTTTTTTTCAATTTTTCAATTTTCTCACTTCTTTCTGATGATTTTTCATGAAATATATCACGAAGGTCTGTTAAAGATATTTTTGGTGTATCTAACTTGACAACTGTACAGTTCCCAAATTTTGGGGGTTTTAAAACTGAATACACTGAAAGTATTTTGTATAAATGTAAAAAAGTAGGAATCGTAGGATGGTCATTAGGACCAGCTGCTTGTCTAATGATACCAAAAAATTTCTAAAAAAAAAGTAAATAATTGAATAAGTAAAAATATACATTTAATAATATTTTTATTACTTCTAAAGGATCTTGACACATTTTTCCAGTAAGTACATATTGATAGTCACATTTTTCTATTAAGTATGTAGAAAGGTCAATAGTAGAATATAATGTGACTCGAAGGCTTTGAGCCGTTTGAGGTGTTAAAACTCCCTGGAAGTATATGTTTCGCAAGCATTTCATTTTCCCATGAATCTAAGTACTGAATGGCATCATAAAATGTCTAAAATAGTTTAAACCAAATAAAAAAAATAAATAATGATGTTCACATTGTATACTCTTAGTATAACTAAATTTTACTTGGAATCCTTCGTCACCAATCTTAATTCCTTGCCAAGGAAGATTCCTATTAAAATTGTCAAATAAATTATTCCAAAATTCTACAAAGTCCGCAGTTTCTGAAGCACCTTTAAGCATCAAACAACCTTTCTTCATGTAAAATCTTAGAGCAGTTGCCATACTCATACTGAATACCTAATTTATTACATAATGATAGTTATTAATTTTGTATTATTTGATTAGTGATATTTTTAATTAGTAAATAATATAAATTAATTAAAATATATCTTACCTGTGTGCAAAGACGTACTCTCATTTTTGCCATTGATGTAAGATCAAGATGCTGGGGTGTTATACGTGGAATCATTCTTAAATTGGCAGAATGTAAAATATCTTCTTTGTAAACCTCTTTGAAATAATCCCAAGACACACAATTACTATCACAATGAAGCTACAACAATAATTGAATATGTTAATATATATCTATAATATTATACATGATATATTATAAGATACAAAATCTTTACTCTTAAAAATTTATTGTTGTATAAACGATTACGTATGCATTTAAAAATATGTACGTAGTCAGAAAATGCAAATATTTTTCGTTGAATATTTAAGGGATGCTGAAAGTAGTGTTTTAATTTATCTTGAGTTCCACTAATTCCAAGTTCCATCCACATTTTCTTATTAGTCGACGCTCCATCACATACAATACCATCAACCCAAATACTATTTTTTTCTAACAAAGTTATGGCTTTTAAAACTAGTTGAGCTAAAACTGTACCTTAAATTATTTTATGAATAAGTATTTGAAAAAAATAGCAATTTATTACTTCTTTAATTATTTTATATTTACCTTTTACTTCACCTCTTGAAGCAAAAACTCCTATTGTTTGGGAAAAATTTGAACTTAAAGATTGCCATAAAAATACAAGTGCATGGTTTGCATATTCTTTGTGTTTAATTGAAATATCTGAATCGCCATAATCTTCAAATCCAATATATGATAAATTAGATGAATTCACTTGTAAACTTTGACGCAAATTAATTTCATCAAATATGAGAACACCGTGTTTTTCTAACGAAGACATAGATTGTACTTTCCTGGCCAAAAGTGATAAAAAATCGTTGTCGAAACCACAAGTGGTTTTTAAAGATGAAAGCAACTGTCGAATGGTCTTTGGATGAGGCAGAGGCATAAGTTGACTTTCTCTTAAATATTTATATGCACCAGGAGAACGAATATTAAATAAGAGACATAATAATAACCAATTTTCACTGTATCTGCGATTTTTGCTATTCTTTATTTTGCTAGCTGCAAAACACTCCTTGACTAGAGTTTTTTGAGATTCATTCATTCCATCTATTTTCATTAATTGATCTTCAATCACTGTATCACAATAATTTGCCATTCTTCTTTTTACACTTTCCAATTCCACTTTAAAGCCATGAAGTTTTTTATTAGCCCATACATTTTTTTTTTTTAAACAAATGTTTTCCTTTTGTACTTTATGTAATCGTCTTTTGGTTGGACATAAAAATATACGTCCTTGATCACTATTAATTTTTCGATTATCACGCATCATTAAAACATTATATAATCTTCGACATCTAACACAGCACTTTTCATTTTCCTTAATTATAAAAGAACAATTAACATGCCGTAATCTTCTAGTAACGTCAGCAGTACAATAAAATGGTGTAGGTAGTTTTGAAAAGCGTTCTACAAGTGGTCCTCCATGGCATACAATAATTTTTTCAAATTGTTCAAGATTATCAAGAAAGTCACTTATATTTGTAGCGGGAATGATATTAAGAGTATGTGCTTCAATTTTTTTTCCAAATACACCAAATGTAATAAAACCATCTTTTCCTACAGTTACACATTTTTCAATAATTGAAAAGGAATCTCCAGAACAAAACGATGAAAATTTAAAAGTTGTTTCTTGATTGATTCCTTTACAAGTTTTTGATGTTTCATGCCAAGAAAAATAAGATGTTAAAGTACCATTAATTGCTAAACAATTAATTTGATCATATAAATTTTCATTTTTGTCTGATGATGTAGAATTTAATATATCATAATTATCATGAATGTCATCATTATTGATAAATATTTTTTTACTCACATCCATTCTCAAAGTTGGAGGTTTTCTTTTTTTTTCTTCCTTTGATATATATTTAGGTCCAGGAAATACTGAAGGTATTGCACCTTCTTGCAATTTTGGAATTTTATATGGTATCTAAAGTAAAAACAATTTATCTATTAATATTTATGCATTCTTTACATTTATTAATAAAATTTAATATAGGTACATAGATATCTATTTAATATTCTAATAGGTAAAAACATAACTAATTTAAAGTGGCTTACTATAGACACCTCCCTCAATCATTTTTTTATACAGATTTATTCATAGTATAATATTAACTGTTAATTTTATAATAATTATTTTATATTCGTGTATAATTATTGGGTATACAATATAAATAAATGTTTAACAAATTATTTTGTATTATTTAATTATAGTTGAGAATATATATTATTAATTTCAACATATTATTTGACAGTATATATATATATATATATTAAAACTAATTAATCTAATTATATTACTTATTATTTTATAACATATTATTAACACATTATTACCTTTACAAGCATTGTGGCCTCACTACCAGATTCCCAGTATTGGATTATGTCATTTTCTAAAAAATGTTTTGCACAAACATAAGTATTATCTGTGACTATGTAATTTTTTCTTGGAATAGCCTTGGCCCATTTTTTTCTTAATTCAGGATTCCGGGGAGCTGCAAACTTAGGCACTTTTTCTGGGTTGCTCTTATACCCAGAAGAGCAAAAAACGACGCAGCATTTACCCATTATATTTATCTGTGATCATAATTATAAATTTAAGTTATTCAAATTGAAACAATACCAGCCTAAATAATAACCAACCATATTTTAAATATCTTACCTTATTAGAAATGAAAATAAATAAAGAATTTCAAAAATACTGCGATTATAAAAAGTCAAAAACGAAAAATAATAAATATAACACATTTGAAAATATAAAACATATTTTAAAACGGGTAAATCGTGTAATCCCAAAATAATAATATAGTAATATACTATAACCATGGTCCGAGGACTACTAGCGCTCTAGTTTACAAATCCACCGTTTTTAGCCACGACTCATAGTGCAGCAGTATACACCGTTTCCCAACCTTAGTAGATAACCGTGGTCCGGACTCGCAAGGTGATGAACACGCGTGTGTCGAGCAATTAGTTCATGGATAAAAGCACTCGCAATTACGATAACGCAGCGCTCCCGCACATCAAAAAATCGCACGTGTACCGGGCCTAAATGGCAAACATTTATTTTTGTCATACATACAAAATTTCATTACGAGAAAATATTATTTTATACTTTGTGTAAAATATTTTAGTTTTAATACATTTGTACCGAAAATAACCGATAAAACCTGTATTTCCAAATATCGGTTCCGGTTTCGGTTCCGGTTTTGAAAAAAATAAAATTAGGGTTACGGTTAGGTTTCGGTTCCAATCTTTTCAAAGGGTTTCGGTTCTATACCGGTTCTTTTCGGTTCGGTTCCAGTTCGGTTCCAGTCCCTGGTTAAAACCCCTCAGGACCAAAGAAAAAAAGGTTAAAAATTATATAGTTGTAATAATGAAATGTGTTTTTTTTTATGTCTATATCCCAAAATTCTACTAGGAATGCTCTGATTTTTACGTGTAGCCCTATTTTCCGCTGAAAAATTGCATCTAGTTGATACTTTAGAGAGGTTATTTTTCGATTTCCTCAGTACTTTATTATTATTATTATTATTATTATTATTTATTTATTTATATATCTTCTAATAAATACTTTTCTTAAGCGTCAGAAAAAACAACCAAAAAATTACATAAAACGATAAAAACGCAATTTCGTCGAAATTAATTATCGTTTTTTCTTCGTAATTTTAAAACTGATGGGCATAGAAATTTGAAATTTTTACCAAATATGTAACTGTAGACTGCGTACCTATTAACTAAACAAATTTTTCAAAAGATCTTGAAAATCATTAAGTCACAATTTTTCTTTATAACAATTAACCTTATTACATTTTTCGACTAATATATATATTTTATATACTTCATTTGATTTATTTTAATAATATGGTTGAATTCGAAATATTATGAGGACGAAGTTTCAATGTTTTAAATAAACCCCCCCCCCCAGAGAGAAATTGAAAGTACACCACTGAATTTATATTATATAATATTGATACGGATGACATTAATAATAGAAAAGCAGCAAGTTCTTTTTAATTAACTAATTAAAAAGAAAATATAATAATATATCAAAAATATATTTATGTATACCTAAATACGAGTAAAAAGAAAAATAATAAACTACAAAATTTTATACAATTACTGACAATTCCATTTCAATTTAAGTAGTTTTAGATTTTAGTATTTAAAGATAACACATGTATGCTTACATTATTGTTTTTGCTGGACTATATTAAGACTGCAGTGTATGCATCATTACAATATTCAAGGGCGTATTTGAGGGAGAAGCGATAAGGGCGATCGCCCTTCCCATAGACATAAACTGTTATTATGGCAAAGAATTTTATGGCTAAATTACAAAAATATTGATTAGTAAAAAAAAAAAAAAAAGATTGGTTTTAAAAAAAAAGAAACTGTTTATTTCGCCCCCATCCATAAATTGAAATCAAATACGCCCCTAACAAAATTAGATTTTTCTTAAAAATTTACAGATATTTAGGCATTCTGAAAATGTGTGCTTACAAACCATTCGTGCATGTTTCACTATCAAGTATCAAGTCTATACCTATTATTGTACATCTGAGTAAGAGTCAAATTAATAGATGTAGATATATATGAGGTATGGGCGACCTAAATTGTATTTTCCCGGAACGAAATTGAATCCCAAACTGTCCCTGCGTACCAGTGCCTTTTATCTTTCGGTGTCCTATTATGGACACGGACTCGAGAAAATTCTATTGCCATGGCCGTTTTGTTTTCTCCGCGACAGCAGCTAGTGCCGCAACTACGAGGTCCGAGGCCCGTGTGCGAGGAGTTATTTTGAGGCCCCATTATTTTTTCCTACCCAATTAAAGTATAACCACAGTTTTTATGTACTCTTTTCATTTTAGGACTGACATTACATATATACTTCTTACATATTTTATTTTTTACTATACCTATATAGGTATTTATACAACTGTATAATACATTTTGCAATAAATGATTTCGTTAATCTGACTTAAAAGTCCCATCAAGCCAGAAAGGGTTAAATATTCAAGCATTATTTATAAAGTATAATTCATTTATTAATAAGTTAAATCGAAGACTGAAGAGTATTAATCAATTTTATAAAATTATAATTTTATTAATTTTAATTAAACTAATAATACAAAATAGTACCTTAAACACAATAATAATAATAATAATAATAATAATAATAATAATAATAATAATAATAATAATAATAATAATAATAATAATAATAATAATAATAATAATAATAATAATAATAATAATAATAATAATAATAATAATAATAATAATAATAATAATAATAATAATAATAATAATAATAATAATAATAATAATAATAATAATAATAATAATAATAATAATAATAATAATAATAATAATAATAATTAATATGATCTTAGACCTCTGTTAACCGTAACTTTCGTAAGTATAATGAGATTGATATATGTACAATATACACATATTATATTTTATATGTATATATTGATAAAAACATTTTTTTCTGTAAGAGAAGACTTATTTATATAAATGAAACTATTGAACAGGAAAAATTATATCCATAATAAATAATAAAATATACTTTTGGAGATAACGCATTCATAACTTTTAGAATTTCTACGATCGGAATATTATTATATATAATATATTCGGATACATATTTACAGTTTTAAATATTTTTAAAACATAAAATTACAAATAAGATTTATATTTTTATTTAAATTATTCAAATATACACCACATTTAAATGTATTAATAAGACAGTTACAAATTATTCTCGATTTCGATGCGTCATATATAGCGTCATTTATAAATTATACAGGGGATAAACTATAATATAATACGTAAAAGCGGAGGGAGCAATTATTGTTGGATGTTGGGCGAAGGGTGGAATTCATGCACATACCTTGGATTTATTTCAATAACACCAATCGACATTTGATTTTTTATTTTATTTATGATTTTTACCATTTAAAATCGAATGGTATATATTGTACGTATATAACGTGGTCGGATTTTTAAGTATATTATCAATCATTTCATTGGCATAATAATTTCGATTGAAATAATTGGTAGAGTTATTGCGAATGTGTAGTGAAAACAGAAAGAGCTGGATACAAGAGTATCTTCTTGTACATATAATGTGTAATATATTACAATGACGGCGGTACAATATACGATAATATATATATATATATATATATATACACAATATGTACATTCAGTGTAAATAATTCGAAAAATAATAAAAACCCATGAGTTGTAGGCGTATAATGTCCGAGGTACAGGATCGTTAAAAGGAATATTTTGAGGACATTTTATTATTTAATCCTTTTCTTGAATTATTGAAATTTTGAGTTGTCAATATTTTAGTTATCAAAAACACACGTGTATTACGCGGGTTTTTATGCGAAATTTTATAATAAAGATAATATGTAAATTATTCTATTCGTTAATAGTATTATAGAGCATGTATATTGGTACTATGGCATAATAGTAGTACTGTGGCATAATGGTACACGATTACAGTACATTTTGTTTTATTTCTTGAGAAAGACAGACAGACAAATCAGAGAGCGATGAGAGTATAATTGATTTATCGATATACTGCAGGGCCGGCTTTAAATATTTATGAGCGCCAAGTGCAAACGCTTCCCTTACACTAGGTTTAAATTTTTTGTACTTGGATAAATCTGCAAAAATCCTGATTTATTCTGAGAAGTTCAAATGTTGAACAATTGAGTTTACAACGCTTAATGTAGCCGCAATGACATCAAGCCGTTAAAGTGTCTCGTACTCTTATGGTTAATCTCTTTTTACTAATTTAAGTCTGGGGAAACTATATTCTCTCTCCGTTTGCTACAGGTATGGTCAACAAAACTCTTAATAAAATTTCATATATTAGACGATATAAAGCATCCATTCGATTTTTTTTTTAAAGTTAAGTTATACATCAAGTGGTGTATTGGTGAAGTGTATGTTAATTAGTATTTAATTACAATAAAAAGCTGCTACAACTTTAATATTAGTTTAGTGGTTAAAAATACCTATTGCACAATGTTTTGTTAATTCACGTTTTTTGAAATTACAGAGAAATCCAAATTTATTTATTTTTGTATATTCTGATAGCATTTCAAATCTTTTAACTTTAATGGATTCTATATATCGGTGCCAAGAAAATAATTGAAGCAATTTGATTTTTTCCAATGGATCAATTTATATAGGCTCGTTTTTGCATTCGTATTTCGTATTGAAACTGCGATCGCGTAGAGTGAATAATATTGAAAACCCATGAAAGCCCATCGAAATTTTATTGTATTTATGAGATCAAATGAACACTATATCGTTACAAGTGAAAGACACTGTGAGAAATATATCATAATTTTTTTACATATTATGTAATAATCAAATGTCATTAACTATTAGATAGTTACAGACTGCAGAGCCGTAGTAAAGGCGAGGTGACTGAGGCATTTGTCTCAGGTGCCACCGCAATGGGGGCGCTAAACTTAGAGAAATTTTTTATGTTAAAAATATTAGTCGACCTTATTTTCAGGTCACGCACAAAAACGTTAATTGTTATTAATACTGTTGTAATGTTTTTGTGCGGGAAAATTAGTTTTACATTTTAGATGATAATATATACAAGAATATTGTAACGGTATAAAATTATCATTATACAGTGTGTCTGCAAAAAAAATCTTAAAATAAATAAATGCATCTTTATTTAAAAACCCAGTAAGTAATAATTTAACATTTTCAAAAAGGGTAAAAGAAAATTTTGCGGTTGGGGGGCGCATATATTAAAATTGCTTCAAGTGCCAGAAAAGCTTGCTACGGCTCTGGTTCCAGACTTAACTCGTCTTACATTTTTTTTTTCATTCCGATCGTATCTAAAGCCAGCCCCGGTGATACACACACACACACACACACACACACACACACACACACACACACACACACACACACACACACACACACACACACACAGGGAAAGGGAGAGTAGAAAAATACAGTTTATACGCGTAAAACGCATTATTATACTGTAATATAAAATATTTACGTATACGCAAACACTATGAATAACATTATACGTGTAATAATAATAATAATAATAATAATAATAATAATAATAATTAGATGCTAGACAAAAGTTATGTACTTAAGAAATAGGCAGTCTTATAGAAAATCACTAAACGATATAATCTAATATTACTACTAGATAAAAAAACACACATGCCGCATTTTTTCATGGATATTAATATTTATTAATATTCGGACGATATTGATATAATATTTTCTAGAAAAAGTCACAAAAAAAAAAAAATAATAATAATAATAATAACAGCACATTATATAATATTAGATATTATTATATACGTAATATTTTTATTTTATAATAAATAGTAGTTAGTACCTAATTATTTTTTATTATACATATATACGTAATACGTACGTGTATATATGTATATATATATATATATATATATATATATACCTACTTGTAGAATTATATTACGATTAAGGCGATATAAGTATCTAAAAACATTTCACTTTATCACAGAATTGACGTGGCAATAAATTATTACTTTTGTTAGATTTAGATAGCTAAATCTGCATAGGCATAACGTAATAAAACACACACACGCAAGCTGAGTAATTTTTCTCGACAGAAAACAAAAATTTAACGATCTAATAAATTATTATTATTAATAGGTGTTTATTTTTACGACGTTATTATTGGAAATAAACTAAAAGATTCGCATACGGTATTTTAGGAAAGTTGCAGGATCCTGATATATCCAAATATAATCGGTAAGTTACCTCAGCACTGGCACTTTTGAATTTCAACACCAAATTATTCAGTATTATGTACTCTTTTTGTACAATTTTGTGCAACCAAACATACATTTTGTATACTATTCCAAACCCAAAATATTCTTGTTTTTTTCTTATACGTAGTGTTACCCTCAGTACTTCTAATAACAAATTTGATATATATTCAAATTTATTCATATATTTATTCTTTTATTTAGGATGTAAAAATATAATACCTACAAGTACACATATTCTTTCTTAATGTCAAAAATTATTGTTTTAATTTTTGTGCAATAAGACTTATTATTTCAAATTAAAAAAAATAGTATATAATACTGTAAGGTTGACATTTGAATTTGAGTAAAATTTGCTTCTGCGAGTGCTGGTGTAACGTTACCGCAGCACGCGCATGAAAAAACCGGGATATCTCGGGTTTGGAGTAGTGTATACAATTTCTTTTTGGTTGTTATTTTATATATTACAGCAACGAAATAAATAAATAACGATTATTATATATTACTGTAGGCAGGAGGTAGTAGAACTAAATTTTATTCGAAACAACCGTGAATAAATAACATTAGGCACTTATATGAATTATATAGATTGTGTTAAACGTGATTCATATTCATATACGAATTTTAACAATGAAATTAGATAATTGTTTTTATTACCCTTATCAGTCGATATGTAGTCCATTTGACTTGTGTTCTATGTTGTTTCCACAGACGTTTTTCAAATTGATTACCCTCGCCTTGTTTCTTTCTTGATTATTTTTCGTTGATTAAAAATATTATATAGGCAATATTACAAAGGTTTAATAGAATGTTTTGGTTTTAAAAATGGATACATTATCATATTATTTTGTTCTGTTTCGACTTTTGACTTCCTATACAAACATTAGTTGTACGTTATTATATTTTACTGGTTGTAATAATTTAAATATTAAAAATAAAATTAATTTATATACACTTATTTCTTTATCTAATAATAATAAGTAATAACTAAACAAATTTATTAAATAATTTGTAACGAATGTGACAGTTTGAAATTTTGGAATATATCATTATAAATAATTTCATAAGTAAAATTTTGGAATATACCATATATGTTGTATGCTGCAATAAAGTGGCGTATTTAGGGGAAGCTGGGGGGGGGGCAATTGCCCCGGGCATCACGTTTTTGGGGGCAGCACATTTTTAAGGGTTTTGTTTGAATAATATTACTATTTGTTTTTGAAATATTTGATATTCGATGTTTTATTTCACAGTTTGGAAAATAAATATTATCAGGAAATTTCCAATAGTCGATTTTAGCATATGATGTAGATTTCTTTTTATTCATATTGCGTGATAAGTGGTAACTGATAATTATTGATGTAAATCGTAACCAGCTGCTCCCCGTCACGCGACACTTTTATAAGTTGGGATGGGGTCCGTTCTCCGACACACTGATAAGAACTTAGTGTAGATAAGAATTTAGTATTACCAACATTGAAAACAAAAAGTATCCTCACTCACTCAAAAATCTAACTAAAACTATAACAACCATAAACCTAACTACCTCTTATCATATGGAACTTTTGTTTGTATCATGATATAATTATATCATGGTTTGTATAATGAATGGTATAATCATAGAATGAATTTAATTTAATTTATTGAACAACAATAAATCTTAACTATAACAGGGGTTTACAATACAAATTACAACATTTCTTTTTGTATATTTTTAAAAGACTGATGTTGGTATTAAAAGCGAAGTGAAGTTAGGTCTAAAAACCAAATAGCTCGCTCTTATCAATTTGTCGGAGAACGGACCCCGATGGTTATAAGCTATGTGGCATGATGTGGCTATTGGCTGCACTGCTGCAGTGTTTACCATTCGTGATAAACAAAGAACCAACCGCTAATATTATTCGAAATGTTTGAAAAGAAAATCTATTATTATAAGTTTTATCAATAATTTTGTTGTTATGATAATTAATTTTTTAATTTTAAATATTTCTGAAATGAATGAGGTCACTAATACAAACGTACTCATTAGGATGACCGATGACCTTATAACGAAATATTTTCAAATTTTTCCTATCTCCAAGACCAAGAGTTTAGCAATGTATTCTAGAATATTATCTTAAATCAAAAAATAAATACTCAAATAATATTTCTTGCGGAATTTTCATATGAATCGGTATGCGACATCATTTTTTACGCTTGTCATCCGTTTACGCTTGGTGTCGCCAGAGTAAGAAAAAGTGATGTGATATATCGGTTTAGATGAGAATTTTGTAAGAAATAACATTTGAGTATTTATTTTTAAATTCAATATAATATTCTAAGAAAACATTGCTAAAACTCCGGTTTTGGAGGTAGAAAAAAAATCAAATGTTTCGTTATTAGGTCATCCTAATGAGTACATTTTTTAACGGGGTATATATGGAATACACACAACATAAATATATAAAACAATATGACGATAGAAGAACGCCCTAAGCTGTTCTGTCGATGAATAGTAACGGAACGGAATACACAGTATTGGCCACCTGGCGGTCGTGTTGTGAAACTAAGCACCGAAGCGTCTAACCACAGCCACAGTACGCGCCGAGAGATGGCGCAATTAGAAAGCAATATTAATTGCGGCCGCTATGTATAACAGAAATTGACAAACCAGGACGAAAAACAGGAAAGCATTGATACGACAAGTCACGGGACATCATAAGGAACATGGTATACAATCGCCAATACCAGAGATCGAGGCGATTGGATGTTAGACAATGAACAAACAGCGTAGGGAAACGGAACGCTCTGAGTGGGTGAAACGAGTACAAAACCACTGAAGTATAGGTCAGAATATCGGATAAAATTAATTCGTCAAAAATTCGGTCCTTCATAAATCAACAAACTTCAAATCAATCCGAGACTCAATTCAAACTTAATCCAAAACGATGTTCTACAAAAACTCCTTTTCCGACCACAAACACATCCGCCTCCTTGGGAAAACACACTCCCTACCGACAACCACTTACCCAAACTGTACCCATTAACTTGTGCAGACCCACTAACTAACCAACAATCCCCCACTTCCATCCCCTAGTAGAGGCGCAAGCTTGGAATAGGTAAAGGCACAGCCATCCCATCAAGGCAAAGCAAAGCAAGATAAAATTAATTCCAAGTTCTCACTATCGTCTTCAATACGCCCAAATACCTGACGTCGAAGAAGAGGCGATAGAGCTACCGATTAACAACCAGTCACGGTAATCGGATTTTCCATACCAACCAACCACAGCAGAGCCAGTAGCCCAGCAGCCAACCGGATCAGCCATAGCGACCAATCGGAATTTCACAGCAGCCATCCGGAACTTCCAGACCAGTTGTAGTTAAAACAGTCCATTTCAGGACTCCACATCGTTTCACGACACGCCACGTATTTGCGCGGGCAGTTGGAGAGAATCTCCCTTTGCCGGCCATTCACGACACGCCACGTGTTTGCGCGGGTGATTGAGAGAATACCCTGTACCTACGTCTTCACACGATACGCCTTTTCCCCTTATTGATCACTTATTAAAGTACTGGTGTTGGTGAATACATAACTAATTATCGTGTGATTACATATTTGTAAACCGTGGGAGTTGTCCACGGTACGAGTTTTGTAGCCTACGGGCAGATTTATATGAAAAACTGTTAAAATATATGTTAGCTGAAACTGAACACAACGGCTTATTATTCACGAGGCTGTGACCCCGAAAGGGCACCGCTTCAATTTGTAAAGGTGACCTCATTCATTTCAGAAACATCCTGTATATACTCTATAATAAATTATTAATATTGTAATTTATTTATTATTACTTTTACATAAAATATTAATATACTCGTATATCTTAAAAGGGAAGGGGTTGTGTATGTCTCAGAAAGTTGCTTCGTAAAACATTTTTTTTGCATACAGTACGGAGGTCAGCGGGGGGTAACAAATAAATGTGTACCTAGGGCAACAAAATTCTAAATACGCCACTGCTGCAACCTACAAAATAAGTAGTTTCAAGTGTTTTAATTTAGAATTATTTAGAAAAACACCTATCTAATAAAGTAAAATATTACATTTATTCTGCATATTTTTCCAAATTGTTTATAGCAAAATTTGAAAAACTATTGTTTTAAAAAGGTCTTTTCGTAATAATCGAAATATTAATAATGATAATAATGATAATGATAATAATAACAATAATGATAATAATGAAAAAAAACGGTGTAGTGAACTTAAGTTTTAATTAAATACAAATGTGTTAGGAAACGGATTTAAAAGGAATTTATCGAATCTTTTAGTTTTACGTTCGTGAAAATAAAATCCACATTTTTTTATTGAAAATTTTTTCGTTAAATTTTATTGAACGTTTTTACTTTTTAAAATTTAGCAAAATAACTAAGGGATGAACGGAATTTTATATTTATTATTATGACTTATTGAAGTCTAGTAAATTGCTCGAATGACAAACTTTTTCATTTATGATTTTTGAAAATTTTAATAAATAATCGAAAGGACGAAATAATTATTATTTTTGAATTTCAAAATTCACGAGTACACTATGACATGGTAAATTATTATATTAATCTTCTTGTACACTCCGAAAATGGTAAACAGCTGGCGTTGTGTTAAAGTAATACTTAATTATTAGACATAAGTTTCGACGAGCCGATTATTTAAATGGAAACATTTGTTTTTGAAAAAAAAATCCATAAAAAATGGCGTTGCTTTCATTCGTATATAAAATAATATGATCTTGGAAGTTTAACTATAATTCAGTGTCTAAGAAAATTCTAGATAACCGTCAAGGGAATAATCCTTCAGTGAAACACTTGTAATAACATAGATAAATATTGGTCGTGGGCGTGAAATACAAATGAATCAAGACGTTTTTGATATGTTACACCATAGGCTATGTACCTGAAATGGATACACGCGGACTAGAATTTGGATTAGCACGTTGAGAAACGACGCGTCCTATACATAGGTATATGTAAAAAAAAACACGAAATAATAACGAGTGCGCGTCGGAGTCGTCTACAACCGAAACGCGCGATTGTCATTGATAATATTTATAATTAATTACATTATTTGGAAATATGTCTATAACTACATGATAATTATACACGTATTACTTAATTATTACAAAACGAATCATAATTCGAAATCCAATCCGTGAGTTTTGGCGAAATTCGTGAAATCTGAACGGGTGCCAGAGAGCGAACTATACACGTCACATTATAAAAATACCAAGTACCTACAAACAGTCATTTTTACACGTCCGTATAACGTTGGTAGGTATCGTATTGGCCGCGTATTTAAGCTAAAGTCGGTCCAAGTACTTTGGACGGGCCACGAATTTTCCGGAAAAACGTTTTGTGGTCATCCGAACGGACTACACGCGTAGGTACTGTTCAGGAGCTGATTGGCTGGGTCCACTAATAACACAAAATTGGCTTTCATATTATACAAACGGGCTGTGGCGGAACCTCTGCAGGGATCCACTGCCGACACTGTCCATTAAATCAGACACTTTTCAACGAGGTGGTATACCGGACGTTCCTTTCGAAATCGTTCATCGAATATTATGCCTTGGCACCTAATCGAAAAGTACTTCCAACCCCCCTAAACACATACACGCACACACACACACACACACACACACACATATATATATATATATATAAAGAAAATTTATAGCCACTTGTTTATAGGACCATGTGCGTATACAAATAATGCGATTTCGACGAAGACGCTCATATAGCGGGCTATCTGCGCGGCGTTACACCGGTGTACGAGGAAAGGGATACGAATACAGCATACGTATAAAAACGATGTCTGTGCAGCTGTTCGTTTGCGCAAAAAAGTTACAAATTCCGTAACACTAAGCGCAGTCCGATCGTCGTCTGCAGGACGACTCTCAGGTCTTCCGTTTGATGCTCGCCTCGATTCGTACGTCCAGCGTGTTGACGGGACCATCGGTTCCTGCCGAAGGATTCGTCGTCGGGTCGTCGGGTCGCCCGCCGGGGAAACGGGAACGCAGCAACGGCACTTGGACGGTGCACCGCTCTTCGGGTATGGCCAACGTGACGTACGACCGGGAAAGTTGTGGTTGCGGCGTTGGCGGTGGTACGAGCGCATTCGGGTTCGGCGCCGGCACGGTAAGCAACGAATCGTTGTTGTTCCTCACGACCGACCGTCCTACCGGTTCTCTGGGACACTGACCGCCACCACTACCACCAGCACTACCAGCAGCTCCGAAGGCCGCGGGATTCGCAGCAGCAGCGGCGGCGGCTTCAGAGTCGCATTTCGGCTGTTGCTTCGGTTGCGGGTGGTGGTAACTCGACGTCGACGACGACTGCCAGTCCGAAAATTGCACTGGCGCTTGTTGTGTGTTGTCCGAGTTGTCCGTTACGGGACGCTGTGAACCGGAACTCCGGACGCTGTCCCTGCGATTCACCTGACGATTGTGAAAACAAGGCGGTATGAACACGAGATGAAAGTGTCAATCGTTTTCTACAATCAAACATAGCGTTTTTGGTTTGACCGTTCGGTGTCCACCGAAATCGCTCTGGATTGTGTACCACAGTGGGCGATTTCGATCATTTTTATAATAATTATTATTATTGCGAGGAGTCCCCGTCGACATTACAATTTACAGCGAGTAAGATTAAAAAAAAAAAAAAGAACTCACAAATCGAAAACGCTAGAAGAGTATTTAAATAAAAGCCGCGATTGTGCTTACGGACAACTTTCGGTTCCTAGACTCGAAATGAGGTATTATAAAAGTTGGCATTTGCAATATGGGAGGTACGAGAATGTTTGATTCTTGAACGGTTTGACGTCTTCTCTGAGACGGCACAATCGTCGGTTCCGTCGACCGACCGCTCCAAGAGTTGAAAGAAAACCGTCGTCCTTGGCCTGTTTGAGGAGGGAAAAAGAGGGCACAAGGCGCAATTAATTCCGTGATTTTTTTAAAAAATTTTATTTGAAACGTGTTTTTTTTCTTTTAATATGCAACTGAAAATAGCAAATATAAAATATAGAGATTATACTTTGGTATAGAGGCGAAGGAGGTAGACTTTTGAACGTAAAATCAGCCGGTAACGAGAACTCTTTACAAAGAGGATTTTGATTAGCGTACTCGTGATCGAGTGCCATTTGAACCAATTGTTCTTCTTCCTCTGCAGCCATTTCTCTTTCCAGCTGATCCTCCATGTCCATCTCGTCTTCCATCTATGGACAAAGTAATACCACCGTATTTAATGAGCTCGCATTTGTTTTATGTATAATTGGATAAATCGTTAGACAAACCAATATAATATGTTCATATATTCATAATTTATGAGGGTGACCAAATGAAAAAAAAAGATAAATAATTTATTCTAACGAAATGATCGTAATTAATGAGATATTGAAGACCATATAACAGTCTAAGTAAAAAGAAAAAAAAAATTAATGTAGCGTAGCGTAATGAATCGATCATTTGTTAGTACATATTTGTTATTACATAATAATATGTAGAATATAATTTGTGCACTCTAATAATCATTAATTATGATCAAACGGGATGCTCTTAAACCATTTATAACGGTGCTAAATGAAATAAAATTGGTTTCGCACAGATTATTTCACCAAATATACCAACCGGTTTTATAGTATTTGAATTATAAGCATTTATCAAACCGGATATAAACGAATAGAAGGCAACGAGCATGCAATTGGCATTCAAATAGGAGACCTCTCTATATTTAATATTGTAAAAATAATATTACTTAGGTAGATACTAATTTGCAATGAGCAATTTCCATTTGTTAAAATTATGAAGAAAAAGGTACCTACTAATTAAACATTATTATAAACCTATTTTTTTGTTAATTTTAATAACTGTTATTAATACTGACTCGTAAAAAAAAATTAACTTAAGTTAATAAGTTAATTTCTTTTAAAACTTAACTTTTCGTCGAGAAAAAAAAAACTATTAACTTTAAACTTTTACAATTTTTTTATATTAACTTAATCGAGTTAAAAAAAATTATTAACTTGCCCATCATTGTCGAGAAGTAAATAGTTATGTATAAACGGATAAAAATATTGTAGTTATACTTATAATTATAAAAACTTCAAAACTAATAGGTCTGAAACGTTTTTGTTCATTTTTATATTAATAATAAATAATAATCACGTATGAGTATGACGGCATGACGGGGATATGCGTTCTAGGAGGAAATGTATCGGACGGAAAAATGTTCAATGGGAAAACGATTATAGGATGTGATCTGTTACGGCCTACGGGTGTTACTTATTTCTAAAGAATTTCAAAACAAATTTCCAAAGTTCAATTTAAAGTTTTAAACTTTCTAAAATATAATATATCATGCGTTTAGTATTATTATTATTATTATTATTATTTTTACTCAATATCATTGCATGAATCATGCTCGATTACCTACAGAAAATATGGAATAGAAAAGTAGAATTACATTCGTTCTGATACTGAAATTATGAAACAATATAATTTAGATATTTTGGTTTTTATATTATTACTTTCGTGACCATGGACGTACTCACGGAAGGGGGGTTCATGGGGTTTAAACCCCTCCATTGGCCGTATTTTTTCTTTTTTTTTGCAACCAATTCGTATTGTATTTGTAAGGGATATGAATATCCATTGTCCTATCGTATAATTTATATTTACAATTACAATCTTATTGTAATATAATAGAATATTGGAGTCCGAAGTCCAAAACAGAATTATTTTTTGGGACAAAAATGTAACGCGTATTATTTCAACCAATAGGCGTATCTCCGAGTCCGTTTTGCAATCTAAATACCCGGTATGAGTGATGCATAAAAATGCGTTTTCGTTATTATTAGGTGTTACTTGTTACTGAAAGTTATTAAAAGTAGAGTGTAGATCCGGCTCAATGGGTTTTACAGTGTTAGCGATTTATGGACGAGTTCCATTAACAGCTGAGGAAGTGGTGATGATCTGGCAAAAAAGCCAAGAAAATTAGTTTTTGTATTATAAAAAATAAAAATTGTATTGAATATATATTTTGTATTGAAATTATTAAAAATAATATTAAATTTCATAATCTGGGGGTGTGGACCCAGAGCCCCCGCCCACATATTTTTCTAGAAATTATCCAAAACCCCCCTCTTTGAAAATTCCCGAGAACGTCACGGTTCATGAAAATATTTTTATAAACTCATTTTTGTTTTATTCAAAATACTGCTCGTTTATTAATATAACACAATATTGTATATTGTATTATTATGATCCAGTAAATTATTTTATAAATATTGTTCACGCTGGTATATAATTATACGTCTTATCAAAAGGCCAACGGCCATATTATCGTCTCTCGCCGTCGCGTGTTTTTATATCAAAGTCGTCGTTGTTTGTACGTTACCGCGGCACCGTATCGTCTCGTTTCTTCTCGAATTATCGTTTTGTAAAATCGCGTATAAATCAATTGTTTTTTGTAAATCTCGTAAATTATCGTTTTTTGTGAAATCGCGTAATATTCGTAGTTTATTCGTCTTGTAAATCGTACATTTATAATTATTATTTATTTGCATATACCTACTGACGAATAATCAGTCATTTTTGTTGTAATAGCGGACATTTCTGTTTATATAAAATAGCGGCTATCAAGCCGACGTATGTAGAGCACACATTTAAATAGTAAATTTATAATAAACGAATGTGTAATCGAAGTGTATGTAATTTCATATTGATGTAAGTAAAACTGGTCAGTCTACGTTCGTGTGTACTGTACTGTGAGTATTAAATTTCTTGTTGTTATTTATAATATTATTGATTTTATATTGTTGAGCCAAAAGGGCTACAGATCTTTGCTGTTATAATTATTTATCGTCTTTAATAATTTTATATACAATTGTCATTAAATTTGAATTATTAATAATTCAGTATTGTTGAGCCAAACGAGCCATATATTATCATTGTTATTCTGATTTATTTTTTTATATTGTTTTGATAATTTTATATATTGCTGTGATTTAATCGTACACAAACACCTACTTAAAATAATACAAATTAAACTTCGAGAGATAGTTTTTAAATAATTATCTATACGTAATAACTCCGACAAATATTATATTTAAAACGCAGGCGTCTCATCGAAATCTCATCTTATCATGAGCATAAAAAAATTTAATACATTTGTAATTCTGTACTCGAAATGCTATACTCGTATATAGTTTCAAACCATAAGTATACCGTGGTAGGATATCATTATAAAAGTTAGCTGAATTATTATTTTTTTGTTTACAGTGACGGAAAAAGTTTTGACGTATAATCGATTAGCTCGTAATTAATTTAACTAATTGGTTGAATTGATGATTTATATTCTCCTCGGAAATCAGCGTTTTGTTTTTCAACAAACAATATGTTCAAATTAATGCATGACTTAGGCATGAGTTATATTCTTAAAAGGTTTCATAAAATTATCATAACTCGATCGTATCCGGATAAATAACAATAATATTTTAGACAAATAAAAGCGTTATATCAGTGGCGTAGCCAGGGGAGGTGCTGATGGCAGGGCCGTAGCCAGAAATTTGGTTCGGGGGGCCGGAAAATAGTTTGCGGTGGTGTCTTTGTATTGAAAAATCAGTTTTTAGTTATTACACAAGACCGTTCGTGTGCGCGTTTTTCGTCTCATGTATATATAAGAGTACATGGTGTAAATATAAATCTATAGGAAAATTACAGAATTTGCAGAAAATATGCGGGTTTCTCAAAATTTTGGGGGCTTGGGCCCTACGGGCTTCATTGCTGGTTACAGCCTTGGCTGATGGGGCTGCAGCCCCCCCCCGAAATGTATATATAATTAGTTTTTTAGTGGGTACCGTCTACACATATTAATAATTAACATATAAATTAATTAATTATCAGCCTCAGCCCCCCCTCCCAAATAAAAATACTGACTATACCACTGTAATATATCTATGCAGGCAGTGGCGTATTTAGGGGGCCCGAGAGGCCCGGCTCCCCTTGATCCGTGTTTGTATACAATAATAATTGATGATTTTTTAGCATTTTCACCAGCCAAAATCGCAAATAGTTTATTTATTACTGTAAAATTCAGCATTAATAAACCAAAATTTAAAAAGGACAATCGTCGTGGAAAAAAATTTATTGCAATCGCAGTGAATTTCGGACCGGGTAGTTGCGTTGGAACGATACAAATAAAGTTGTCTAAGTTATATTTAACAGATCTTAGAAACTATGACCTGCGTCTGTCTCCCTACACAGTAGCAGACACGATCTCAGCAAGGAAATAGTTTATTTAAACAAAGAATTAAATGAACAATATATAATTATTAATTACACTTTCATCTGAGTAGTACGAAGTTGATAGGATCTTCTACGGGTGAAGTAAAGCACGAGTCCTAACGGTTGATTATAAAATGTAATTGATATAACGTAACTATAAGTGTGGTTTTTTCACTAGTAGCTATAGAAGTTTAATAAGGGACTAGATATTTCTGCTAGCTCTTTCAGACCCGAACTCTCCTGACCGACTCGAAAATATATATTCTAAGGCAGCGTTTCTCAAACTGTGGGTCGCGACCCACTGGTGGGTCGTGAGTCAGTTTTTGGAGGGTCGCGAACAATTTTTCGAATTATGTAGATTCCAAGAAATTTATAATAAATAATAAAAGTAGTAAACAAATTTTGTTTTTTTTTATAACTACTTTTTGAAAAGTGAAACCACGTGGGTCGCAAAAGATTTTTAGGGGGAAATCGGGGTCGCGGTCCTAAAAAGATTGAGAACCGCTGTTCTAAGGCGTATGGTCTCGCGCTCACTTCATTATGCTGTGGCGGATCTAACAGTCGATTTTGGAGGAAATTATTTTCAAAAGTTGTTCCAAAAATTATAGATTTAAAAATCATATATTTAGTTACCATTATGTTATTACTATTTTTTATGAATTACAAAATCTCACATGTATTTATTCAGACACATTTCCTCGGAGTTTTTATCGGTATCGCCACAGTGTAATAAGAAAAAAATTGATAAAAAGTATGGGAAATTCTTTCACTAATAAGGGGACGACCTATTTTTTTTTAACCGACTTCAAAACAAGAGGTGGTTCTCAATTTGGTTGTATATATATATATTTTTTTAAAAAATGTTTATTACCTCATAACTTCGTCATTTATGAACCGATTTGGATGAATATTTTTTTATATGAAAGAGTATCACTTCCAGGTGGTTCCATACCAATTTTGTATATATTGGCCTAGTATTCTGCCAGGAATTTAGTTTTTTGTATTTTTTTTTTCATATTTTCCGATTTCATAAGGATCGGCCTAGTATCCTATCAACCACCCAATCAAATGTAGGAACAGGAATGATGATATGACTACTATAACTACTATGACTAAAAAGTTGAAATGAAAATATTTTTTAGAAAAAAAAGAAACCGACTTCAAAAAAATGCACTAAAAAGTATGAAATAACCTTTTTGAAATCAACGCCAAATTTCAAACAACATTACATTGCAGAAACGCATTTTATTAATATATTAATTTTTTTAAATATTTATATTAGATTAATAAAATTCGTTTCTGCAATGTAATATTGTTTGAAATTCGGCGCCGATTTCAAAAAAGTTATTTCATATTTCTCAGTACATTTTTTTGAATTCGTTTTTTTTTTTCTAAAAAATATTTTTGTTTCATTTGTTTTCGGGGAAGAAAATCACCAGGCAAATTAATGTCAAACGGCCATTTTTAGTCGATAGACTTTTTAGGTTTGTCGGCAAAATACAGAAGAAGTCTATGACCTTTTTTTTGTCTTATTAATTTTTTTTCTACTTTAATTTTTTTTGGGGCAGGGAGGAAATTTCCCCCATTCCCCTCGAAGATCCACCCCTTCACTATGTTTTGTCTACTAAGATAAAAATTTGATATTGAAAACTTTTTTATTGGCCCCCCCCTTTGAAAAATCCTGGCTACGCCACTGTATGTAGGTAATTGTCGATTTTAAATTCTTGTTGTTTAATCGATATACTGTTTTCGTACGTACTTCCTTTTTCGAAACGAAAGTTTGTACAATGCAGTGGCGTATTAAGAATTTTTTTGAGGGAGGGGGTATAAGAATACATTTTTGGAGAAATCAATATTTTCATTAAAAAATTCTTTATACTTTATAGGTATTAGGTTCTTACTACACACCATATTGTACAGTGTACAATTCATATACTAATACTAGTACTAGTATTATGAGACAAAATTAAATAAATAATAGCATTTTAAGTTTAACCTAATAATATAATCATTAAAATAATAGATTTAATAAAAAAAAACAAATTATTAACAAAAAATAAACAATGTAGTGTATAATATATGGTATACAATACAATTAAATAATAATTTTTTTTTTATATTAGCTTTTCATTAAAAATTATGATAGCTCGACAGTTAATAATTTTGTTATTACCCCAATATACCATGTTATGATACAATTATAACGCAAAAACAAAAAAAAAAAAAAAAAAAAAAAAAAAAAAGATAAGAAAACATGAACAAGTAAATATTAAATAACGAAACCAGCTGAATGGAAATATGAAATTACAAGGACAAAGGACTCAGTGGATGTAGGATTGAGAATGATAGAACAGATGAGAGGAGTAATATGGAGATTGGACAATTTTTTTAATAGGATAGAACGTTCTGGAGTGAAAGCCGTGCAATCGAAAATTAAATGAGAAAAATCGCCTTTGTTCTCCTCGTCGTGGCGTGTATAGAATGGTGAGTTATTTAAACCTAATATAAAACCTTGGGACAGTTGTGTCCTAGCCTGAGACGAGAAGAGAGTACAATTTCTGACTGGGAGAGAGGAAGATTATTAAACCATGGGCACTTTGTAATGGTGGGGGATATTTAAATAATAATTAATTAGGTAATGATAAATCATTGCATTCAATAAAACGATTTTGAGCGGAGCTTCAATGTAATATTATTTATAATATATGTACAATAAATAATTTTGATAAAATCGATTTTTTACCGTATTTAGAAAAACGTTTTGGTACTATTTTGGATCACATTAAAAATCGTTGGGAAAATCAATAAATGATTCCCCTAAAATACTCCCCCAGCAAATTTTACTATCGGGAAATGAGTACGCGTGTAATAATCGAGACATTTTTGCTAGTAAAAAAGTTGTACGTAGAAAATATAACATATATCGATTATGTGCGTCAATTTGATCGTCATTTTCTACCAAAATAATACAATTTGTCAAAAAATTAAATATGATGATGATGATGATGGTGATGGTGATCATAATAATAATAATAATGATAATGACAGTGACAATGACAATGATGATGATGATGATGATAATATCGTACGTTTTCGTTTTTTCCGAACTTTTCAAGTCATGTGAAATAATAATAATAATAATAATAATATTAATAAAAAATGAGAATTGGGATTTTTCGAGTATATAGTTGAAGTAATATAGGATCTATGTTAAATAAAATATTTGGCCTTTACAACTAAAAATTACTCGTTTTATGCCTTAAGTAGCTCAACACCTAATAATTGTTATAAATAGCCCAAACTGGAAGACTTTTGAAAATATTTTTACGTATAGGTACCTAGTATAGTATACTGTAGTTATTAGTAGTTTTGTTGTCAAATGTTGCAAGACCGTGGCGGAAACTATTCAAATGATTAAGACAGACTTTAAAGAAGATGCTCTGTTGGATCGGCAAGTGTTCCGACTTCCTGTAGCACAAGGCCTTTTTGGAGGCCGGCAAGAGGTCGACTACGAAGCTCGTGCCAGACGGCCATCAACGAGCACCACGGACAACAATGTGACGAGACTACGATAGTGAAAGAGCTTTCGAACACAGACCGACGAATGAGTGTCCGTTTACTGTTACAGGAATTAAACATTCCGAAAATTATTGTTCATGAGGTCGTTATGAACAATTTAAACATGCGGATGTTGTGCGAGAAGATTGTCCCAAAAGTGCTTTCCGACGACCAAAAATTGCATAAACATAAATAGTTTACAAATAACTGGCGCAGAATTTCAAAATGAAGTACCTGATCAAAAATTGACATTGCGAGAGATAGCAATCAAACATTCAATATTTGATGGACAGGAACATAAAAAAATGTTCTTGTAAATTATCGTGCCAGAATAATAAATGTGTATTTCGAAAAAAATGTTATTTGTAACAAGTAATTTGTAAAACGAAATAAAATAATATGTACTTTTTAAGTAACATCAAAAAATACGAGTGTACCTAATATGTAATAATAAAATAAATAATTAAAAATATCGTGTCTTATAATGTGCATTTCACAATTTTAAAATAGTAATTGCCCAGCTGCTGTTTGTTTTTATGCAAAGGGTCTGATGCCACTAGAAAATGGCAGGCTGTTTGCTGAAAAGAATAAGTGATTGAAAACAAATTATCTTTTTGCAAAGATTTTAGGATTAGACTAATTTCTCGAATGTAAAATGTTACAAATTGAACTTCAAATAATTATAAATCTATTATTGATTTTATATAATATAAATTACCTATACTCGAGTTCCAATTAATTAATTAAGCGTTTCATTGCCAATTTTTATAATACGAGATCTATCGGCGGTTATTAGCTCCATATATATAGTTGGTGCGATGTTGTGGAATGTGAAAAATAATTTGAGATCTGCATGTGGTTTAATGAGGAACTAGAGGAAACCGAGTTTTGATGATATAGTCTGGGGGAAACAATTGTGTCCGTTTAGCAGCGATTTTTAAATCGGCTAAATGGACGCATCTGATTTCAAGCGCACCGAAGTCTCAAGAACTGCATAACCGGATTATAATTATTGCGTGGAAGATGTGAGATTTTTAGTGTACAACCAGAAAGCAAATTAAGTCAGAAATCTATTTGGACACTCATGTTATCGTTATAATATATCGTATTCATTGTTTTACCTGTTTGTGAGACTCTTCGAGGTGTTTCATGAGCACGGCGACAACTACGTTGACTAACACGAATTGCGCCATCAATACGAATATTACGAAAAACATTGGCGCTATGCCGGAGGCCACGCAACAGTTTTTCACGCAATCCGCCGAGTCGTCGCAGTCCTCGCGAAGCGCATCCTTCATGATGCCGTTCCAATTGTCTCCGGTAGCCACGCGGAAGAGCGTGAGGAACGCCATGCCGAAGTTGCCGAAGTGTGCGTGTTCGCCCAGGCCTTGACACGTGTGCTCGTCGCTGCACTCTACAAACGGAGTTCCATACAGTAGGATTATCGAAAAAAATTAGCGAGACGCGGGGTGTTGTGAATTGCTTGGATAACGATTTTAGAGTTTTGTTATTACTGTAAATTTGAAAGCAATTATAAATCATTGCATTCGATAAAACGATTCTAAGCGGAGCTCCGGTGTAATATTATGTATTATTATTGATAATATATATATAATAATATAGTGTATATATAATGCATAATTTACGATTAACCTTACAGTACATGATTTTTAAATATAATTTCTTACAATAAACTAGGTAGCTAAAAATTAAAAAAATATTTGTTTTTGTTAATATACGAATAGTATTAAGTTACATATTTAATAAAAATTTCAAGGCTCTAGGGGCCGGTTTCACTAACTATTGTTAAATACACTCTAATACAGTGTTAGTTAACAATTTGTTTAAATTTAACATCTGGTTAAATTATGTATAAATTTCACCATTATATTATTATTGTTAAATTCTATTTGTTAAGTAATAAAATGTTAGTTGGGTTACCAAAACGGTTACCTTGATTCTAACGTTTTCATTGGTTATCACGAAATGTGATAACTGATAAGTGATAATATAATAATTAGCTAATTTCGAGTGATTAAATTAACAACGTGTTAAGTTTAACAAACCTAGTTGAAACCTAATTTTCACTTAATAATAGTTAAATACAATTAACAAAACGTTAAATCGTTAATAAATATTGGTGAAACCGGTCTTAGAACCATTAGTTTTGTATAAACGTAATTTTCTGTTAAAAATTAAATACGCATTGTTGAATAATTTGAAATGTTTATAAAAGAAAATTGAGTGATTAATGATTTTCAAAATTTTAAAGTATAGTTGAAGTAACGTACGTCTGACATTGTATTAAATTTTTAAGTCTTAAAACCAAAAATTACCTGTTTTATGAATTAAATACCTTAAAATATATAATTGCTATAAATAGTCCAAAATTGAAAGAAATTTGTTGAATATTTTTTTTCCTTAATGTAATATAAAGTTACATGTTAGGTGGGAATATTTCAAGTTTCCATAATCATTAGTTTTAAAATTACGAAGAAATAAAAATGATCGGTTTCGACAAAATTGCGTTTTTATGTAATTTTTCGGTAGTTTTTGTGTTTGTTTTTTAGGCGCTTTTGAGACAATTGAAAAATGATCTCTCTAAAGTATCAACTAGATTCAATATTTGCTACCGGAAAGACACTATGACTGTAAAGATTGGAGCTTTTCTAGTAACATTTTTGGATAAAGTCTTAAAAAAAGCATCATTGTAGAATAAAATAATATTGTTAGGTAAGTATGTAATATTAGAGGTCTATAAGAATTAAAGTCAGTATTATATAGCAAAAGAATTGGATGTACGAAAACGTCAATGTAATATAAATTATTAAAAACATATTATTATACTCTCACTTGATAAGAGGAATACGGTTTTCTTTAGCGAATATACGACGATGTAATATATTATATATGCACTCACCAAGTCTTCCAAACAATTCCACTCCCAACGCTGCGAATATGAAGAACAGTAGGAAAAACAGTAGTCCTAAATTTCCCACTTGAGGTAAAGCTTGCATTACAGTATCCAAAAGAGCTCTTATTCCTTTAGCCATTTTTAGTAATTTCAAAACTGTAATGAAGAAAACAATAATAATTCACATATTTGTATATATAACGAATTATTTTGATGCGTACTTTTGATTCAACGTAATATTATATATAGACAGAATAAAGTGCTTAGTAATAATTATCGAGTTAAACGTAGTATAGACACATTGATTTATAATAATTATACGATTGATGTTGATTTTATAGGTTCACAGAATTTTTTTCTTTTTGATTTGTATAAAATTTAAAAATACGAATAATTTGTTTTAAACAGCAATCGATTCAGTCGAGTTTTTTTGTTGTTACAAACAATACGTTTGTACAGTTTAAAGATAAGCCGGTAGTAAAATAAATTTGACCGCGGTATAAAACGAATGAATAGAGTGGCTCAGACGGTACCTATAGGTACTATTAAAACCTGCGCCCGTCGTTAAATAGGGTTTACGTGGTCGAGAATCGGCGAGAAATATTCGTAGGTACATTCATATTTCTCTATACTTCTAAGCCGAATTAGTTTTATTCCGTTAAAGTCTCCGTTACAATATTAGTGTATTAGTATTACTTATAATACACCTAGGTATTATATGCATATATAATATACAGATGCATTTTATAGCATATAAGTAGTACGGAGACGCTATACGTTTATAAGTATAGCAATAATAATACGACTACCAGCCGCCACAATTTGTGTGATTTATGAATTTAGGATCGGCACTTACGATTTCCGTTTAATTCCCAAAGCCATCTCGCGTGCGAGGAACGCGTTAACGATATTAGGTACATTTATTCGTAAAAAACGAAAATACGTGTGCCCCGTATTAAAAAAAATATTCGGGTTAAATCCTACCTCCTCAAGACCAAAAAAGGTCAATTAAAAATATTACTGTGTATTGGTGGAAATTTATATTAACAGATTACTGTTGACACTCGACACGTAGTCGACGACAAACACTTTATACCAATATTTTTTATTTAAAGGAAATGAAGATTTTGTCATTCTCACAAAAGAGTATAGTGAAGGTCAGCAGAAAATCGAAAAGACTTCATTGAGAAATAATCTATATCAGACGTATTGATGGAATTAATATTTATTCGTTTTTATTATTAAATAAAACATTAATTTAAAACTGGTTATTATTTTTAATTGCAAGGATGGGTTGCATACGAGTTCTGCCCCGACAACCTTTTTTTTTTTTTATACCAATTCCGCGCCGGTAAAAAAAGGTATGTACAGATTCCGTTACGTCAAAAAATAAAGAAACATATAACGATCCGTACCCAAGGAGTTTTGTATTGGCAATTTAAAATACACGAGCGTATGAGCAGTGAGAGTATGTAATACTCGCATATCAGATCTCGTATAGGTACTCAAGTAGTTATGCTCCTGGTACACGCATGCATATGTCAACAAATTAAAAAAATGTTTAGTCAAAATATAAAAATTCTGTTTTCAACGTTCTCTTGTGAAGAACCTATAGAATCTTAATATACTTTCAGGTTTAAAATTTTCTTTGGAAGTCGTTATTACATACGCCGAAAAACAATCCGTTTCCCTGAAAAGTTCACGACACAATGCTCGTCGTGTCTCAATACTTATTAAAAAATACGCAACTACGTGTAATAAAATGTTACTGACCGTAGGATATTAGTTAAATTACTTTTGAAAAATATTCAAATTTAATTGGTAGATTATTACTTTTCTTAAAATTGCATATATATATATATATATATATATATAATTGAGGGACGAAATTGGTATAGGTACATCTTTTTTTTTTTTTTTTTTTATACCGGGACGGAACTAGTATTGCAACGTTTATGTTTGGAACGGAACTCGTATACAGCCTCAGTGAAGACGACTTAATGGTTTACGTATAGTTTACGCTCGCAATTGGCGGAAAGAACGCAAAAGAATCCGAAGAAATTCTCTCCGATAAAAATGAACGTTTGAAATTTTTATTATAATTTTCTGTACTCTAAAATTCTAATAAATATATCAAAATGACCAAGTTACATTAATCGATGAGTACAGTTTATATTATTATTTTATTTCTATATCGGTACTTGTTTTGTTTAATTTATTACTTTAAAAAAAAAAAAAAGAATTTTAATTCAAAATATTATATAAAATCGTTTATATAGTGGGAAGAAGTTTAATTTTGTACTTCCTCTCCTGCCTCAGAAAGAAATTGAAAGTACGCCACTATAATATTATATTAAATTAAAACTCTTTAGCGGACATATACGCGCATAAAATTGCGGTCGTCCGTGCACGGTCAATCCTACACAATTGTGTTGTACTATAATAATTGGCCACGTATTTATAAGCACACACACACACACACACACACACACACACACACACACACACACACACACACACACACACACACACATTCACACACAGATTACGACGGTGGTTATAATCAGTGTTGTAAAAGATACTTTTTAAAAGTATTCAAATATAGATACAGGTACTTGTTTTTAAAAGTATTTAAATGCTTAATGAGAAAAGTATTCGAGTATAAATACAGATACTTGATAAAAATATTTACAAATACTTTCAAATACTTGTAATTAAATTTTGTTTAACATTTGTTTTACTAATGATTGAATTCTTAAAACTAAAATCACTTATTCCCTTGGACTAAAACTTGTTAACACTACCTATAACTTTTTGTGTGACAAATAATTATATTCTACACAGACGACACAACTCACGGCACACACGAGTACATGACACACAAGTATGGAGGAACATCCGAGAAAGATAAATTACAAAAATATAATTTTATATATTATTTGTTATGTTATACGTATAAAATATAGGTACGGTGACCATTAACAATGGAGTTCGACCTGTCACGACCTGGGATAACAATATAATCGATCTAATTGGGATTACCTACATCGACTTGAACGGAAAAATCACAGCAGTGATAGCCACGGCCAAAATAGTCTGCCAACTCATCATAAATGATTATTATGAAAAATGGCAAAAGTTTTGTTTCATCATAGTTCATGTCACTAAAAAAGATTTAAAAACGTATTTGATTTTAAATACAGATACCTACTCTAGAAAAGTATTTAAAATACTACTTGCAAATACTCTTTTTAAAAGTATTTAAAATTCGTATTTGAGTACCTACCATAAAAGTATTTGAATACTTTTACTCAAATACTTTACAACACTGGTTATAATATGCCAAGGACGGCGTGTGGAGTATATACGATGTACGCGGCGGTTGTAGCGGCCCTTCAAGTGCGAATTAAATCCCGCGAAATGACAAAAAAAAAAAAAAAACCGTACACAAACGGGGCCATCAGCTGCGATCGCGTCTGTAATAGCGTTTGAATTTGGGAAAAATTAGCGGAAGGACGTAATACTGTATATATATATATATATATATTTATATATGTTACGGGCAAAGTAGGAAATCCGGGCATTGTTATACAATGCCCGGGCACTGTGCACAATGCCCGAACATTTTGGCCAATGTAAGAATGATCATTTTAATACTCAAATTTGTTATACATTGACCGGGCATTGTATTAGATTGCCCGGGCAAAGTGTACCCTGCCTAGATTCAAGTGGGCAAAGTGAATTAAATACAGTGCGCTGCACACTTTTATATCAAATTGCATTTATTACGTATAACAATATCACTACAAAACTATAATTAGATATTTTATTCGTACGCGACAATGCGACAGCTGCGATAATACGAACCGAACCGTAATCTAAACGATAAAATGATCACACAGTAAGACCAACCGGTGTAAATGTAAAAGATCTGGTCGTCTTTGCAACTCAAAGTGCCATAATAGTGGTGTATGTGGTAATAAATAATGCTAGCCCTACGTTATTGTTTAGTAATAATTAATTAAAATAGATAATCATCAAAATAGTTGTAATTTAATAATAAATAAATTAAATATTAAAGCTGTGCAAGTTAATGATATTTTTTGTAAGATGTTTTATTTAATTTTTTATATAATATTCAATATTTAATCTACTGTGCCCAAATCTAATTGGGCACTGTATACAAAGCCCGGGCAATGTTAACTTATTCCAACTTTGCCCTTGAAAATCGGGCACTGTGTACAGTGCCCGGTCATTGTGCACAATGACCGACTTTCTACTTTGCCCGTAACATATACATAGTGAAAAACTTTTTATAACGAAACTCTCTACAACGAAAAAGTATATAACGTAAACATTACATAATAATGGTTGGTTTGCTTTATAACCCATTAGTCAATTTATTCTCTATAGCGTATTAGTCACTCTCAATAACGAAACAATATTTTACGTTTCATAATACAATTTACGTGTTACCGTATTATAAATTCTAAAAGTATAATCGGCATAAATGCCGAAATTACTTGTTGTTTCGTGAAGATGATCCAAAGTTATCCCAAAAACATGGGACAAATTTATAGAAAAAAAAAAATAAAAATATTGGCAGAGTGTTTACTATTTTTTGTTTAAAAGATTAAAACAAAGATGACAGACTATTTTAAATAATTGTATAAAATATAATACGTATAATAATTGAATATAATAATTATAATATAATTTGATAAGATAATAAATATTTAATTAACTACTCATGTAATGTAAAAATAATGATGTGTATGATAATTAATAATACATATCTTTAAATTCGTACATAAATAATTAAAATTTTGTTTTTTTTAAACCCTCTCTATTACGAAAACTCTATATAACGAAAGAAATCTCTTGGCCCCTTCAGATTCGTTATTGAGAGTTTTCACTGTATATGTATATATATATATATTAAACGTTTAAGTTTACATTCTAAGAGACTGAAATGTGTTGTAAATTCGTGGAGTGGGTTTCGCTTCATCCACACCGTCCCCACGACATCGCATAATTTTCAACCAGCAATAATTTTTTTATTATTGAAAAAATAAGAAAAAAGAAATTTATTTAAACACGTCCGTCGTTGTCCATAATGTCCATAAATGATTACATTCTTGCTGTAATTTTGTTTTAGACGGTTTACTCGGTTTTCGGATCGTGCACTTCAAAATTGAATTCATTCCCGTCCGCACGTTCTTTTTTTTTAAAAATGAAGGCATTCATTAAAATTTTTTTATATTTATGAATCGTTTATCCGCAATTTGTGTTTAAATAGACCCATAAAATTGATTATTTATTGTTTTGCATATTAAACCGATAAACATATTATACCACACAAATAGTAACCTAGCACTAAAACAAATTATACAAACTTAAAATTAAACATGGCGAAACACAACCGGCTTTAAAAAGTCAAGCTAATCCGATCAATGTTCGCAGTGCTGCATGCTTATGATAAATGATGTATAAGGAATAAGGATACACACACACACATACACACATACACACACACACACACACACACACACACACACACATATATATATATATATATATACATATATACAGAGGCGGTACCTACCCACCTCATACAGTCACATAAAAAATTTCGTACTTGATTTATTACTAATTTTTTTCCTTACATTACTGTTGATTTAATATTAATAACGCACTTAATAATTTTAAATATATTTTTAGAACCAACCAAATGTTAGAGAATTTGATGAAGATGTTAAAAGAAAATTTATCTGGCTACAATGTTATTCAATAAATATTCTTATGAATACACTATTCCGGTTATAACACTGTTTATATTGTTTTAATGATGCATGACATTTTGTTTTATTATCATATTATCATACTACCTTCCTTATACCCATTTACCCACCTATTAAAAATTATACCCACCCCAAATTTTTTAGTGGTTCAGAGAACCATAAAACATATGTTTAAATCGCCTCCGTATGTATGTACGTATCTAATTGAAATATTTGTTGATGGGGGTTTTGCCGATTATGCGTTGTTTTGCTTAATTACTACGTTGATATAATTATTTTTTTTTTTTAGTTATCGGCCTTTAAGACCAAACTGACAATTATAATTCTCGCCATTTGTCTATTCGTTGATATTATGTGTTAGAAAATTATTTAAGTTCTAAAACTTAGTTTATGATTTACGATTTTTTTTGAAATTATAAATAAAGTACAATTTTCTATTATTTATTATTTACCGGTTCATTAGAAAATTCGTAAGAACTATATAATATGTTACCTATCATAATGTCGACACGGACTCGTTGGAATATATTATATTTTAATAATTTGTAATGAAAAAGTATAATAGGTAGGAATTATAGAAAAATATTATTATATAATAATTAGGTCCCGGAATTAAATGTCCTAAAACTATTAAAATATTCTCTAAAAAAGCCATAATTGCCATAAAAATGTTTTTTTAAAATTTTTCTTTTATTTAAGAAAAAAATTAATACATTAATTTTATTATTTATTTATTATGTTATATTATTTAAGTTTAAAAATTTCAAGATTAAAAAATTTAAATAAACGGCACGGCGAATATTTGGAAAACAAATTTCTTTAGATAATATTTTGAATTACCCATATAAGTAAATAATAATTTAACACTTAAAACTCGTGTAATATAATAAATATGTTTTACAAATTGATGAAATGATTGAAAAATGTTAAAAAAAAAAATTCTCTAAAAGTAGGAAAACAGCGACAAATGCAAAATAAAAGTTTCACTTTTGAAGTATCTTACATAAATCGAATTATAAACTTGGAATGTATTATTCTAGAGAACCTTACAAGAAAGCACTTTGCATTGAAATCTAAAACCTAATAATAATTAATATTTATATATTCATTATATCAAATAGGCAAATAAATTTGAATGGCATGAAAATCATTTAAATTCATTAAAAATGTAAACGTCGTTCACATTTACGTTTTACTAAAAGAAAAAAATTGACGTTCAAGTGTCGTTCACAAAATATGAACGTGTGAACATCGTTGTTTCGAAATTCTCAGTTGTTTCTACGTTCATTTCCTTTATATCCAACTGTAAAATATATTGACCGGGCGTAAATAATTGAAAAGACAATTTAATGCAGCTATACAGGTATGTGTACAGTGCCGGATCTACATATTTTGGCGCCCGGGGCAAAATATTTATTAAGCGTCCCCCCAATGTATTTTTTTTTTAATAATATAAAATAACCAGATAATTTTTTTTTTTTTTTGATTGTTCCATTATTTATATAAACAAATATTTTTTTTACGCACAATCACACAGTTAATTATTATTTATCATTTACAAACGCACACAACGCATACAAAGTAGGCACACCATACACGATACACTAACTTATCGATACTAAATTTATCTATATAAAATAATTTGTAATCATATCTGTAATAATATTACCAAATAAACCCGCCGATAAAATAATAATCCACATTGTGTATTTATAATTGCGTGAAATATGTTTAGTTAAAGACATATGCTATTGAAAATTAAAACATAGAAATACCAAACATTAATAAGAAAAATGATGTACTTTAAGGTAATAATGATAATGTAAATATTTTTTTTTATAAAATATGACAAATTTCAAATTTTTAAATTTGCACCCCTGCATACCTCGCGCCCGAGGCACATGCCCCGGCTTGCTCCCCCCCCCTAGATCCGGTACTGCATGTGTATATATGCAACCCAGAAATCAGAGCAGTTTGTTTAAACAATTTGTTTAAACGCGATTAAATTTTTTCACGAGTTTATGGACCTACAATGCAAATGGTTTAATCGGTATTATTTTCGCATTGATAACAACACGTAAAACAACTTGTATTTTTTTTGTTTTTGGCGATTAATAAAAGTGTAAAAACGAGCACGTGGAATATAACCTTCCATTTAGAAAAATTAGAAGAGGAACGCTAAAATATTTAAAAAAAAAAAAAAAATTAAGAGGAACTTCTTCCTCTCTCCTCACGTCCACCTTAATTTAAGCACTGAATATATATTTTTACCATCAGTACCGCAACTACACATTACGGGGCTGGTGTACAAGTTTAATTTCGGGGCTTAACTTTGTTTTTGAATAAATTAACGCTATTGACAGTGGAAAATGGTTGTCTCCCCCCTTCTGGACCGTTATACTTTTTTAAAAATCATTAAAGGATTTGTGATAGGTTTCTGTGTTTGTTATTGCGTCTGCGTCATGAAATATTTAATTTATTTAATTTAAAATTTCTTATTAAATTATAGTATTAAGAATTGTTTTATGTTTGAAGTTGAACTCCTTAGACGAACCATGATTGCTTACTTACGCCACTGGTTATATTGAATAAGAATAACTTAATTTCATTAAAAATCTGACAGATCTTAAATAATGTGCAAATGTACATACTGTATTTATTAATTACAAAAATATACAAATTTTAACCTTTTATTATAAAATCAAATATACTGAAACATTGGGAGGTCAATTTGGAGGCCTAAATTATTTTTGGAGATTTAGGGGGGGAGGGGGCGGTGTGCAATGCACACCTTGCAAACCCAGTAGTTGCGACACTGTTTACTATATATTGTATAATATGTATTATGTTTAACGTAGTTTTGACGAACCCCTAGCAATCCGCATAACTCTCATAACTCGAATGATGGTGGGATTGATCGGTATGATTTTCGATTCGACTTCTTCCAGCGTGATGCCCACTATGGACAGTATGACGATACCGATGTCCAGTAAGTTCCACCTACGAGCACATACAAATGTTATCGTTCCTCTAATGTCGTTGTATCGATGTATAACAATTGTATGCGATAAAAATTTAAATCTCCTCCTCTTTCTCTTACTCCTTCCCTCTTATACACGTACTTGTCTGCCACGTAGAGCTGAAGTCCTAACGCCAACATTTTCATCACGCACTCTAATATGAACACGGCGGTGAAAAAATAATTAAATATTTTCAGTGCATAAGTCAATGCCTGTGAACATAAAAAAAAAATTAGGCGAACGCTCTTAAGTTCTTTTATTTTTCATTTTTACATTAAGTACCTACACATTATTCATGAATACACGCTTTGAGCGTGATAAAAAAAATTAAATATAGGTCAACACCATTTAAGTATACACTTAAGAATGTGAGTGTACTATATATGTATAATGAGAGAAAATTTCGATGACTACGTGGTACGATTGTACGAGAGAACGTATTTAAAATCATTGAGGTCAAACTTACTTTGGGCATCATGTAAAATTCTAGAGCCATTGTGACCACGTTGAGACCAATAACTGCGGCAATAGCCAAATCGAAATACTTGGATGTGACTACGCTATGTACCAACAGCCTGGCGCTACTGTAATCTCTATAGTACGGCGGTTCGTGCATTTCTAGTAAAATCGTCGAACAAAAAAAAAAAATATTAAATAAAAAATTAACGTCAAACACTGGGTATTTGGGTTATTTGTTTGTTGTTGAATTTTTTTCCAAACTCACTTCTCCGTTTTTTTTCCATTTGTTTAGCCCGTTTGGCCAGCCGTCGAACTCGCTCTTCTTTTTCTTGTTCTTCTCGGCACCGGTGAAAGTTTTCAACTACCACACCCACGAACATGTTAAGCACGAAAAAACCGACCAATAGTATGAAAGATATAAAATACAAAAGTCGCCATTCCGAATAATTTTCAATCGGCTAAGTCAAAAAAATCAAAAAAGATTTAAATAAAGCTTTAAATAATAAATAAAATGATTTTTCGTACTTGCTGATCAACTCCAACCGCGTCTAGTCCCGTGTACATAATGTTCACCCATCCGTCTCTGGACGATAACACGAACAAGGACATTAACGCTTTGCCCAAGTCGTCGAAATTGTATTTCTGGTTGACCCATGTGTTTTTCTTATCGGCCAAGCATTCCGTTTTGTCACGCACGTGTTTTATGTTGGGGCCCTCGCAGTGAAAAAACGTACCTTTAAAAAGCTGCAAGGAGATAAAACGAAGATTGATTCGTTGTCGAAAATATATTTTTTTGTACTTAAACGTGTGTGTGTGTTCAAAAAGTAGTTCTTCGATCTTGACAATTGATTACACTATTAATTATTTTATCCCTTTTTGTAAATAATTAAAAATATACCTAATTATTTGATAGATATTTTGAGTTTAAAAGAAAAAAAAATTGTTGACTTTGGCGGACATAGTACCTATATTAAAGGTATTGTGTGTGATACCTATTTATTAACATTAACATTAAAAAAAAAAAAAATAGCATAGTGTTGTCAAAATACTTGTTGTCGGGAGTGCAAGTTGTTATTGCAATATCGAATGCATTATCGGCCAGAATTTTCATTAATTATAAATACGAAAGTATAAGTTGTATTTAGAGATTTTCGATTAAATCGTTGACTAGAAATTGTCCAATTTTTTGAGCCTAAACCGATAAAATATTAAACTGCTTAAATAAATATTGTAATATTTTTGATAGTTTAAATTTAAATTAGATAAATATTGAAATACGTATACGAGTATATATTTTTTATTTATTATTTTCTAAAGTTGAATAATTAGAAATGTTATTTATTGGTTTTCTTTTACCCATTTTATAAAATATCAGAAAATTTAATACATACTTATGTACGAATATATATTGTATATGACTTGAATACGTATACATTTTTTAGTTTCACGTTAAAAATAGTTTTCTTTAAACCATTAATTCATATAATTGGGACACACATCTATTATTAGGTAAACAAAATATACTCCTCATTTAGGTTAATTATTTCAAAGTTTTTATTGATTTAAAATTAATTGCAAATAAAGCGTATATATTTATAACCAATTCATCTTTCAGGAAATACAAACCACAATAATTTTTAATTGAAACGTGTATTTCGTATCAACATTCGAATATTTAGTGAAATATTTAGACTTTTAATGACTCGATTCATCAGTTGGAAACAGTCATGCGATTCAAACAATTTATTTAGCAGTTATCGACGGGGTTGTTTTGTTATTATTGTAATGATACAACAAATTATCACTCGACATCAAATTCAATCATTCTTCAGAGAATAAATTAATCGGTTAAAAAGAATAACGGATACACTTAATATATATATAATTGTTAAAAAAAAAAAATTATTTGACTAAAATTAACAATGTCGGTGGTTAAGTTTTTATTTGATCAAAATTTGCAAAATCGGTGTATATTGGGAACGTATACCTTAAAACCTAATATGTATCGTTTTATACAATGTAATAAACAGTCATTAGTCATTACGAAAACTTTATTAATAATTTTAATTTGTACTTAAATAAGTAATTTGAAAATTTCCATTTATAATTAATCAATATTTATACCTTTGTACATAACTGTATCTATTTATAATTGTTTATGAAACATGAGTTCACTATGGGTAAATATTACGCTATTAGATTTTGGTTTGCGGTATATTATTCAGACATATATTGATACATAACCACATACGTATATACATACGTATATATATATATATATATATAACGTTGTATAGAGTGGGACGTAAATATACTAAATTCCTTTTTTATTTTTAATGGGTTAAAATTACAGAAAAAGTAATTGAAGTTGTTTCAAAGTTTACAGCAGATTATCACATTGTTGACTGTTGATTTATTTACTGAATTATTTATAAAATAATTATACTATTAATTATAGTAAAGTAAATAAACGTTATAAATAAATAATTACAAACCTCGGAGTATATTATAATATATTATATTATAATTATAATATTTTCGTGCTTACTTGAACGCCCAGAATTCCGAAAATGATGAAAAATGTGCAACAAATCAATACAATATTGCCAATGGGTCTTAACGATGATAGCAGAGTCTGTACGACTAGTTTCAGGCCCGGGGCTCTGTTGATCACTCTCAACGGTCTTAACGATCGCAAAAGTCTAAATACCTGCGAACGGAATTTAACGACGAGGTTTTATAATCACGTAATGAAAACGTAACAAAAAGAAACAAAAAAAAAAACACAATATATATAATATACGAGTATATATTATGTTATACGTGATAACTGTATTTTTCACGATTATTTTTATTTATAGTCGTGGTACGATGCTCCAGCTAGTGGAATACGTACGCATGTACTTACCCTTAGTATACCGAATATTTTTGGACTACTTTCGGAGATTAGTGACATGAGCAAATCTATGATGGACACAATAACGAGTAACCCGTCCATGATGTTCCAACCAGACTTGAAATATGGCTCTGTGCCGTAGAACATGCCGGCGGCTACGACCTGTACGCGAAAAAACGAAAAGTATTGAGCGATTTCAAGGAAAATTAGTTTGTCATTGGATTGTCGTCGGCTGAGGCGCATGAGACAAGGGAGGAGGGGAAATTTGGTAAATTTCGATTAGAAAAAAAAGCAATTTTTACCTTGACAAACATTTCTAGGGCAAAGACCACGGTGAAAACGTAATTGGCAGTGCCCAAAAACATTCTCTCGGTACTGTCTGGCGGGATGTTCGGTCTCTCCATGGCCAACGTAATACAGTTTAACGCTATAAACGTAAGCACCAAGTTGTCGAACCATTTCTGCTTGATGAAGTTTCCGCACGATCGCCTGAAACTGGATTGCACACACGGACTGGCCGTCAGTATAACGACGAATGTCTAATAATATTACGTGTATGTATATTGTAAAAGCGCATGCGACTAACTCTAAATATAATTATTGTTTGCAGTGGATGTAGTTAAAATCGTGTGTACGACCAAAGACGTGATCCGTCACTTCGTACGTTGCGTACCGTTCAAGTGACACGAATTTCGCGTAGAGTTGAGAATTTCACAAAAGCTTCGATAGACGCACAGAACTATAGTCTCAATAATTATTTCAATACGGTTTGATTTTAAATCCGATCTCTTGGAGATCGGAAGAGAAACGGCAAGATTAACTTAGACGAACGATGGAAAGTTATTAAACTTATTTTTATTTTTAACGCACTTCGGTGGTCAGTATTAGAGGATGTGAATTTCTGTGCAGTGGTGGCGGGAATATTATTATAAAAAAAAAAATATTCCATTTCCTTTTATCTGTGCGCTGTACAAAGGGAATAGCGGAGAATATCGTGTCGGCGGAATGTGGTCGTTTCGTGTTCACACGCATTAAATCAGGGCAGAGAAAGGGGGAAAAATAAGCCGCTACAATTAGGTAATGACTATAGACGTGTTTTACGCGCTTGCATAATAATAGCGAGGTTTTTTTTTTTATATACCTATAGTGGCGGATCTGGAGCTAATTTAAAGGGGAAAAGGCTAATAAGTGTCATATGTATATATTTAAAGATCCTTTTCACCTCGATATGGAGGGATAATAATGTTGAATAATAAGTTTCCATTAATTTCCTTCTCAAAAAATTTCGTTTTGTACTTACACGAACAATTGCTAAAGTTGTGAGCCTAGACAATTCAAGATATTTCATTTCAATATCTAGAATATTTGACCCTCATAAAATTAGCAGCGTTTATATATATATATAACAGATATGAGATACTGCAATACTATATATCCAACACATTTGTTGGACATTGTTGGTGTTGTCTCGAAATTGATTGGAATAATCTTTCGCAAAAGGGAATTTTCTAGTTGCGCTGCTATCTTTACGCTAACAGTGCAACTGATTTTGTTGCTAATGTAAAATGTGTTATGTTCGGTTTGCCGGGTTACTTTATTCGAAATAATCAAAAGAAAAAATAGCCCATCGAAAAAATTTCCTGGGAACTAATAGCTTGTGGAAAATATGTATACCAATAATTTTTTCCTACATCTAATAGTATTTTAATAAAAACATTTTTATATACATACTTTTTTTTTTCAAAATGTGTATTCGATTTAAAAATATACAAAACATAATCCACAGACTTAATAATTATTATAAAAAAACAGAATTAAAAATTGTTATTACACCAACAGATAATCCGTGTAACTTTTTATAATACAAAAATACAACAGTGTTTTGTCAACTTATTTAACAAAGTGTACATTTTACAAATAAAAAGTATGAAAATAAAATAAACTATTGAAATTGGTTAAATTATAGTCAAACTAAATAATTTCATAGTATCGTTTAAATAAAAATAAAAATAATACTTTGTATAAAATTAAAAATGAATACTGTTCCAATAAACCGATGTACCAACTACAAGTAAACCAAAGAAATGTAAATTATAACTAAAATATCATAATCATCGTAGAAAAAATAATATAAAAAATGAAGCTAATTTCTTACACAAAATAAAATACGAGTATGGGTGTCGTTACAATAATATTTTTTTATATTTTTTAGTTTTTCCGGAATATATCAACAATTTCCAATAAACCGAACATTATATTTTTCATTATTGACGAAAATTATAATTCCAACAAATTTTCGGACAACATCGACGATGTCCAACAAACCGAGGCTAACATTTTTCCATTGTAAAAAGTTCACTTACAAAAAGTTGTACTGTTATCGTATTGTGAGCTTTAAAAAGCTCTAGTGGTTAAAGTAATGTCCAACAAATTTCGAGAATATCCTAGCAATATCCAAACAAATAAGCGCTGCTAAGATTATGAGGGTAGATATTTGACGTGGGTAGTATTATGTTCTCAATAAAAAAAAAAAAAAGACAACAATAAATCAAACATTATACTACGTCTATGGTCTTGTGTAAACATATTATATTTAAATTCGACAGTTGTCAATGGCAGGAACGTATTTAGAATTTTGGCGCCCCGGGGCAATTTTTTAATTCCGCCCCTTTTATGTGGTGGAGGGGGGGTGTTACAAATAAAAATTATAAAAACCATATACATACTTGTATTTTATATAGATTGTATATACTAATATAATACGCACTATAAAAATATTAAATAATATTATTGATATTAAACATCCTAATATAATATGAACACATATCACACATATTATGAAGTTGAGTGAAATAAACGTATGTATCAGTGGCGGATCTAAGAGTTGATTTTGGGGGGGGGGGAATTATTTCCAAGAACTCGGAAAAGTATATAAAAAGTCGATGACCTTGTTTTTGCTTTTATTAATTTTTTTTTTTACTTTAATTTTTTGGGGGAGGGAATTTCCCCCATTCCCCCCGTAGATCCGCCCCTGTATGTATTATGTACGATTGACATTAGTAACTACGCCAGCTGCGGGTTGCGTTCTGCGTAATGTCGTAACTGTTATCAAGAATTCCCGGGTTCGTATAAAAATAGATATCCCACATAGAGAACTTCACACAGTAAACATCGTTCTTCCACTAAATTTCACCCCGAAAATCGACAATATTGAATATGTGCAAAAAACATTTTACTTAATTATTAATCGTAATTATTAAACAATAACTGAACACAAAAAAGAAGTTCATACGAATTTACCGCCGCCAAAGTTCCACCAGGAAGGGCACCCTGGTCCCCACCCCTATAAATACGGGCCTGTTCAATGGCAAAATGGCCGATTGTATTAGAATATCACATTTAGTAACATTACAGTCCAATATGAAGTGGCGATCGCCACGACGCCCCCACCCTCCAAATCCGCCACTGAATATTTGTTCGTAATTTTGAAAACGTATTATTGTCGTATACGAAATATGAAATGTCTTCGACACGGGAAATTCGGGGGTTGGGGGATCGTGCATATCTATAACGATCGTCGAGTGCGCGTGCGTGGTGCAATGAGACGTGTCGTTTTGGGGTCTTACGGGTGTTCCGGTGGAAATATGTACAGCGAGTATTCGGCCCGGTCCTTGAGCCATCCTTTCTCGTCAAAGAAGTAGAACAATTTGCGGACCTCCGCTTTGGACGAGCCGGAGTTGATGTCGCAGTCGCAACACGGTTCGGACGATTTGTCGTCCGCGGTTGCTCCGGCGCAAGCCTCCGCGTTGCACGGCTGACAACAGTTGTACTGACAGCCGGCCAATAATGCGTAATCGGCTGTGATCTGCGCGAAGAACAAAATATTATATTGTGACGACAACGGTGTAAAGCTAAGTAGCGCTAATCCGGCTATTAATTAATGTCTAACTGAGCTTTAATGTAATATCCTTAATTATAGGAATGACTACAAGTTCAAATGACTATACAGCACTATACTACACCATTTCGCGGTTTAAATTAATTCTCATTCCCGTTCTTATGTTTTTAATAACGTTTTCGTTTATTAGTGAAAGGACATATTGTGAAATTTCTCGTCCTTTATTCATTTTAAATAGGTAATATATACACATTTTGTTCTAATGACTTCATTCACAACAATAATTTTCAGTTGGTTTAGGGTTTATTTTATTTTCGATAACGTACAAAACCGAGTTATTAAAAATCATACGGCGGCGTTCCGAATAGGCAATTCAGCAATAGCTGTGCATTGCGAGTTTGTCGATGGCAGGAACGGTAAGTAGAGGCAGTAAAACATTAAGACGAAAAAAATATTGTGGAACGTTCAATTTCGCCACTATTTTCTTAAGCATAATCAAATATTATATCAGAACAATTTTTATTCACTTAATGATTGTTGGAAAAAACACACTAATTGGGCGAAATTGTGTAATTTGTCGCATTTATTTTTTAGATTCTGAGCGACGCGAGGAAGCTATTGGTTTTACATTGATGTTTTTTTTTGTTTTCTTATTTTTTTTTCTGTGTGCAACACACATACCAATTTTCCGGTAACATATTTTGTTAGGGCGGTATTTTGAGAAGGTCATTTGTTCGATTTTCTCAGTAGTTTTTAAAACGCCACCGCCTGAAAAACTATCAAAATATCGTGCTAAAAACGGCAAAAGGGCGATTTCGTTCAAATTCTTTATTGCATTTCTCCAGGATTTCGAAAATAATGATTGTATAAAATAAATAATAAATTGTAAATTTATGTATTATTATTAATAAATATCTACTATAATATTTCACCGAAGCTCCGTTCAGAATCTTTTTATCGAATGCGATGAAATTTCGCATTGCTTTAAAATGTATTTAGTAATGACTAAACTCTAATATCTACTATTGTCCTGCTCTCTACCTTTTTTATTTTATTGCATTACATATTTTAATAAAAACAGGTACATATTATATTGGAATTATACGTTTCCATTCCCTGATTATAAAGTGTATCGCGGGAACGAAATTCGTAACTTAACCACGGGTCGACCTTAATTCTTCTTCTTTTACTTCAGTGGCGGCTGTATTGACAAGGTGAGTAGCGACACACCGTCAAAGCTACTCCGACTAAACTATATTTATCATACGACTTGACGTTACATTTCGCGGTACATTTAATTCCGACACTATATGCACATAACGATTTGTTACCGACACACGTGCAAGTAGACGTGTACGGTTTGCTCACCAGTGGGTGTTTTCAGCCACGACCATTGAAAATTTTACCGAAAAATTTGCAGTCTATAATCGCACGTTTTTGTGTATATATACGTACCCATAGGAGCAAATAGGACAAAAGATTTGGGGGTGGAGGGCTAACATTTTTTTATTCATTTTGATAAGTATATTATAGTCGTGTAAAATGTTTTCCCGAATACTTATTTATGTCTATAAAATGAAAATGTTTACAAGGGCCAAGGATTTATATCAGTATAGTAATATAAAGTAATATTCTGTGATACACCATAAATATTTTTTTATATACCTATTCAAATGTCATACATTTTTTTTGTGGGGGGGGGGCTAAGCATCCGTTTATTTGCGCTAATGTACGTACTCAGTGTCGGTTTGGCTTATGATTGGGCCCACGGTTAAAAATTTTCATTGAGGATCCCGTTCTCGTTTCATGGAAATGTGCATTTTTAAAGAAATAATATTTTAGACTGGTTGCACTAGGGAGTTTTTGCGCGCGTAATTTTTAACAATGTGTAAAATTGTTTTGGAAATCGGTTACGTGCATATGATGTATACGATTAGAAAGGAAAAAAAAATACTCAATACGTTTAAGTGATTTATTTATCGAAACTTTAAAGAAATCAAATTACGTTTTAAAAAACAATTTTTTTAATTATGTATAAAACTTAAGCATTTTTATAACTGGCAATATATACTTGTAAACATTATGAAAAATTAGAAAAATGTTTAAAATTTAATGACAACACAACTTTTTACGTATGGAAAATGTATATTATGTATGTATTATTTATACGAACACATATTTACGAGTCATTTATTTTTCGGTCAATTGTACGGAACATTTTTTTTCCTTTAAATTTCATTATAAACGCGGATACCATTTTTGATGGGAAATATCAATAAAAATATATATAGATATCGGTTCAAGTCCGTCATTTATATAAAGATTTTTGAGTTTTATTATTATTTTGAATTTGTATGCAATCATTGTACTGGAAAAATGACTGTTAGCAATTTAGTAGTTTATTGTGAATAATGGATCTTATGATAAATATTATGTGTGGTTAATCTTGGTTTGAACTCTTATTTATATAAGAAAATTGCTCGTATACAAGTCGTAGTGGACATGTTCCCGATTTTATAGGGTTTTCATCAACTTGGGTTAGTTTTTTGTTACACTTGTAAGGAAACTACTGGAAAGATCGAAAAACCTATTAGATAAGGCACTAAAAATTTGCTACCGGAAAGTATGCCACGATAAAGGTCATCTGACCATTCCAAACTTCTATACGAAAGTGTTCACGGACAAAAAGAAAACGTCGTTGTAAAACCAATACAAAGTTATTATTTTCATCGCAGATATTTTTATTATATATATAAAATATATTCATTTTTAAAACAACTATAAATTATGCCGAGTATAAAATTATTATAATCACGAATTATTGGCCAACGATGTAATGTAAAACAATTATTTTTCTATTGGAAAAATATGTAATTTAAATAACAAGCACATAAATGTGATTGAAGAAAATCGTCCGTTGACAGAACTCCAGTAGTTAATAGTTTAAGTTAATGTAAAAAGATCTCTGCACCATTTCGGATATAAGCGACGAGGAGAATTTTCCGGAAAATTCTTTGATAGCAGATTAGTAATTAAAGGATTATGGTGGGTTTTGCGACGATTCCGAAACCTCTTACAATGGAGTTTGGCTAATTATAAAACTACACTACTTACAATTATATTTTTTTATTTATGTATTCGACTTAAATTTTCAAGGAAATTATGGTTTGTAAATATTTCGAAATAATAAAAAAAATTGTTCAACTGCCCAAGTTTTTAAATTTTTAAATAACGATTTTCTATCATATCGCGGTCAATTATAAAAACTATAAGCGTTTTGAAATTGCAGAGCTTAACTGCAGATAACATTATTTTTTCGAATTGTTCAGAAGGGGAAAAATATTTAATCGTAATATACACAAATATTATAGAACGTGATTGATGATTTTTCATTTTCGTTATATCGTATGCTATATCGTACGCTGCAATAATCGGAAAATATCTTTTTTTACACTTAATTATCGTCGTGTTCTTTTTTCTTTATCAAATATAATATAAAAACACGATTTTTGACAGAAATTACCGTTGTCTGGTATATTATATTGCATTGAAATTACAATTTTGTTTCGATAATTTAATGATTGTAAACGTAAAGTAATTGAAGAATGACATAAAAATACGTGTATTCCGATGCTTAGATATTAAAGTACGTAAATAATTTGTAAATATGGATTATTTTAGAACTAAAACTAATAATGAATATTTGTTTTTTAAATATCACAAAACAATATTTATTTGTTAAATTCATGATTTGAGTAAGGTAGGGTTTTATTAAATTGTATATTTTGTTTTCATACGAGTAATGTTTTAAAAAATATCAATGATAATCATAGATTCCATTTATTTTCCAACATTTTAAACAGAAATCGATGTCAACGCATCCTAAATTCATTGTAAATGTAAATTTCTTTGTAATAGTATATAAATATAAAATTACACTTTGTTATTATATACATTTAAACGAACAAAATTCTATTCATAACTAAATAATTTTGTATATTTTAGTAGCAAAAAGTAAAATATTAATAACTAATAAATATACAATTTATGGTATAAGCGGGATTAATATAATTATATTGAACTTTTAAATAGGGAATCATTTTAAGTAACCTTTAAATTACTTTGTGAATATTTATTATAATAAAATATGTGTTACCTGTTGTAAGGATGACGGAGATCTTTCAATAGTGTTATATTCGGATATCACATTATTAGTTGCACGCAAATTTGGCGATGGACTTTTCGAAACGCCTCCATTACACTGAGCGTGGTCACTGTACACAAAATAAAAAAAAAGTATTTCAATTGAGAGACATGTTTTTAATAAGAATTCATACCTAGTATTTCCTGAATGGCTATTGTTGTTTGAGACCAGCGCTCCTTGGTCGTCATTATCAGATTCTACGTAAATAAGCTTTGACTTTCGTCTCAGTGAAGGTCTAGAGATTTTCCACGAATACCGTCTTTGAAGTTTTTCACCGTTTTCTCCGCTGTAATTTTTTTTGTTTTTTTTTATGTAAAATACGGTTCTATTTTTTTTTTACAGTTTACGGCCATTATTGCAAATATTATGGGCGATTATAAATTAAATTTCAAGTGTTAGAAGGATTGTAAATAATTACAAATTACAATATAAATAAATGTACATATGATTTATTAACGTATTGGTACATACGGTACGGAACGGTACGGCGGGACAGAGGGAGATTTCTCGCTGGGCTGTGAATTACATACGTTTTCAATAAAAATATCGGAATGCAAAATGAGAAAATACCTTGTAAATTGAGAACCAATAAAAATTGAATAACATTCATACAAATAAAACGTCTAAGTCACATACGTCATACCAACATTTCCAGTAAGTTAATAATGTCCATTAAACGGTCGATATAGAAAATAAATGTTATATTAAACTCTTAAGAGCTTAAATACTATAAAATATTTTTGAAGGCATCTTATAGGGTTTTTTTTAAAATGTCATCTGGTAAAGCAGAGCGACAACCTAAGTTTTCAAACAGTTTTAAAATTTATCTGAAAATACTTTATACTATATTAAACATAATTTACTTTTAATACTGAACAAATGGCATTGTTAATTTTTATTTATACATATTTATAAAACAAATAAGATATTTGAAAAATGTCATTTATAATTTCAATTATAATATACATATATATATATATATATATATATATATATATATATATATATATATATACGTACCTGTGTAATAAAACAGAAATTAAAATGCATTTATTGAATACTATAAATAATTGAGAAGTTGTAATTTTTAAATCGCAATTCGTTCAATTTTGTTTCTATCGCACGAATTCGTATTCATTTCGTATTTTATCGGGACAAAAAAAAAATCGTACTCTAATGGCTGGCAAAACGTACGTACCTTTTTTTAAAAATGTTATACAGCTTACGCTATTTTTAACAACGTGAAAGCGTAATTATGATTAAAATCAATGTTATGATTTTTATACATATTTTCAATATATTCTGATCATTCACCAAACTGGTATTATCATAATTGATTTTTTTTTAACGAGCCACCTACCAGAGTTGAGACAAGACAAGTGAAAATTTATCTAGATAAAGGATTGTTTGCCAAAAGTCATCTAGATACAGATGAAGATGACATATATATAAATCATCTTAGATAAGATAATAGATAAGTGAAATTTTTCTAGATAAAATATAATATAAAAATAATAAATTATTTGAATAATCATGTTATTATTTATTAGTTATTACAAGGGATATATAATATACAGGTATACATTATTACACGCACATATTATATATATATATATATATATATATATATATATATAATTATATGTGTGTGTTTGTTCAAGTCCCCCTGGACACATTCCCTGGTAATTTTTTTGTATTTTTTGCAAAAATACTAAAAAACTAAAAAGAATTATAAATATTACACAAATATATACCATTACCTCCTGCTATTAACCATAAGTAAATTTTTTTTTTCATTTTTTATCTGGAAATTAATAAAATAGTAAATTTTAATGATTACCAATGCACGAATTATATATTTTCTCATTCTTGAGAATGATATTTAATTGAATAAATGAATAGAAAAATTCAGAAAAAAGTTGTTGATATTCATTAAAAAAAAACTTTTAATTTTAATCAAAATTAAACATATTTTTCCTAAGTTAGTAAATATCTACTAACTTAGGAAAAATATGTTTAATTATTCAATTAAATATCATTCTCAAAATGAAAAAATCTACAATTTGTGCATTAGCAATCATTAAAACTGACTACATAATTAATTTCCAGATAAAAAATGAAAATTTAAATAATAAATTAATCACTTATCAGCAACAAAATTTAAGCATTTTAATGAATAAGCCTTTACAATGGACGTAATATCATATTTACTATCAATTAATAATGTATAAATACGTATTTATATGCATTATTGTTGACTGATTTTTCTGGAACGTAATAAAACATTCATTTTCGAAAATAAGTGAACTGGTTAAAATTTTGTTTGAAATATTTCATCTAAATAATTACAAGAAAGATAATAATTTGATTTATCTAAGATAACCTTCAGTTAAGTAAATCAATTTTTCTCTATATGAGATAAAAGATAAAAAATATTACCTAGATAAGTCTCAACACTGCCACCTATATAATACTTTCCCTGCAGGTCGAATTTATTTCCCAATCTGCTCCTGCAGCGTACATATTTCACATATAGTGTTTTATTTAAAAATAATACAACTATAATATTATTATTGTAACGGAAAATGTAGAGCTTTATATTATTACTTAATTATCTGGAATGTGGTTAATACCATAATAGTTTTAGAAAAATATTACAGAAATGTGTAAACTGTTTGTAAACTAAGAGCTTAATGTGGAATAATTGTACGGTTATGTTTTAATGGAGATATTGATTAAAGTAGCTATTAAAAACTGGGGAAAAAGCTCTGGAGTTTTAAAATAATTATTAAACACAAAAAGTTTTTTTTTATTTCAAAAACAGTTAAATATAATTTACTTCAAAATGTTCACGATGTTTTAAAGGATCTACGTTCTGTATTGTCCATTGTTTTTTAACATAACTCTTTGGACCCTCATTTATTATAAAAAAAATTATCTTTTGTTTAAAGGACTACAACAGGGTATAAAGTACTCAAGGCAGAACGTTTCACTTTTAAATAATATTTTAAGATAAAAATCTAAACAACAAAAATGTAAGTATTTATGTTGGAATATTCAAATAAAAAGTGTGATTAATCACGTAATTTTATTGTAGATAATACTTGTTTGACTATGATAATTTAATAGTGTATAAAATGTACGCAAATTAAAACCAAGCCAAAATTAACTTTAAATATTATTTATTTGGCTTTTAAATAAATGTATATATTCCACTGTTTTCATACGTCGCGATTATGTACTTTTTTTAGGTGGCTAATTTTATAATCGTTTAAATGATATATTAACGGTATTCAGAGCCGATGACTGCATTTTTCTTTTAGGGGTGAGGTTATAATAATTGTAATTTGCTGACTGATTATTATGAAAATGTTTACTATATTTTTAACACGCTAAGCCCTTTACCGTCTAGTATGATTTAAGATTGAATTATCACTTCCACATCCCCACGGTCTAAGAATTGTATTTCTAGCTGTATTAGTTCCTTCAAACTAAATTGTGGGATTATGATCATATCAAAATCATTTATTTATTTATCGAGAGAAATGGCTAAAAATTGGTTCATAGCAGTTAACGTGTTAATAATTAATTTACATAGTTTATTCAGATTTAATTAAAGAACAAATATACTCATGTCTGAACATAATAAACTTATTAAATTAATATTAATATTGCATCAACAGCTGAATCGGTTACCGAATACTCATTTAGTATGCCGAGAAGACTGAAAACCTACTTAAAATTCTACGATGATTGAAAAGAGATCAACTTAACTAATGATTTTATGTATCCATAAAACAATTACAACTAAAATTTTATTAAAAAAAAAAATTGCTCAAAAATTTATTTCTTGGACATTTGAGATTTCTATTTTAATTTAGTAAGTTTATACCTAATTGAAATATTTTTATAATTTTGTAAAACTTGTATTATTTACCTATTATTTTAATAATAACTTGAAAAATAATATTTTGCTACAAAACATTTTATCCCTTGTAACAGTTAATTTATTAACAATTATTACAGTATATTATTTCTTGTACCCGAAAAAAAATTAATATTATTTATTGTATAGAATTGTTTAGTTTGATCATTCATTGAGATTAAGAATACTATAATTTTCCTTTCAACATGAATAATTTTTCCTATTCATCTGTCCATGTTTTTCATAAGTATATTAGTAGTGTATGGTAATACCCATGTACAAATAACAAAAAAATACGTTTATTCGTATATTAAATAATTTAAATTATCGAAACAATTAATATATCCAATAATATTTTCGACTTGACGACTCGCATGTAAATTGTCAAATTTGTCGACTGAAATAAATTAAGTGTTTGAACTGGGGGAATTAGGGATGCCAACACCTCCTACACCCACCATTAAATCCGTCCCTGATGGTGTCGTCATCTTGTTATTAAGTATGATTTACTTTGTAGATATATAATATATACATTTATTTAATATTATATAAAAAAACGAAACGAATTGTTAAAAACAAAGTTATAAAAAAATGTAACATATAAATACTTATAAATAATGAAAATTTTACCTACTCTAAAGACTTAATATACGCATTATACTTACCTAGGAGAAACGTCTTCGGGTATCGTTTCAAAACTTTGATTTACCACTAACTTTTGTGGACTTGATATTTGTTGAGTTTTATTGTTTATTTTAGGAAATTTGCTAACGCTCTGTAGGCTATTCGTTGATGAACGCTGTAATGTATTATAAACACACACACCACGTTAAACAAATGAAATGTCATGTGAGTAAACGTTGTAGTTATCTTGTAAAATTCAAGCGTTTGTTTAATGAAAATTATACTTTTAAACATAATTAATTAATAATTTTAAAAATACCAAAGATCTTGATTAATATTAATATTGTACTTATATTTTTAAACGAAAAGGCGGTTATATAACACTTAATAATAATCTTTGATTAAGGCAAATTCCTCTGTTATGTAGAAAATATATGTACAATTATACTTAAAACATAAAAACAATTATACTTATTAAATTGAATTTAAATATTTAATTTATGTCAGAATCATGTACCTACTATATATATTATAGTATTATAGTATTATTATAGTTACCGATTTTATTTTTATAAAATATATTTGTTTAAGAAATTGTCGTATTATATTTTTAAATACTGTAGCATATTCCCGAAAAAAGTAAAAATGTGCCTGTATCTTATTAAATCTCAGTTTAAAATAAAATATTTTTATACTTTTGATTTGGTTTCAATTCATTCTTTCAATACTTTTTCGTTTTTGTTTAAAACTTAACGGGAGATTATTACCTGCAAAGTGTTAAAAAGGGCAGGTATAATGTGGTTTTATTGTGTTTGAAATGTCGAAAACTTTTTTTTATTTTATTGGAAAAAAAATGGTAAAACTTATATTTTTTCATCGTTTAAATCCATTAAAAATGATTTAATATTTCTATCGGTTAAAATATAGAGAATAATAATTAATTGATAGTTATTGATAAAATTATAGCTACATTATATAATAATAGTTTAATATAAATATAGTATTTGCTCAAGTATTTGAATAATAATAAAATAATAATGTGAAAGTATTAGATATTTGTTTTAACAATTCAATTCTCTGTTTTACGAGATAAAAATTTTCAAATAAAAATTTTTTGTAGTCAATTTTTTAAACAAATTAGTGTACTCGGTGTACTGATTATTATGAATTATCAGAATACAGAATAATTGGTATTAATTATTATTTATTAAATGAAATGAAATATTTTTATCGTGATAATGATACAGAAGCGAACATATTTCAATGGTTTACGTTTCTGGAACTAACCGATAATGGTTAAAAACAAACGGCTCATCTATAAATATGTATTTATTTTCGTTATTTGGGTTTATTAATTGTTAATATTTAGTATACTCGGTTTATCCAATCAGATATGTTTTATGGATCACGCACTAATTACGTATCAATCAATCATTTTACAAACCGCCGAACAGTCAATCGAATCAATCGAAAAGCCGCTTCCATTTCTATCGAACGGCAAAAATGTATACGGTGTAAGTGATTGAAACCGTCGAAAATCTCTTGATTCGTACGCAGCGTTCGGCGAGTCTTGTGGTGTAGCCGCCGTGTGAGTAATTATCGGGGGAACGATTACTAACGAAGTATCTATAACCAAAATAACAAATTTTGTTATGAAAATTGTTGAGAATAAATGTAGTGTTAGTGTATATCACAACAAAAACACTCCGTCAACTACGTGTAAAAACGTCGCTAAGTAAAAAAAAAAAAATAATAAAAAACTCAAATTAGAAAAGTTGTGATATCAAAAAGGGGCTAAGTAATTTATTAAATTAATTAGAATAGAAATTTTTTGTATTTAATGAAGTGCGATAATTTAATACAAATAATTTAAATTGCTTGGCGGCTACTAATGATTTCAACTACAACTGAAAATACAATGCCTCTAAGCCGTTGATGAATATTTACACCCCCATATTATATTTTTATAGTATTACCATAACACTATTTAAGTACATACTATGAGTAGCCGCCAAGCAAGTTAAATTATTTGTATCAAATTATCGCTTTTCATTAAATACAAACAATTTCTATTCCAATGAATTTTATAAATTACTTAGCCCCTTTTTGATATCACGACTTTTCTAATTTGAGTTTTTTATTTTTTTTTTTGCTTAGCGACGTTTTTACACGTAGTCGACGGAGTGTTTTTGTTGTGATATCACTATTTTTTTTTGTAAAGTTCTGGGTATAGTTAACCTGTTTTTTTATCACGTGAAAAATGGTGGAAAAAAATCTTTAAGTTAAGTTGATTTATATTTTATTCACATAATATAAATAAAATTTGGGTTTATTCGACGATAACTAATAAAGGCTAACAGCCTCGTTTAAACAACCGTCGTAAACACGTGGTGGAAACACCAAGTAGATAAAATAAATGTTGGCAGACTCATGTACGCAACGAGTCGGCATTACCCCTACTACCACGCACTGTTCAAATAGCTATTGCAACCGAAATCATAGTCCGGTTGCTTGGAAGGGGAAAGATGGGCGGCCGGCACAAACGTGGCGGCACTATACGTCGTCAAAAAATTAGTTTTTAGATGAAAAATTAAGCAATACCTTTGCATATTACTCAGGCTGTAAGCCTCCGATCAACTTGAAATTTATAAAAGTATCATCTACAAAGCATACTGATCGACCTGTATAAATCTCTAGTCAATCAGTTTATTAGTTGAGGCTATAGAGAGGTCGGACCATTTTTCTTAAAATTACACAGGTTAAATACGAATTGGACGATTCGTGTAATATACGAGTACCTCGGTCGTCGACACGAGCTCTTTTTTTTTTTTTACTTAGCTCTGCGCCGCGACCGCGGCACTAGGTTATAATATGATTCAACAGAGCATTAGTGTTTGTGTGTAGCCACCGTCGTCGGTCTAGAAGGAATTTGCTGAGTAAACCCTTTAGACCGGACTCGTGTCTGGACGTCTTACGTCTGTGCATCAGAACCTTCAGGACCTCTCTCCAGACCGTTTGTAATTATTTTTTAATTCACACTAATACAGTTTTATAATATAGATATATCCGTTTCATTCAGCGGTTTTATTTATTCGTATACGGACATCCACAATGAGTGTCCGTAACAATATATTGAATCAGAATAGAGATCCTTCGTAAACAACTAAGACTAAAGTAAAAAAGTTTCCTGAAACTTTGAGACAACGACAACGATATAAATAATGCAAAAAAAACATAAAATGAGTGTGTGTGTATATATATATATATATATAGGGTTATTGGAAGGTCTCTATGAAATACTAAACAAAAATAATATTATTGGTGTTTAAATCAATGAAAATTATCGCGTTTTAAATATAAGAAAGATTATGCGTTAGTATAATAATATTTTTTAAGTTTTTTTTTTTTTTTTTATATATTATTATAATAGGAGTATTTTTTGGTACATTTTTTTTCATTTAATATCATAATTTGTACCGTAACAATGATTTTTTTTACAGGTATTTCTTTGATTATCGATGGAAAGCAATTAGTAGAATTTTACCGATAAAAGTAGGGGCTCCAAACAATTTTTGTGTCATGTACCCTTAAAGATAAAAAAGCACAATTACGGACCACCAAATAAAAACAAACTTTATTTTGTTATTATTTATTTCAGAGAAACTTACTTGTCAGTCATAATCGGACTAACAGGAGAATCGTATCGCGGTACGGAAAAGCCCTCGCATTTACGGAATTATATAAAGCCCACAAACAATATGTGTACGTAATTATACATGCGTTAAGGGTCCATGTTCAGTCCAGTTTAGTAAGCACCAATGGATTAAACTAAAGTATATATATATATATATACAAGGTACATTGAAGACAAATATTTTTTCCTCATCAAAATTGTAATCATTTCCTTCTTTTCATTTATTTAATTTTTGTCGAGTAAACTAAAATGACTATTTACAATAGATACGTTATTTAATGAACATGTTTTCTTACACATATATATATATATATATATATATATATTTAATAAAACCCACGAGCATTTCAAAATAAAAAAGTCGTAATAGATAAATAAATAAATAAATAAATAAATAAAAATTAACCAAAATTCAAATTTCATTAAACGTACGTATTTTGTAAAAACATAATCATTTTATTATTTTAATATAAATAATGACTTAGAAATTTTAAACACACAGAATAATATTTATATAAATTCAGTTTTGGATGAATTACCTACGTATATTTATAAAGAAGTAATTGTCAATTTAAAATTTAATTTACGTTATACACAATATCTTTCCTTTTCCTCATTTGTTATTATTGTTATTTATTTATTTTCTACTATTTATTTTTATTGCAATAAATTATAACTTTATATTTTATACAACAACTCCATGTTTTTGGATTTTGTAATACATATTGGCATTATTTAATATTAATTTTATTATATATTATTTAATTGATTTCCATTCATTTTAAGAATTCCAACTTGTGATGTTGCCTCTATAAAACACAAACAACCGTTTTTGCTAATATTTTACATAAATTACATTCTATGTAGGTAATCAATAAATTATAATATATTGTAATAAAGTTTATAAATAAGGAATCTGTCGAAAACCTATAGTCGTTTAAGACATTAGAAAATTTAAATTTTTTTAAGATAACTGTCTATATTAAACGTGTTCACGATCGCATTAAAGTTCCAAGAAAAAAAATACAATAATTCAAATGCCGTATCCACTTGGACGAAATTTACAGGTTTTCATGCTTAATTTAAGTAGAAACTTACAGAAATATTTTTTATGAATAGAATTTATTTGGATGCTTTGCCAATTATTATATTGACACATTTACAACGCATGCCAATATTTAACAGGACTTCTTGTTTGTCAAAGAAAAAGTTTAAAATTTTGCTAGAATTGTATACATATAAAGTGTATTAAAAACAAACGAAAAATGTGAATAATACAGCAACAAACAAAATCAAAACTTATCAAAAAGACGAAAATAGCTTATGCATTATGCACGAATACATCAAGTTGATTTAATAATAATAATAATAATAATAATAATAATAATAATAATAATAATAATAATAATAATAATAATAATAATAATAATAATAATAATAATAATAATAATAATAATAATAATAATAATAATAATAATAATAATAATAATAATAATAATAATAATAATAATAATAATAATAATAATAATAATAATAATAATAATAATAATAATAATAATAATAATAATAATAATAATAATAATAATAATAATAATAATAATAATAATAATAATAATAATAATAATAATAATAATAATAATAATAATAATAATAATAATAATAATAATAATAATAATAATAATAATAATAATAATAATAATAATAATAATAATAATAATAATAATAATAATAATAATAATAATAATAATAATAATAATAATAATAATAATAATAATAATAATAATAATAATAATAATAATAATAATAATAATAATAATAATAATAATAATAATAATAATAATAATAATAATAATAATAATAATAATAATAATAATAATAATAATAATAATAATAATAATAATAATAATAATAATAATAATAATAATAATAATAATAATAATAATAATAATAATAATAATAATAATAATAATAATAATAATAATAATAATAATAATAATAATAATAATAATAATAATAATAATAATAATAATAATAATAATAATAATAATAATAATAATAATAATAATAATAAAATACAGAATACATTAATTATTATAAAATATTCAGATCAATTTCTTTTCGTATGAAATATTTAAATCATTATGTTACTTTTGAAAATTTAAACTAGACTTGATAACATATTCTACTGTAATTTATTAAGTATATTTAAGTATTAGGAAAAAATAGTTTTAGTAATTGATCATAATGCAATGATTCATTTAACTCCACTATAGTTATCTAATGTACATATTTGTTAAATGTTATATAAGTACGTATTTGTATATATTTGTTAATATAAAATATTATAATTATTCATTAATATATTTTATTTATTCCTTATTGAAATATTAAATATATTCAACAATACATTTAACTATAAAGATTAGTGTTTAGCAATTTTTTTAAAATCACCTTTTAGATATATATATATATATGAAATAAACTTTTTAGTTGTATTTTCAAAAACAAAATGTTATTATGAAAAAAAAAAATAGATAAAATAATATCCACAAAAAAAAAAAAATTATTGAAAATACATCAATCACCGTTTTGTGATCACGAGTAATGCAAAAAAAATTATATATATATATATATATATACATTACACATATAATAAAAGTTAGAGAGAAAATAATATTTAAATACCTATATAAAAAAGAAAATTTCCTTGAAAGAACCATTTAGATTGTAATTTTTATGATAATTTGGTTACATAAAGTTCGTATAAATTAAATGAATGTTTTACTTAAAAAGTACAACTTTTTAAGTTTGTGGATTTCAGTTTATTTTTTAAATTAGATTAGAATCCTAATTTGAATGAGTGCGTATAAAGAATTGTGTTTATTCGAAGTAATGTATCAAAGAGAATAAAAAAAAAAAAAAAACGCACAGAAAAAATATAGAACAATGTTGTTATATATTTCCTAAATGTTCAATTAAATATAAATTGTAAAAAAAGTGTTTGGTGTATACTGTATATGAATAGAGCAAGTACGCAATTTCGTTTTTTTAAGCATAAACAGATATAATGTCAATTCCTAATAGATTATCTAAGATTATTATTTCACTTATTCCAAAATCATTTGGTAATAAATGAAAATGTCTAAAAATTTTAAAGATGAAATATATTAATAATTTTATAAATTTACCTTTGTGAGGATTACATTTATTCGATAATATGTCCCTGCTTTGATTCTCATTTTTTAATTCAGGACATGTTTTTCCGTTTAGGCTTTTTCTCTCAGAACAGAATTCGCAATCCCCTTTGTCTTCACCGTAACAAGAACAGGTGCATTTGCACCACGACGATTGTTGTTGTCTCTCGAGCTCCCGTCTTTCTCTTTCTCTGCGTTCATTGCGCTATTAAAGTACAATACGTACAGTATTAATAAAACAATTATTTTATGACATGAAATTTAATTTAATTTTTTCAAATATTCTTATTATCGATTGATATTGATTAGGTCCAGTCTAATAAAGTTAAATGAAAATATTAACCAAAACCTGTTGTTATATATATATTTTTTTTAACGATATTTAAAGGCATTATCAATTTTATAAAGATCATTAATAATTATATTATTAACTATAAAATAACATGATTAAGTTTTTTCAAGGAATTGAAAACTATTGAATTTTTGTATCGTTATGTTGATTATATTTAAATTTAATTTAATATTTAATATTTAATTTATATTGCGTATATTTTACACCAAAATAAAAAAAAAAGAAAAAAGAGGAGTAACTTTGACAATATTATGTATTACGAGATAGTAGCATTGGTATCCTGAAATAGTATAAATTGAACTTTAAAAGAACTTAAAAAGACACGTAATTCTATAAAAATTGGTTTATTCACTTTGCTACTATGACGTTCGAAATGTTTTTGTCAACTGCAGACATTACCTCAGAAGAAAATCCTTCGACCAAAATTGCTACCAGTAAATTGAACAACACGTAATTTCCGAAAGTCATCAGAGTTACGAAATAAAGAGCAGCCCAATGACTTGTTTTTTCCATTCCATTGAACAACACTATATTCCAGTCTTCTTGTGTAAGAATCTGTTTTCAAATAAAAAAACAAATAATAGTGCATCGTTAAAAATTATACTTGAACAGTTGAATTAAGGATTATAAATATTATATTCGTGTTGATATCGTGCAACGTTGAGTTCAAAATGGAATTTTGTTTTCTCTTAAAATTAACGAGTGTTTTATTTTTTATATGTACCGAAAAGAGTGCATAGCTCTGAATTTAAAAGCGGTGTATTGATTTAAAACTAAGAAAAAAATAAAAATAAGAATAAAATAAAAATTTGTTTGAAACTATAACTTCGTAATAAAAAAAAAAGCAGTCGTTAGAATAAGCACAACCGTGAAGTAGGTCACTAAAAGCATAGTATACGACCATTGATAGTAATGAAATGGTAATAAATATTTCACTAATCAAATAAAAAAATAACATATAAGTGTTGACTTGGGTTGTCTTATCTTCTAAGATACATGATAAAGTAAAATATCTATTTTACAAAAAGAAAACTATTAGTACAAACGCATTTTACAGTTGTTAATTGAAATATAAATTTATTTAGTAAATCGTAATAAGAGGATGTACGTATTTCTTATTTGTGCAAGTACACGTTAATCACATTTTTTTCAATCGATTTTAATCTTTTTTTATAATATAATAATTTCATTATAAACGTATCATAAAATTAGGTTTTACGTAAAACAAATATATTGTAAATTTAGATTTAAATTTTTTTTTTTTAGTTTTAAAGAGAAAATAATCATAGTTGTATTATATTGTAAATAATGCATTTTGGTAGAGCGCATATGTATTGTTGTAAAATGTAATATAAACTATAAATTGTATGCATGTCTTAAGAATAAAAATTAAAAACGCATATATTTATATATTTTGGTATATTATATCGTCATAAAACATTTTTTGTTATGAAAAAAGCATTCAATTTTTTTAAAACATTTGTTTGTAGATTTTCTTATGAATACGTATAATGTAACAAAACTCTTGATTTCATTGTTTGATTATTTAAATATTGAATTATAAAACTATTTCACAATGTAAAGTAAATAATTTTTAATAAACGTAAATTGTATTACGGACATTTGGATATATATTTTAGAAATAATATTTATTAGAACGAATTATTTCCAATTTTAATTTTAATATTAAAAAAACAAAACAATAGAATCATTGTAAAATCATTATTGTTGCGTCCACAAATTGTCTTTTTTTCCTTTATTGAAGTATTATTTTATATAATTTGTACGTACTTATATTATTTCGGAATAAGATTTAATATTTTAATATAGTTTAGTTATTTGTACGGGGTTAATTTAACACTTTCCCATAAAATAAACAAATTCAAAATTATAAACTTTTTATTTAGTTTAATTTTTGAATATTTCAAATAAATTATTACATATAGTATAGAATAAAAATTAAAAATTTTGATTGAGTAAAATTATGTTTTTCATTAAACATTTCGTAGATTTAGATTATATTTTCGTTCATTCGTATTAATTTATTAATTTTTTTTTCGGCAAATAAAACATTCATTAAGTACGATGAAAAATAATGTTAGACTTTTTTTTCTCTCTAATTGTTTGGACACTGTGTAATGTGATGGGAGAATTGTATAGTTTCGAATTACGTAATAATAATTAAACTCGGTGAATATTTACGATTTGAATTAAAAGATATGCTACTGTGTTTTTGATTTTGTATATACATAAAATGTATGTTATTGACCATATCTTAGAAAGTAACAGCTTAGCATAATTCAATGGAAAATGTTAATTTTATTTAAAAGAATTTAAGTAGAATCGTGTTCGAAATTAAACGTTTTTTACTTGTAAAAGTACCGTGATGTACGTATATTTCCTAGAATAGCCGAGCCTCAGTCATCGCCCAATAATAATAATAATCGAAACTAGACGATATTTATTATTCTACGAATATTGATATTTACGTGTGACTGAAATACACGCGACTGTTTTAAGTAATTTTATTCAAATGTGTGAACATTATGCAGTATTTACAAAATCGCTGTACAACTTGAAATTTTTTTCTGCCATTGATTTTTATAATACGCTCGTGCCGGTTAAAAAGGAATAACAAAAAAAAATATTTTAATCTACACGAACGGGCATAGGCGGCACTTGGAGATGATTCCAGGGGGGGCAAACAATTAATTGACTTTCATAACCCAATTATCCCAAAATAAAATTTCAACCTTGATTTAATTTTTTTTTGGAGTGCATTTTTACTAATTTTGACTTCAGTAAAAAAGTTTTTTGACTTAATTTACTAAAATAAAGTATAATAATTTTAAAATATAACCTAAAATATTAGGAGATATTTCAAACTAATAACTATTGTATTTTGGGGTATGAATATTTGAATATTTTACGTATTTTGAAATTGAATTAGTTGATAAAATTCTGATGTAGATAAAAACTTTTGTTGACCACTGACCACCACCGCGTTTATTTATCTGTACTTACTACTTAACTGATATCCTCTAATCAGTGACTGGCGTTGTAGATAGTGCTAGTAAAGTAATTACTAACCATGTTTTCTAGATGAATTAATTTTGATAACAATTATTATCATTTTATCAATATTTGATTATTCAATAAACATGAGTATAATTCTAATATTCTTCTTAATCAGCTTCAAATTGAATTTGGAATTCCAAAAACTATTTTCTTGTTTTACATCAGAAATTAAAATTACAGAGGGAATATCATTAAATTCAATTTTTCGGCGTTCATTAATAAAAGATTGAAATAACAGGTTTTTCGTTAACTTTTTTTTTGAGGGGGGGGCAAATGTATAATTTTGCCCCTCCCCGAAAAATTTGGGGGGGGGCAACTGCCCCCTCATGACCCCCCCCAAGTGCCGCCTATGCGAACGGGGATACAGTAACGGGTTACTTAAAGCACACTGGCACACTGCAGCCGTAAGGTTTCGATTGATCATTTTTGAAATTATTATATTTTTTTGAATTCGTTTTTGATGACGTGGGAACGTGATTTACGCGTGCGAAGAATAATATTGACCGGCGTATAGGTGTAGATTTACTATATGTGTAATGGTAAATTGCGTTTGTCCTGTATTTACTGTCTCTAAGTGTTTGTTGACCTACTTGAAAGACGGTGACTGTAGCCCATAATACATTATTAAAATGTTTTCGATCGCAGACGCACAGGGGATGTTTAGTGACAATTTCTTTGCAGTTGCATTCCCGGGCTCCGTTCCCGTACATGCAAAACTTACCACCGAAAAGATACATTCCGAGAATACTGCAAAGAATGTATTTCCACGTAAAATAAATAGGTATATAGGTACCAGATTATTGGATTAAATATTCATTTGTTTTCCGTTCTTTCCACGCGGCGTTCACGCGTTTCACTTTCATTTTACACGTTTTCGTGAGTTTTCCGGACACTCGTCACGGGTTCTTATAAATATTATTCGCACCGTGTGATATTTAGTAATAATTTACGTCACATTGTGTGCCACGTTATTGGGATACGTATTCCCCGCGCGTTTCTACGTTTACTTACATATTTATGAAGGCGCCGGTCTCGTCTTCGTATGCATATACGTATGTACACATCAATCGTTATAATATTCTAATCGCGTTACACGGCGATGGAGACAACTCGTTTATACATTTATTAACGTGTGTACTCATTTGGATTGCTGTTATTATTATTATTAATTAGTTTAAATACTAAATTGACGTCACAATTCGTTCGGTTCGATCATGCAAGACTAGAAGTTGCACGAGGGCGAGTTCAGAGTGACAGAGGCGAGGAGTTTTCGTATAAAATATACTCGACATAATTTTACATAATTATACATTAAATATTAGAGAAAAAAGTGATTGAATCTTAAAATTTTTACTAAATAATAGTGATATAGTATATATGATAATTTAAATAACGTGTCTATTATAGTAACCTATTTTACGCTATGTATACATTTATATATATCTATATATATATATATATAGATATAGGACTCACTACGAATCTATAAATGTTTGGTATGATCTATGACGGGTGTGTCATAGTCTCTTTGTATGTTTCTAAGTTGTACGCTATGTGTGTGTGTGTGTGTGTGTGTGTGTGTGTGTGTGTGTGTGTGTGTGTGTGTGTGTGTGTGTGTACGTAGGATTTATAAGACGGTTTTCTTGCACCTGTTGAAACATTCGAAAGCGTGCATCGAGCGTAAACTCTCTTATTTCTCTTATTTTGTTTATTATTATTATTATTTCGTAAATAATAAATACGATCCAGTCGTATTTTCTTTATATGTTTGTATACGGTCTTTTTTTTTCAAGATCAATTTGATATAAATTTATGTAAAAAAAAAAAAGAAAAGAAAGAAATACACATATAAATAAATATATATATTCGCGTAATTTATCGTATCGTACACAAAAAAAATAAAAAATATCAGGAGATTTTCTCGTCTGGTATACAATAAAACGTTGTAGGGGCACAACGCATAACTTTCTATTGGTTTCAACAGGAAAGAAAACACTTAATATACGTGATATTTACGCGTTTACGTAAATACCAAAATCCGCTTGTGCGTTCACTACTTGTATCAAGTACACAAATAATTAAGATTCGCGTCTAAAGGATTTGTCTGATAAAATTGTAGTCTAACCGTTTTCGACGCACAGTCAAAATTGTTCAACATTTTTTTTTTCTTCAAATTTATAATATTAAAACGAGTTTTTTAATAGTATATCGACAATAAATAAGATGTTAAAACGAAAAACTATGTTAAAATACGTATATTATGTTAATACGTATTAGATATAAGATCGAACATTACAAATCCTATTTAAATGTGCAAAGCCAAAGCGTCAAAAAAAAAAAAGAAATAAGTATACATAAAGAGTCAATGTTTGTTTGATCAATATATATACATATATAATAAAATTATGTATCATTATACATTTAGATTTATGTAAATACTATAGGATAATACCCAAGAATGCATCTATAGATGTGTACACTGTGCGTTTGAACCTCGTTGATGCAAAAAAAAAAAAAAAAATTACAAATTATAATAATATTAAACGGTGTAATAATAATTTATCGTTAAAAGTATTTTGTACGTTATGATTTAGATTTTGACTTTCAAACGTCTTGTTCCGTAGACGGTATGCACTATGCATTAATGTACAATGCGTGTATATACGATTGAGATTGTTTATTGGGGTTTTGAAGAGAGCTAGCGTTATTAAAATGTTATAGTCATATAACTTTCAGGATTCCTACGGGCACTATATAGATTTACTTTATTATGCAGTTTTTAAATTATTCTAATGCTAGTTCATTAAGACTTATTTTTATTATTATTTTTTTTAAATTCTAAAAATGAGATTAAAAACGTTATTTTTTGAAACCACATAAAGAGTTTTATTATTCAATTTATTATTTAAAAAATACGACTAAAAGAGATTATTAAAATTTAACTTCACCAACTTAGAATTATTCCGTTGAAATATTTTTTTTTAAATTTTCAATATTATATATTTTAGATAAAATAATGTGGCACTTTAATATTTGTTTTATAAAGTATTTTTAACGATTTTGCGCAGCAATATAAATTACGATAATTAGCACAATCAAATACGTTACAAAAAATTAAAATAAATAAATCAATAGAAATATTTTATTGTAATTAATTCCATGTATATATATATATATATATATATTTAGATGATTAAAATTTTTGTCACTTATAATAAATTGAATAACAACATTTTTTTTATTACCTACTACTATCATTATTTTGTGAATTTACAAAAAAATGGTGGTTGCACATAAATTTTTAAAGCCATGTCTAAAGAAACCACATTATAATGTTTGATAATCCACAAAGCTTTTTGATTTTATGCATACGGTATTATAAAATTACCCTCGGTATAAAAACACTACATTATTTATAAATATATTTGAAATTATTAAGTATTTAATTTGAATTTATCGTAAAAAAACGATTTTAAATTAGAAAATTTAAACCAATCGTATTTTATGTACGTTTTTTGTTTTTTTTTTTTAGTATATACATATGATTGAAACGCATGTGGTATAAATTATCAGTAAATATTTAATTATAATTTTTTTTTCTTTTTTTTTTTTTGCATAATCGGGTACATTGTCATAATATATCAATTTATACCGCGTGATGCAATTTTATCAGGAAGATAGAGAAAATTTGAGAGGATGATTCAATAAATGTTTAAATACAAATTTTAAATAACCGGATAATCTTTCCAGGTACCTGAAACACAGTGACTAAAGCCCACAACAACGAGTCAAAATTCTTTCTGTCGCAGGCTACATCATTCTCTGTTCCATCATTTTTTCGGCTACAGAATTTACAGCCAAATAAATTCATGCCCAGTATACTATAAAAATATTAATCGTTAATTCTAATTTTAATAATGGCTTATTACATATTAATATGTATACGTATGTTCAATGCATGGGGTACAAAAAAAACAAAAGTTTAGTATGCAATGTGGTACATCACTTCCAGGGCCGTAGCAACTGAATATTGCGCCCTGGGTAAAAGTTAAAATAGTGCCTTTTAGTTTCAACACAGAACTAATAAATTATTAATTTTATAAATATTTTTTTTTATTTGAATAAATTATCGTTGAAAATAATCAAAAAAATTATAATTGTATATTGTTATGAAGTATATTAATTTTTTAATTCCTTAAATTTTGCGCTCGGGGTGCAGGCAGTTTTCGTCCCCCCTTACTACAGCTTTGTGCACTTCTGTGCCGGCATGACATAAATTAAATTTTATCATTCTGTTTGGCAATGTAACTTACTCAATAATGTATATAACTGTGTCAAATATTTTTTGACAGACACCGTTTTATAATAGACATTAAAAAAAAAAAAAAAAAAAAAATTATGTTATCGTTGTCTTTATAAAGGTGTTTGCAGTAAAACCAATTCATTTTAGAAAGAAAAGTGAGTGTAGTATTTAAATTGTTTAACAATAGTATTGTTATAGTACACAAAAAACATACATATTGTTATTTAAATTTTTAAATTAAAATGTATAATAGAACGTTATGAAAAAATCTTATTTTGTTTAACTTTATATACAATTGCTATTTAGGTAAATAAAATGTTTTTTTTTTTTTTATATAGTTTTGTTCATTACGTTATATGTATAATGACTATATGGTAATATACTAATATGTACTCTGCTGCACTCGTAACAATACATAATTCTATGTATATAGATATATTTTTATATTTTATTAATTTTTTAGATTCTGAGCGGAGAGATGAATTTATTGTTTTTACATTGATGTGTTTTTTTTTTATGTCTGTACCCAAAAGTTCTACCAGAAAGAATGCTGCAATCTCTTCGGTCGGTCATAGTTTGTTTTCGACAGCAAATCGCATCTAGTTGATACTTTAGAGAGATCATTTTTTGATTTTCTCAAAATCACCTCAAAATATAACTCAAAATCCCCCCAAAACTAATAATTATATATATATATATTTTTTTTTATAACCGTGCTCAAAAATTCTACCAGTAGAAGTATTTCGATTTCTTCTGTCACAGTTTGTTCCCGGTAGCAAATCGCATCTAGTTGGTACTTTAGAGAGGTCATTTTTCGATTTTCCCAAAAGCCTCTAAAACTTTAATTACCGAAAAATTACTCTATTATTATATAGTATTAATAGTAAATAATATAACATCGAAGCTCTACTCAGAATCGTTTTATGGAATGCAATGATTTATCATTACTTTCAAATTCAGAGTGATAACAATACACTCTAAAATCTTCCCCTAAGTAATTCACTTAAACAACATTGACAACACCCCGCGGCTCGTTACCTTTTTTATATTTTCATATTATTTTTCGAATAACAATTATTATAAATTGCTTAAACGTCCTTTTGTATTTTGATCGAAAGATAATAAAAAGTTAGATACGTACCCATATACCAATTAACGGAGAGTAAAAATACTACTCACAAAACTTTAACATAGATTTCAGGTTATTTTTCCGAAGAGGAGTTGTTCGGGACGAAGGAAATAAGCACAAAGGCGGTTTACAAGCCGGATTGAAGTCAATGCCTCGAAGACTACGTAGTCATTTAGACCGTACCCAGCTTTTTATTACAAAGCGCCGTTGCATTGAATTTTTACTTGGTAAGCATTGCATGATTAACGTTACAATAACTGACTATTGAGTTCATTGCGTTTGCGAGCCTATTACGAGTTTTCCGGCGGACTACATTTCGCTACAGTAATTTTAGACGAAAATAAAAATAGGTACGCGTACAAAAAAAAAAAAAAAATTATATATATTACTTAGTGTTAATAGAAAACAGGAGATAGACGATTATCGTATAGACGACACGTTATTTTTGATAACGATTTCTCAACTATTCTCTACGAATATCGTGTATATAATTATTCATATCAAACAATGTTTAATAAACAATAAATTCTGTTGATTTTAATCGCGGAAATTGAATAAAAATATTATTTTCGTGTTCGACCTCACACCCACGCACACTGATCTCATAAAACATTCACCGGAGTTACTACACACACGTTTTCGTCCTCGCACATTCGTTCCACCCTTTAGAGAACTTCATGCATATATTAATCCATCGCGTTTCCCAAAAGCCCCGGTATGATTAAACTACCTTTTGTCTGAAATCTTTGAAACTTTAGGCGGGTACATTATTATTTATTCCTTAATGTAAAAAAAAAAACCTCTGAGCATTACTTTAGACGTACCTGCCTTTTCATGTTCATTAACGAGAAAAAAGCATTACGAAAACAGAGTGTAAAGAATAAATCAATAGGAAAAAAAGAAAAGAAAGCACGGTACGAAAGAACTATGTGTCTGCAATATTAAATGATATTCCGTCCCTGGATACATAAGACAGCGGCGTATGTATTATGATATTGAAAGCCTCGATTAATTTTGTTCTTGTGCGATTTGCGCGTAACACACATACACATACATAGGTAAGTACGCGATGTGAAACGAATGAAACAAAATCGTGTTGACCGAAAAAACAAATAACGGAAATGAAGTCGGGAAATAGCATCGACTGAATTTCGCGTGTTAAAAAATACAATATTGCGAGTGTGTGTGTGGCTTTGTTATTGTAAATGTTTTTCCCCACATTTTCCGACAATTAATTTTAAAAGTTTTCTCCGCAAGCAATAACGGTTAGAAAGTTGCGTATACTATAACGCACATACGTGTACGTGACAATTCGGTGCGATTACGGTGCTGTCAAGACAAAATATAATAATTGTAATGAGTATTTCACGAGCGCGTTGCTGCTGGTGTAGAGGAGACGCGCTGTTCTCGGATCATATTTTACACTACGAGCGTTATTGTATATCGATTGTGTTTGTATACAACTGCGCCAGGGACGTTTTGGCGAAAATTGGATTACGGCGTACGACGAGTGTGTCTCGATTTATTGTCTCGTAGTTTGATAATGATTAACAACGAGAAAACAAAACGGCAGCATCATCAACTGGCTGCGGTGTACTTATAATAATAATAATAATAATAATAATAATAATAATAATAATAATAATAATAATAGAACGTCGCGTAGCTGCGAAGACACGGTTTTGGGGAGTTCTGCTTTTGAAAGACGACGTGTACGTGTATGGTACTCGTATACACACTCATATGGTACACCGAACACAACAGCGTTTGCAGCGGTACCCTTTCGAAAAGGCATAGTCGAAATCGGCCACAGCGGTGTGTTGTACAATACACGTTATTGTAGAAGCGACACAAGGAAAGGAACGGGACGTGTGTTTAACGCGCAACTGCAACGCTATTTCTCCTTTACCTGTACCAGCCCCAGCCTCTCATCACCGTACCTTGTACTCCGTTTAAATCGTCCCACGGATCCGAGAAACGTAAGAGATAAAACGTATACACATACAAATATTGGGCGAGATAGAAATGTGTATTAGGGTGACGAATTGAATGTGGCCGGAGGGTCCTCGTCAAGACACAAAATCGACAAACACCCCGTGATGTGTTCCGTTTCGACCTCTGTCACTGCGAAAATCTGACCCGCAGTTATAATTTCTGGTTTTTATAATCAAATATTGTAGTCCAGTGTTTTCATCACCGGTATTGCGACGTTGCTCGGAGAACGCGACGAACGAACCGAAAACATGCTCTATAGATTTTGCTGTTTCGCCACTGGACGTCGGCGCCTTCTTGTTTCCAATAAGGAAATCGCATTGCATTGCATTATCGTACAATATAAACGTATAACCCCGTGTCATATACGCGCGCGCGCGCGTGTGTAATTAAATTATTTCTCGTATGTGGAGAATGCGTGGAGCCAATAACCGATATTGGACGTATATAGAGGAAAAACATTGATTATTCGTTTGGGGGAGAAAAACGCTTCCTAACGTGATCGAACGTTTTACCTGAATATGAAGATAAACAAAATTAGAAGCGAAAAGAACACTGCGACGTTGTCCATGGTACGCAGCATGACGAACAACTGACGACGTAGATTCGGCATGAATCGCACTAGTTTCAATATTCGTAATAGTCTGAACGTTCTCAACACGCTTAGTCCTGAATTGCCTTCCCGTTGTCCACTAGTGTTTTCGAAAGATTGTGTTAGTTCCACAATGCTGAAAAGTAAAACCGTATGAAACATCAAATTGTAACGACGAGTGTTTATTCATATAGGTATATTTTGTCTTTTCACAAGTATAGATACACGCGTTGATGTTTGAAGGCGTAAAAGTGGTTATCTGTCCATTGACCGCGAATTGTTCGGAATTATTTTTATTGCGCGAGTTTGTTTCGAACGGACACAAAGGAATGTCGCCGAAAAAGCTTTTTACCTAGAAGAGAGTGTCGATTATTTTCGCCGATAATATACGTTTTAAAACGTGACCGATATTTTAATACGGAGTGTTTATTATATTTTTTCTTACAAGATTTATCGATTTTGGTCATTGAGTTATCGATTGTGTAAAAAGCGTACCTACTTATGAGTACCTACGACGTGTAAGTAAGTCGTTTGTGACTAAGAAGAAAAAAAAAGTTTTGAAATCGCGCTTAAATGTAAAATAATTACAGTCTTAATTTAAACGCTCGCGCGAATGCTTTTGGGGTCGTTAGCGCCATAAAATATATCCATCGTTTTGAAATAGGGGGAAACACACACACACACACACACACACACACACACACGAAATATTTTCATGTGACGTTTATCTGGAATTATCTGAATATAACTTCCGTTATAACAAATTCAATTGTTATTTTTTTGTTATAAACGTGCGCGTGTGTGTCAATGTATCAAGGTCGATATTACATTTGAAAACTATAGATGGAATTTTTTTGTTTTTCCAAAAGAACTGTATACGCGTATAGTGTAGTGTAACGTTAATATACGTTACCTCAGTATAACAATGATTCCGTCGAATACGTTGAAACCGTTACTGACGTAACCGCACGGTCCCTCTGCGATTACCTTTAATAACATCTCTGCGGCGAATATCGCAGAAAAAACAATATTGCTGTATTCCACGATAACAGTGAGCTCCACGGGCTAAACATAAATTATTATTATATATATATACTGTATAGAAAAAAAAAAATTAAAATTTTTTACAGAAAAACAACCGTATTCACACAATATTATAATCGCCATATTGTTGTGACGGCTATTGTGTATTGATATTTTAAACATGTTTTGTCGTTAAAATGTATTGTGGAATGTTGTGCTTTGTTCGACATTTTCCGCGTATTAATACAGAGTAATAATAATAATAATAATAATAATAATAATAATAATAATAATAATAATAATAATAATAATAATAATAATAATAATAATAATAATAATAATAATAATAATAATAATAATAATAATAATAATAATAATAATAATAATAATAATAATAATAATAATAATAATAATAATAATAATAATAATAATAATAATAATAATAATAATAATAATAATAATAATAGTAATAGTAATAGTAATAGTAATAATAATAATAATAATAATAATAATAATAATAATAATAGTACAAAACTTGTATTGATTTATCGATAGTATTAAAATCGGGAGTAGTTTTATAATAGTAATTAAAAAGTAGTGCAGTTGTTAATTTTTTTTTTTTTTAGTAATTCGATTTGATATTCTTTTTTTTGTTTAGTTTTTTAAATGCGTTAATAAATTATTATAACAATATATTATACGAAAAATCGATTAATGATAGGTTCATAACGTTTAGAGTCTATAATTATTATTGTTGGAAAAATCGAGGAAATCGTTTGACGCGATTGCGTGATATTATTCGATTTCAATAACATAACTGAACGCCATTCGAATCGTAATAGGTACGTATTAAGAAAAGTTATTTGTTTTTTGCGATAATAATTTTTGACGCCTACTTTTTTTTTTTGTTATAATTATATATATATATATATATATATATATAGTGACATAATAAATCTTTTTGAATAATTTTGAAATACAACCGAAATAAGCTAACCGTGATAAATATAATATTTCAGATTATTTACCCCCCCCCCCCAAAAGAAACTTTATTTTAGGTAATTAAAGGCTAAATTTATAATAATAATATAATATAATATATTTTCATTAAAAATCGTAATTATTTTACCGTTATGGTTCGAAACTTCGAGTTGTAGTGTATACGATAATAATCGACAACTGTCTTTAACAATTAGAATTTAAATGTTGAGGAAAGTTCAAAACGCATTATTTTAGTATAATCATAAATATGCCGAGTTGAAAAAAAAAATTTAAGATGTCGATCTGTTAGCAGGAACACGAGGTCAGCCGTAATCGCGCGTTAATAAATTTTGAATCGACGAATTTGTGAAATATAAAAAAAATTTATATTTCACGCTCTTAACGCCGAGATACAGCGACCGATTATTATAATCCGATATTGTTACTCAGCTAATAAAACGTATACGTTTAACTAACGTCAGCATCTGAGAAACTACATTTTAAGACCGTCAACATTTTCCTCCACTGTTCTCTATTTTCTAAAAAAAAAAAAAAAAAACAATCGATTTCGTTTTCCTCCACTCGATGTGAAATGTATAAATAATAAGTGTTCAATTGTACTTAGGAATATAACTGACATTGGATAAAATATAATTCTATTAAATTTATAATTGTGAAATGGCGCTGGAATCACATGTGGTTAGGTAAATCATGTTTCGATCGAGTAAAAAAACTGCAGTTAAAATAACATTTCAAACATAAGCGAGAGTTTGATGATAAAAATGTTAAAATTTGGGGGAAAAAAATGGTTTTTATTTTCGGAGGACGAGTGAAGAAATACGAAACGCGATTTCTTCGGAGGAAAATGCACCTTATTTTAGATGCCCGAGAAAAACGAAAATACAACGTTGAGGTGATTCGCGCTATGTGTTCGTTGTTTACCTGATTGTGATATTCTATGCCCATGCTGAGTGTGTTGATAAGTATTGCCAGCAGTATGCACTGCTGGAAGCGTCTGTGGTTGACAAGGAGCTTTATACACTCTCTCAACAGGGAACATCCTACCAGACAATAAATCTGCAGGCAACCCATCGCGTCTGTGAGGCAAGCTTTGTTTTTCGCCTCCGGACGGTCGTCGTCTATCATCATTTCACCGTCCATCTGGTCGGGTGCGCAGGGACAAACATAAAAATACAAATAAATGTTTAAGAAAAACAAATTACATAAACACGAAAAGAGACGAAATCGCAAACGGCCGGCAGCCGAACTGGGGCAGTCAGATCCGGTACGACTTACGAGCGTATGATGTTTCGTCCGGTTGTCGTTGATGTTGATGTTGTTGTTGTTGTTGATGTTGACGTTAGTGTTGTTGGCGGCGCGGCTCACGTTATGAACGATTGTCGCCACGGAAGAGGCGCCTCCGGTTTTGCCGAGCGCCTTCAGCAGGGACGTGAGGGCCGATTGTCCGGTGGGCAAGGCCGCCGACAGGGCGCCGCTGAGCGCCAAAAGTTCCTGGCACGTCATGTCCTGGTCGACCGAGACGGCTGCATTGTTCTGCGCACAACAACACACGTTCAACCGTGATAATTATTATTATTATTATTATTATTGTGGTGTGTCCGATTCCGGTCATCATTCACACACACACACACACACACACACACTCACATAGGCCCGTCACATTGCATACTATTTAGTATTTAACAGTGGCGTGGTGATCTATATTGTTACGTGGAGCCAGACATTTTTTTGTACCCACTCGCCCACCTATCCCGGAGGCAAAAATAAGTAAAAAAAAAACCATTTCCTAAAATGGTGGAGCCCCCTTAAATCTGGCCCGGCTTCCTTTAATTCTACCAATAGCCTAACCAAGAGGTGTCTCCGAATCTGAAGTTCACGGTTTACAAGTATACCTCCCTGATAACTGGTTGGGCCACTGATCCCTTGAGTACATCGTGTATCATTTTCAATATCGATGACGCACTAACCGAAATAACATTTGATCTACAAGAAAATACAGAGATGAAATGCAGGACATTGATCGATCATTTATGTCACAGGCATAAAATTTGGCGAGGCCATCTGATTTATCCGGGAACGTAAAAACTAAATTAGAAGCGGTAGAATGGTTTAAAGGACATTTTTGTATACGCATTGTTGGATTTACATTGTTAACATTTTATATTATAATATACAATAATATTTTATTTATAATATATACCCAGTGGTCGAAGTGGATAAAAATAAGTTTGGGAGGGGGGTGAAAGCAGTGACGTCACACTGAGTTTTGAAAGGGGGGGGGGAGGCTCAAAGTTGTGAATGGTCTATATTGTTGAAAAATATACAAAAATAAAAAACTCTTTTTTTTTTTAACAAAAAGCTCAAACATCGGCCATGATGGTGAACTATATTTTTTTGTGATTTCGATTAAGTGACGTTTAGATTTACTGAATTTTAAAATTTTAGCAAGCAAAATAGTTCTTATAAAGAAAAAAAAAATGGTATTCAAAGATATTTTTCTAAAAAAAATTGGACAACATAACAACTACAATAAATTACTATAAATTGTTCGTATAAAAAAAATAGGTTTTTAAAAATCTAAGAGGGACGGAATATACTGACTAAAAAAGTGGAGGATGGCATATTCCATATCCTCCCACTTTGACCACTGGATCCATCCACTCCCAAATTTTGAAATAGATCCGTGGCTCAAAAAAAAAAAACACCCCATCGCCATACGATACTGTCATTTAATATGTACAAATGTGTACATCGTGTATTACTCGTATATTGTCATCGTTATAAATCATAATTATTAATATTATTATTATTATTGTTGTTATTATTATTATTATTATTATTATTATTATTATTATTATGCGCAGTTATTGTTGTATTTGGGTGGTATCGGAAACGATCGGAGTACATGGATATTTAAGACGACGGTCAAAACCGAGTTTACCCAATTATCGGTAACAAAGCCGTTCACGTATATACCGTGTATTGTCTCTTTGACTAGTGGTGTGCAGTCTGGGAGTGGAGAAATTTTAATAGGGAGTCGCCAACAATTTGAGTGAAAAACGCGGCGCAGACAATACGTTTATATGCTGAGCACGATAATAAGACGTGTCTAGGTGTCTAATAATAATAGTAGGTGTCTATTAAATCCATTAAAAATAATATGGTTTTGGATTTAATGTTTGACGCGTTATATGGATTGTTGTCGATAACGAACTTTATCAGTAATTTTATTTAAAAATATTCTCATTAAATCGTTTTACAATTTCAAAATTATAAAACTGTTGTATTTATATTGATTCTATTGAAATTTACATTTACATTCACATTTTTATTTTTACTATAATAATAACGTGCTTTTAATAATGTTTGTATATTTTTGGACTAAATATACAAAAAAAAAAAATTTCAAATTGGGTAAAATTTTACGAATTTATATATATGAAATTTTGGTGGAGAGTCGTCGCCTCGTCGAAACCGCGAACAGACGAAGCGAATTTTTCTTTATTATATAAAATATAAATGTTATAATTTTTGCCGAAATCACTGCAGTACGAACATGAATCGATATTATTTTTATTATAATTAAATTTATCCGCGTGATGAATTATTATATTATTATCCGTATAACCTCTTTCTCTCTCTATATATATATATATATATATATATATATATATATATATATATATATATATATATATATATATATATATATATATATATATATAGAATATAGTACAGAAATTGTGACGGACTTTATAAACACCGTATACAGTGACGACGATATTTTTCGAATATAATATGATTTTTTAGATATGTCCAATTAAAACAAATTTTTTGAAAAAAAAATCGATAATATTTTATCGAGAGTAATCCACATGTGTTTTTAAATATTAAAATACGTTAAAACAACGATATTTTCAGTTATAAAAGTTATATCGCACATCATACTATAATAGTAATAACAATAATAATACGTTATATTATGTATGCATAAAAGATTATTGATAGTAAATATTTAATATTAAAATTTTTCTCTATAATACATCATAATATATTTTCAAAACTGAAGAAAAATAACCGTCAGTTGACCTTATTTTTTAAGGTTTTGTTATTGATATATATATATATATATATATATTTCTTGTAGTCATCATAAACTGGGTTAAAATTTAAAATTACGCTTTAATTATTTTAAAGTTTCCTAACCTTATTAATGCATAAAGAAACAGTAATTTTCATTTATCTTTTTCACAAAAATTATTAACGAATATTTACGAGTATTTACGTAGTTGATATATTCACGGAGTGAAAGTTACTTAATTAGAAGGAGGTGCATTATTTTTTTTACTCATATGTAGGAAATACATTTTTGTCCACTGTACACTGTACACTGTTCCGTAATCTTCGACCAATATTTATACGTAGGTACGTTAAAGGGGAAAAACTGTTTCGACGTACATTAACTGATTTTTCCAAATTACACTTAACAAAAAAATAAAAATGCAATATATATTATGTTCAATTAATTAAAATAAATAATATTTTATTTTATTATACGACAAAGCAAATATATTTGAAATTCGAATATAAAAGAAACATTTATTAAATTACAACGATTCCAAAATTATTTGTTTCAAAGAAATCGATTGGACTACACCTACACAGCTCTGTTATACTTTCGCATAGTTGTAGAACGGAACATTTTAATTAAACTTAATGTCCGAACGAATAATACGAATTTAAATGATTATTGTTTTTTTCTTTAACGTGAACGTGTGCAGAATATTAACATCGATTTCTATATATTTGAACCTCCGCTACGTACAGAAATAGCGTATTGAAAACGTAATCGAAAAATTCTAAAAAAAAAAAAACAGAAAAAACTGTTTGCAACATTTTTTGTTTTATACTGTATTGTAGAAGTTCAGTTTTCACGAGGAAATAATGCTTTGGGGGCTTTTTAAAACTTTTGATTCGATTCCAAAACGTTACAGTTACGCCACTGCAGCTTCACCATCTAAACGGAATTATTATTAATATTATAATAATATTTCGAGCAACGTTAAACGCATATTATAATGCTTTAATGACTATATCATGATTTCCCAAGAGTACAAAATATATACGAATATGTTTATTATTTAAACGGCTTTATTTACTTTTAACTGCCAGCGTATAATAATGACTTAATAATAATTTGTTTGAAAACACGCGCATATGCAGTTTGGAGACAATAAAAACAAAAATTATGGCCGATTTTCCATACGTCGCGTCGCAAATCTCCCGACGATGTTGGAAATTACTCGACTGTATCGTGTAAGCAGGGGAGGAAAGGGGAAAGTTTTTTCATATATTTTTTTACACGGTACTGACTGAACATTTTTACCGAATCAATTATCGCGTTCTTCTTAACATTTTTTTTTAAACGCAGCTCTATTATTTATATTCGTTTAACGTCAGTGGTGTCATATGGAGAGGGGGCAGGGTGAGCATTTGCCCCACCTCTTGTCAACAGTGGACCATTGTCCAGCTATAGTTATGGACCGCCTACATGATTCATGCTAATTTTATGCAAATATGGATGTCTTAAAGGGAGGTGCAAATAAAAAAAAAAAGGTAACGAGCCGCGGGGTGTTATGGATATCGCTTAAGTGAATTACTTGGAAAAAGATTTTAGAGTATTGTTTTTATTTTAAATTTGAAAGCAATGATAAGTCATTGCATTCGTTAAAACGATTCTGAGCGGAGCTTACTTTTCTCGTAAATATAGTCTAAAGTTACATATTTGGTGAAAATTTCAGGTTTCTATGACTATTATTTGTAAAATTACGAAGAAATAAACAACAATCGATTAAGACGAAATTGCACTTTTAGCGTTTTTGAGTTATATTTTTAGGTGCTTTTGAGAAAAGCGAAAAATGACCTCTCTAAAATACCAACTAGATGCGAATTGCTGCCGGAAACAAACTGTGACCGAAGAGATTGGAGCTCTTCTGGTCGAAAATCTGTACACAGGATAGAAAAAAAAATAAACATCATTGTAAAAACAATAGATTCAACGCTCCGCTCAGAATCTAAAAAAAAAAAAAAAATTTGAAAAACGAGGAATGGTGAAAAAAAATTAATTATTAAACAATTGAATGAAATAATAATTATTTTTTGAATAAAAATAATTGTTGCCGTCTAGATTTTTGTGAAACATTTTCAATTACATCGTAAATAAATTTGGTTTTGGTGTCCTCTTCAACTCTTCTGCTATCGCTATGCATACTCATCATACACAATCCAGATAGCCGATCATCACTCACACTGGCCCGATTACAGGTCTTGACACTCATTAACATACTTAATGGTAGGTTCAATACTGTAGTTTATTGTTGGAAGAGTCACGCCGAACTTCATTGCTTCAGTCACAGATGGATAACAATTTTTTGAAAAATTGATCAAATTTAATTACTAAATAGAGAACAATAGTTTTATGTCATTTTCCCAAATTTCAAACCATGTAGTTGTTTCATCAACAAAAATTATAGCAACATTTTTTCACACTTACAGATCTTCAATATCATTTGCTATGCAAATGTAAATTTTTTTACTCAAGTGTTTCATAGCATAAGGGTCAAGCTGTAATAGAAAAAACGATTTGTTGTGAACTGCAAGCATTAGAATAATGGTATTTGAAAGAAGATATTACTGAATCTAGATAGGAAATAGAAATTGATCTTCTGAAAGTCTTTCAAAAAGGGTGATTTGATCTTTGGATTTGTCGAACTGCTTCGCGAGGGAAATTTATTTCAATTTCAAATACTTCAGTAATTTCATGAGTTTTTGCTAAGATCATAGAAAATACAGACTAAGAATTGTTCTTATAGGATTGCAGAATATCGACTAGTTTAATTATAGGATTGTTAATTGTTTTCAAATCGATATCCACCTGCTGAAGTTGATTGCATACTGGTTCAAATTTAGCGGAATAAACGGCCATTATTAAATTCTACAAATAAGGATCTATACATTTTTGTCCTTAGTACAATAGTTAATAAGTAAAATATAAAACCAAAAAACTACACTCATTGGTTATTTTCCAATCTTCTTGTGGCACGTAAATGGGTTGAGTCAGGATATCCAAATTTACTTTTTTATGATAGTTTACAAAATGGGGAGAGAGTAAGGTTTCAAAATTATTATTATTTTTTATTTTTCTATAAATAAGGACCACCCTTATATATATGTATAATATTATATAAGTTACCCTAACCTTATCTTTAGCAATAGCCAGTAAGTAAACTAATAACAAATCGCGCGGCAAAAGTGGACGTTGAAAAATAATATAGACGTTAACAAAAGTGTGCAGATTATAACCATGATGAAAGGTCTTAATTCGAGGTTACAACTTACCGCGATTTTGGTCGTTTTCGATAAACATGCGGTTACCAGTGGCGCCGGAGAAGGGGAGGCAGAGGGGGCAGTTGCCCCCCCAGATATAATTCTGGGAGGGCTAAGGTATACTTTTGCCCCCTCGGATAAAATGAACAGTCATCATCAATGTAAACATATATAATTAATCTCAAAATAATTCTATAAATCATACAATAACAAGAAGATGGTAAAACTACAGTACATTTTATCAACATCTAAAAATAAATATGCTACGGGTTTTTAATTTTTGCATCTGTGTCAGTCGTGGATTTTGTTTACTTTCTCGAGCATACGTATTTTTTTTATAAAGGAATAACGTCCTTTTATTGGTTATTAATAACTCTGTACATATGTTACTATAGTTACTGCAATATACCCAAACACACATATTTTAAGTAAATGATACACATACTAAATAATATATTATATTTTTCATATATATTTTTTTGTTTAACTGGTTTCATACATTCTTAGACATTTTATATACCTCAAAATGAGGCAACATTGATAAAAAAAATGTTTAGTTTTTTGTTTATAAATTATTGAAAAAAAAAAAATATATATATATATATATTAAATGTTTCCCCCCGAGTGAAAAATAGTTCCTGCGCCACTGGCGGTTACCATTGAAGGCAGTACGTAAATTACTAACGTTAATTCAAAGAATACGTACGTTTGACGACTGACGTGCCTATCGCATACGGCATAAACGAATTTGTTTACCCACTGCTTGACGTTTCAAACGTATGTTCTATGTGCTTATATGAGTCATGAGTGGCAAGTGTAGAAAATAAAAAGGTAATGAGCCGCAGGGTGTTGTGAATGTAGCTTAAGTGAATTACTTGGATAAAGATTTTAAAGTGTATTGTTATCAATATAAATTTGAAATCAATGATAAATTATTGCATTTGATAAAACGATTCTGAGCGGAGCTTCTGTGTAATATTTTAGGTATACGACATAACAAAAGTAAAAAACGAACTCTTTTTATGAATTAAATATCTTAAAACCTATAATTGCTGTAAATAGTCCAAAATTAAAAGAAAGTTTTTGCGAATTATTTTTCCTTAATGTAATAAACAGTTACATATTTGATGAATATTTCAAATTTCTATAACCATTAGTTCAAAATTACGAAGAAATAACGATAATCGATTCTGACGAAATCGCGATTTTACCGTTCTTATGCAATTTTTCGGTATTTTTTTGAGTTCTATTTTTAGGCGCTTTTGAGAAAATCAAAAATGACCTCTCTAAAGTACCAACTAGATGCAGTTTGCTACCGGAAATAAACTGTGACTTCTGAGTGCTTCTTCTGGTAGAATTTTTGGGTACAGACATAAAAAAAAACATAGCTTTGTAAAACCAATAGATTCCTCGCTCTGCTCAGAATCTAAAAAACACAGCTTTGTAAAACCAACAGATTTTTCGCTCCGCTCATAATCTAAAATATAAAAAGCTAAAGGTTGTAGGGTGAGAATGGTGGGAGAGAGAGAGAGAGAGAGAATGAGTGAAAAAAATGAAACTCGAACCATGGCCGGAGGAGGGGGGGGGTTTAATAGTGAAAATGCCTACTTCGAAACTCGATGTTGCCGACTTCAAAAATTATTTATTTCATCTTAAAATATCGTTCTTCTATAACAAAATAATTAAAGTTTTAGAAACGGAACTTTTCTACTTTACCAGAGAATTCCTAAAAATATCCATTGATTTGTTATGAAAAACCACCTAATGTTACTTGTAAGTGATCATGTTTGGTTTGTTTGATTTTATTTATAAATAATTTTGGCCTTTGGGCGAATAGCAGGACCTGGTATAGGTCTGTGTGCAAATATACAATAGTCCGACAAAATAAATATGTGAAAAACAGTGCAAAGAAAGAAGAATCGGCACTTTAAGATCGAACCGGAATTCGTGCGTACAACACTATCGCATTATTCCATTAGACTACGTGGCGCACACCCGAAGAAGCTAAAATTGACCAGATACATAAGTGAAATATCGTCAAATTGTCCTAATTGAAATCATCATAACTTCTAAACTAAGTCCGACGGCCAAGTTCTGCAGATTTCAGCGTCGAAAACTACATAAGCTCAAAAAAAATTTTTTTTCTAAAACTCAAATTCTCCAGCAAAGTATATTATATATGTACCTTAGAAACTAATAAAAATTTGAGCATAAATTAAATGTAATTTATAATATTATTAGGCAACAAACATACCTCTTTTTCAAAATTACTTTTAGCCGTTTCAAATGGATTAGTCGCTGCCCCGTGACGATTATTTAATATTTACACTGATTCGTTGGCCGTTATGAATCTGTTGTTCATGCTTTCTTCGATAATCGTCATCAAATATACTACCACATGACAAACACTCGAGCTTTATACGCTTTTTTTTCTCTAAGTCGCACATTTTATGAGTGTGTAATTTATATTTGAATTAATTTATTTTATTAAAAAACACTAGAACTATATTTAAAAAAAATATATATATATATATACATATAATATTAAAATAAATATATTCGTCGACCATGTACCGGTGAACCGTCGCCCGTTTAACTTACTATCAGTTATAATTTCATAAACTCTCAACACTACGGCTGTGTACATGTATGAAATATATTTCATATGAAATATAGTTTTATTTATGACTTTTTTACCAAACACATCAAGTGCCTATACTCACTAATACCTAATATGTATTTCCAGTGAAAATCAAAAGACAGATAAGAAACAAATTTATAATATTCACCATGGATGTTGCTAAATGATTTGCAGTTGTGTTACCTACCTACGTTATTCCAGCGGATTAAACACGAAATAAAATCATGACAAAATCAACAATTGCCGAGTGCCGACATGGCCGAAAAACCTTGGATAAATAACATTTTTTTTTTTGTTTAACTTTTAATCTTACTACTCTCACTACCCTGTGAATGTGCCGACTGAAGTCTGAAAATCTATAATTTTGCCGCCGAGAGGGGGGTGGGGGTGGGTGACACCACTCGCTCCGACTCTGACTCGAACAAGCTGCGACAGAGCTGGTCACAAAACATCTCCGAGACATGCAGACCACGACAAGAGAAACTTGGAAAACTCGAATTTCAGATAATACTTACCATACTAGTCGTTTACGATATTATATACTATTATAGCTGACAAAGTAATGAATTCCCACCCCCCAAAAAAAATACGTATGTATCGGACGATTCGTGCTGAAGATAACAAAAATATCAAAATTATGTCAAAAACGGAAATCGTATTGAGCTGAATGTAAGTGGGAAGCAGTTGAATGGGCCCGTCAAATCTTTTTCCATCCCATTTCGAAAGCCGAAATGACGCCGCACTGTTTAACGTGCTTGCAGCTTTTATCCTTTTCTACTCTTTTCGCAGGTATCGATCGTCGCGAGACGTTCAAGTCACACACGCGCGCGCGGCATGTGACGTAAAGTGGTAAGCGTGTTCGTTCACGTGTGTGTGTGTGTGTGTGTGTGTGTGTATATTTGCGTTTTTACTGATTTACCGGCAGCACGGCGGCGGAGGTGGCGGCGGTATTGTTGGTGCAGGTGGCGGCCGCGGTAGCCGTCCACGCGTTCCCTTCGACCGTCTGTGTCGTCTTCTCGGTCGAACAAAAGTTATGCGTCCCGGCGGCGGCGGAGGAGGCACCGGCAACAGTGGCAGGAACAGCCGTGACGGCGGGACCACTCCTAGTAATTAGTTCGTCGCTGAAAGCCACTACAACGCTCCGTCTCCTTGACACGATTCCGCCGTTACTGGACGTCGACCCCGGACTTAGGAGGTTCCCGCTCTGGAAAAGAAGGCGGAACGGGAGTGGGGAATTTAATAATAATAATAATAATAATAATAAAAAAAAGAAATACGCATTTTATTTTCATTCGGGTCAAGTGTGTCTTCGTCATTCCAGCACTTCGTAACCAGTGCAGTGCAGGACGCGAACGGCGTTTGTGGGGGGGGTTGAGGAGGCCATCTGTACGACGATTTTTACACGTATACGATGCTGTACACACGCCACTGGCTGTCAAGCGCATACACACGTACACACGAACACGCACACAGTGCTCGAATCGGCAAATGTAAAAAAATAGGCGGGACTATTATTTTTATACACTTATAAAATAAGAACGTCCGCATCGCTTTTTATACTTTACTGTACCACGCGGTAGTATCTACGCATTAAAAAACATAATTTTTTTTTATTTAACACTTTATGTAAACGGTAAATATTATAATAAAGTAAAAAAAAAAATAACGAGTCGCGGGGTGTTGTCAATGTTGTTTAAGTAGAATTACTCGGGGTAAGATTGTAGAAGAGTGTATTGTTATCACTCTAAATTTGAAAGCGATTATAAATCATTGAATTCGATAAAACGATTCTGAGCGGAGCTTCGGTGTTATATTATTTATTAATAACACAATATAATAATAGAGTAATTTTTCGGTAATTAAAGTTTTAGAGGCTTTTGGGAAAATCGAAAAATGACCTCTCTAAAGTACTGACTAGATGCGTTTTGTTGTCGGGAACAAACTGTGACCGAAGACATCGGAATACTCCTACTGATAGAATTTTTGGGCACGGTCATAAAATATATATATATATATATATATATATATATAATAATTATTTTTTCGGTGATTTTTGGGCGATTTTGAGAGAATCAAAAAATGATTTCTCTAAAGTACCAGCTAGATGCGATTTGCTACCGGAATGTAACATGTGTGATGTGACGGTAAAGATCGGAGCACTCCTTCTGGTAGAATTTTTTGGTACAAGCATAAAAAAAAAATAAATTTTTTTCGGTAGTTTTTGAATTATAATTTTAGGTGCTTTTGAGAAAATTGAAAAATGACCTCTCTAAAGTACCAACTAGATGCGATTTGCTGCTGGAAACAAATTGTGACCGAAGAGATCGGAGCATTCCTTCTGGTAGAATTTTTAGGTACAGACATAAAAAAAAAAAAAAAAGAACACATCATTTTAAAAACAATAGATTTATCGCTCCGCTCAGAATCTAAAAAGAAAATAATATATATATATATATATATATATATATATATATATATATATAAACGAGACTGTCCTGAGTGACTAGTTCATAATCAACGCAGAGCCGAATCTATTACAGGTATCGATTTGAAATTTTGAGGCTAGATAATATTATACGTTCACATTGTACTTGGAAAGGATTATGAACAATTTTGATTTTAAGTGGTTGAAATGGGCAAAAAAAAACAAATTTCAAGTGTAAATTGTATTAAAAAAACGAATTAAAATTTGTGATGTTGCTACGGTTACAAACATTCCATGATGTCGTTATTATCTATCCTCGACTGCCTTAATATCGATAATTGTATCGTTTGGTGCACGTGTTCATTATTATTATTTATTTTCTTTATCAATAAAATACAAAAACTAGTCGTACGTCTTTTGTCTTCTCTGTATAATCTCGCAACAATTAACTTTATAAACGTCTACAGATTCAGAAGTGTGATTTTGTTACGAGAACGGGAAAAGAGATGTGTATGACGTACGACGCGTCACAAATTTCGATCGTTCGCGAGTTGCCGTTGAGATGTCGTACGTGCACAAGTGCCGTCAAAAGTCGAAGATTTTTTTTTGTGTTTTGTTTTTGTTTTACGTTTTTCTCTTAGGAATTATTTCAATAATTCCATTGCGTATTAAACGTAGTGTTCACATTTTTGTTCAAAACTGCGCACGGGCGAAGCCGGGTAATTCAGCTAGTATATATATATATATATATATATATATACGTGATACAATGTCACGACATACTTTGCTTAATAATTGAAAAGCATGGCTCGGGTTCCAGTGGCGAATCTAGAGGTCATGTGCTGGGGAGGGGGGCGAATTTTTAAAATTTTTTATTAAGTACTTTAAAAGAGTAATAGTATTAATTTTTACTTATATTTTTTCAAGGCTATGTAAATATACATACAGCTATCATTTGAATTTTAATATATATATATATATATATATACATACGTAGTGCCGAACGCTATGCGTTTAGCCGGTTCAATTTAGAGGTGTGTGACCGTGTGGGTCAGTGATTCGCATCATTCGCAATTTAAACAAAATACCTTTTCTTTTTTTTTTTGCTTATTTATTGTTTTTAAAGTGAATTTCTCTAGATTTTTGTGGAAATTTATACGAATGATATATTTTTTTTAAGGTGGAGTTTTTATAGGCAATTTCGTTGAGGTGGATGGGGTGTATTATTTTGGATATTTGAACCAGTTGACAAAATATACTTCGGAATCGGCGTTACATGGGTACCCTGCAGTGGTCGAAGTGGCTCAAAATAAGAGAAGGGATGGAAGCAGTGTCATAATTTTAAATTTTGAAAGGGGAGGGACAAAGTTGTGAACGGTTCATATTGTTGAAAAATAAGCAAAGTATTTTTTTCTACAAAAAGCTAAAATAACAAATACAAATTATAAAAAAATAGATTTTTAAAAATCCTACCCGCGCAAAAACTAAGACCCTATTTTTGAGTTTTCATCCGCTGGAATCGAGCAAAAGAGACATAAAAACGGTCGTCGAATGAACGGGCAATATGGACTGCAGTCATGGAGGAAAAACATTCCTCAACGTTTTATTATATTAATATTACGATCTTAATCTAACAAAATTTATTATTTATGTATTTTCCTAAATTTTTGTCGAAATTTTGTAAATGCAGGAATACAAGAAAAGCACGACCCGAAGGGGGGTGATCGCTCTATCACCCCCAAATCCGCCACTGTCCGGTTCTATAGTTAGCATTCGCCAATTATTATTATTGAATAAAAATAACGGATTATTACTATTTGTTTTACGCATGAAGTAGGCCGAATATAAAATTCTACATTGTACCTGTATAATTAAAAAAAAAATAATAATAATATATTAAATTTAAATTATTTTGTATTTTTCGTTAAATCTCGTAACCTTAAGAAGGCAATGAAAATTCCATATCATTGCATTGCCATTTCACTGGATACTTAAGGGGATTGAAAGCGGGTATTTTCTCTCTTTGTCTTGCATACATGAAACATAGAAAAATAGATGTTTTGTACTTCCAACGTACCGATCGATCTATTGGTGCGATAAGAAATTTGAAAACAGATTTGAATTCCTCGTGAATTTTACTACAAAACGACTTTCCCACTTTTTTCGTTTTTTTTTCATAAACCCTTAAACAAATTAACCGAACAAATTTTTTTAAAAAAATTGTTAATAATTCATTTTTGAAGGTCTTAAAAAAAAGAAATAAAAAAAAGTGGGAAAGTCGTTTTGTAGTAAAATTCACGAGGATTTCAAATCTGTTTTCAAATTTCTTATCGCACCAATAGATCGATCGGTACGTTGGAAGTACGAAACGTCTATTTTGTTATGTTTCATGTGTGTAAGACAAAGAGAGAAAATACTCGCTTTCAATCCCCTTAATATTTTTTCATAATTTGTAGGTAGGTACCTATTGATTTATTGCGATATCTTGTTTTTATGGTTTATTTTTGCGCGTTAAGATTTTTTTTCTTTCATATTATAGCGCATATTTCAGTACTTCTTAGCGAAATAATATCTCAACTCGGTTAATAAATAATCAACAAATATAAATTTACTAATTGTTTAAACAATTTTATAAATTAGGGGGTGAGTTTGATGTTTTTCTTCTATAACTCATTTTTGGCAACGTTTTTTCTGCGTCTATAGCTTACCACTAATTGTCCAAGTGCTTACACAAAATAATATGATATACATCTACTGGTAATTGGACCAACACATTCGTGACTTCAATAATCATGTGCAGGGGTCTCCAAACTTTTTTATTCAATGGCCAAAAAAAATATCAAATGCTCTTAGCGGGCCAAAAGTTTATTAACACATATAATTTTTAATTTTATGAAAATATAGGTATACAAATATAAGTTTACTATTTACCGTCCTATGGGTGCTGCGGGCCGTAGTTTGGAGACCCCTGATCATGTGCATTGAAATCAGATATTCTTCAATGTCTATGTCAATAAATTCAATACTTATTGTGTATTTTGGAAATGAAAAAAAGTGCTCAAAATTATATGGTTGTATTCTGCCTAACTAAAACAGTGGAGGTACGCTAAAGCAGTGGCGTAGCCAGAATTTGTTCAAGGGGGGGGTTATTAAATAAATGTGCTATAATTTACAAGTTTATATTAAATTCAACTATACGAGCCTTACCAAGTCATTACCTACCAATATACGTATTACATTATTACCTATAAAAAATCATGATTGTATATATGATAGAAGAAAAAGTAACTGAAAAATGGAACAGGAATGAAGAAAAACTACCTGAAGAATGGAACAAGGCTATAGTCATCCCGGTATATAAAAAAGGAGACAGGATGAGCTGCAATAACTATAGGGGAATATCTTTACTGAATACAGTGTATAAAGTATTCTCCAAAATACTACTAGGACGACTAGAACCACGGGCTGAGGAGTTTATAGGAAGCTATCAGTGTGGTTTTCGGAAAGGTAAATCCACAATAGACCAGCTCGCAACTATAGGACAGCTCATAGAAAAGAAGTATGAATTCAGACAAAATATATGGCAAGTTTCTGTAGATTTCAAGAAAGCTTACGATAGCATTTATCGCGATAGTCTATATAATATAATGTATGAGTTCGGCTTCCCAAAAAAACTCATATCTCTAACAAAAATGTGCATGAACGAGACCAGATACCAAGTTAGAGTGGATTGTACAGTGTCAAAAGAATTCGAAGTGATAACAGGGCTTAAGCAAGGTGATGCACTATCACCAACACTCTTCAACATAGTATTAGAAAAAGTGATACGCAGTGTACAAAGTAATAAACTTGGAATAAATATTGGCAAAGCCACGCTAGATGTGATGGGTTTCGCAGACGATCTGAATTTAGTAGGAGAAAACAAAGAAATGATAGTGCGAAATACCAAAACACTCATTCATGAAGCAAAAAAGATTGGCCTAGAAATAAATGAGGAGAAAACGAAAGTAATGGAAACGCTGCCTGTAGGAGGTGAGGAGGACCTTACAGTAGATAACTACGTTTTCGACAAATCCCAGAGCTTCAAGTACCTAGGAGTAACAATTACTGGTAACAACGACTGGAACGCCGAAATAACTAGTCGATTGCTGAAAGCGGAAAGGATCTTTTTTGCACTAATAAAATATTTCAAGTCAAAACTATTCTCTAGAGGAACAAAAATACGCCTGTACATGAGTATTGTAAGACCAACGTTAACTTATGGGGGCGAAGTATGGCCGATGACAGTACAAATTGAACGAAAACTCAGATCCTTTGAGAATAGAGTGCTGAGAACAATATGTGGACCAGTTTTTAATACTGAAACAAACAGATGGCGTAGAAGAAGAAACAAAGAAATAAGGGAAATCACCAAAGTAAATTTCATAACGAGTTACGTGAAGGGCCAACGAATTCAATCGTTTGGACACACAATGAGACGAGAGAAAAAAATGAATAATACGACACTATTACTAGTAATTACTAGTAATATCGGTTAGGATAGTTAATAATAAATTTTTCAAATGTTTCGCCATACGAAAAATATACAGTATATACAGTAAGGCGACGATATTTTTCTCGTATACTGTATATGGGATTTTATCGAATAGAGCAGTGGTAGCGATTAGCGAATGTTATATTTTGAGCTCATGTGGGAAAATTCGTATACGTGAAAAAATCAAATCGAATAGTCCCCCATCTTAACGTAGCCTAAAGGATGTGTCAAAATTTGCGTCATGCGGGCGCTGTTTCTAAAATGATAAAATACCCCGCGTTATTTTTGTTTTTTCCCTATTTATTTCGTAAAGCATGTGACATAAAAATTCTGAAATTTCCGAATTAAAATAATTGACCGAAAGTAAAATAAAATAAAATAATTTCAATAGTACAAAACAGTAATCATTGAAATATTATTACCTATAAGTATTGTTATACAAAAAAAGCAAAGGGGAGGTTTGAACCCTTAAAACCCCCCCTGGCTACGCCACACGCAACTGCGCTAAAGTATTTGAAAAATTAGTTGAGGTTCTGTGTCGTTCAGTATCCTCCCTCCTCAATTCAAGCACTTAAAAACCACGAAATTACAGACACGTACACACAAAGGTCGCGTAGACGCACACCGAATGATACTCGTATTAGGTTACCGTTTTCATTTTTCGAACAACCGTTTGAATGTTTTTTTTTTACAGGTTTTTTTCATTATAATTGTACCTACGATATTAAATATAAAGAGGAGGTTTGGTGTTCCCACCTTTCATTAATAAACGCCCATTGGAAAAGATTACACTTTTCCAAGATAAAATTCACTAATTTTTAAAACATAAATAACGAAAAATTCTCTACTAATCATAAAAATTGTAGTGTAAAATATTATAAATTAATATTAAACGCGAGCTTTATTTTTATTTTCTGTCTCAAAATGTCAGCTCGGAAATAAATAATGTAGCACGTTGGTAGTTGATGTTATAACGCACTATACATACCACGAGTATACTTGACAGTGCGACATAACTAAGGTTTAAGGAACGCTCTTTTGCCCATAGTTTTGTTATATATATATATATATATATATATATATATATATATATATATATATATTGTTTCCAAGTTTCGAATTCGGAACAAATTTTTATTCAAATATCTTACCCACAAATTTTGTGTGGCAACTTTATTTTTATATATGTGCAATGATTTATCCCAAAAATTAGGCCGTTCTTCAATTAATGAAATAAAAAATTCGATTAATATCGGGAAATCGTCTTCCATCTCGAAAATATTAGAACAAGTTATTATGTTTGACGCACGACAATAGACCATTGTGAAACGTCGAAAACTAGTTCGGAACTCGGGAAATTTTTGTTCGTGTGAACGACACAAAAATATAATAATGAGCACTAATTTATCACGTACCTATTAGATAAAATACATACGAGATTTTTTCGAATCGTAATGACAAGTACGTACGGAGTAGTACGGGAAAAGAAATTTCACGAATACGAGATTAAACCGTATGGTTCTAGTGTGAACGTGCTTACTAATATAATACTCATTGCCACTGTTCTATTCGATACAATCCCGTATATAATAAGGTATAATAAGGGTGGATTTCCCGCCACCATTATTACATAGGGAGATAGCAATATATTACTATTTAACTATTTAATAATTAAATAGTGCTAATAATAAAATTCCACATAATAATGAAATAATTGATGACCAAAAAAATAGGTTTATAGGCCCGACCATGGTTATCTACTCAGGTTGGAAGACGAGATAAGAATTTTGGACCTAGAACAGTGTTTTCGTGAACTAAAGCGCTAGTAGTCACGAGATGACAATAATTATTACATTACATTATTATAGGCGCAAATTGACAAAATGTAAAATTGTAAATAAAGCTATAGCGTGATAAAATTGTGGGAAGGCAAGTAGAACAACTATCCTCAAGAATTTTGTTTTATACTTTTATTTATTTATTTATTACTTTTTGTTCCGCAGATTTTTTTTCTAGGACAGCTCTGAAAAAGGATGAGGATTATAATACAAAAAATATATATGATATTACTCAATTAGAAAATTGCAGTACCTTTATTTTAATTCATCAACAAATCAATGATAATTAGCTTTTAGAAATAAAATACATAAATTAAACTTCTAATATTATAATTTTATCACACTGATTCTAAAATGTATATTCAATTTTCATTTTCACATTATTTATTAATGAAAATGTATTATTATTAATATTTTTTGGCCAAAAATGACAAAAAAATCTTCATCAAAACCACAAGTTGTTTTTAGACTTGAGAGTAACTGACGTACTGTTTTTGGGTGAGGTAGAGTTAGTAGTTGACTGCTGCGTAAATACTTGTAAGCTTCAGGTGAACGAATATTAAATAATAAACAAAGCATTAACTAATTTTCACCATACCTACGATTTTTTGGATTTATAATTTTGCTGGCTTTAAAACACTTTTTTATTAATGTTTTCTGTGATTCATTAATTTCTTTTACATAACATAATTTGTCTTCAATATTTTGATTGCAATTGCTATTCTACTTTTAACATTGTCTAATTCTGACTTCAATTTTGTAACTTTTATTTTAGTGTGTAAAATTTTCTTTCTTAGTCCCTTATTCTGGTTTTGCATTTTATTAATTTTCTGTCGTTTAGAATATGATAAAAGTAATTGCTATTGAGCACCACCCTGTTTTCTTTTTTCACGCATTCTTAAAAGATTTCCAAGTCTTTGACATCTTATACAAATTGTAACTTTTTCCTTTACAATAAGATTGCAATTAATACGTGGAAGTCTTCCGAGAGTATTAACTACACATAATGAAGTACCTAGGTGCTTTAGGAAAAATTGTCATCTTCATTAAAATGTTTTTCACACACATATGTGTTGTCGTTCACAACGGAATCCTATCGTGAAATGGCCTTTGCCCATTTCTTTCGTAACTCACTATTTTTAGGAGCTAAAAATTTGAAAATTGTTTCCTTTTTGCTCTTGTAGCCCGATGTACAGTTGACCTCACAACACTTTACCATTATATACAATATTATATACGTATATATATAATAATATACGAAATAATTAATTAAATATCTTAAAATAATTGTTATATACATGATAATATTATAAACATTCAATGGTCTCGTGACAAGCAGTGCTGTTAGTTCGCATGAACGCTACGTGGGTCAAAACTCTGTATGGAGAAGTATACGCCGATTCCTAATCTGAGTAGATAACCGTGGGTCCGACGAAAACGACTTAATGCTAGGTTGCTCTTTAGCACTGACAGTCGTTAAATATCAAAGATAGTAATATTTTATAAATCTGAGCACTACTATGTGAAACCATTATTATTGATATTTCATTACGTTCAAAAAGTATTTTAGTTTCGAACACAAATACCATAAAAAAGTATTTAGAATACTTAAAATCATTTGTATTCTAAAAGTATTCAAAATACAGAAAAAAGTATTCGAATAGGTACTTACTACTTAACATGTCTGACTATCAGCCAAGAGCGTTTTACTGTATTAGCCCGACTAAAATATTTATTGAGATGTTTAATTCGCTTTTACAATAATTAAACCTTTTGTAACTGTTAGGCTTAAAAAAATATATATATGTACTTAGTTTTATAGTCAATATTTTTGAAATCATTGTCCCAAGGCACTCGTATAATTTTAGTAGACGAATCGCTTTTTACGAAAAAAAAAGTCGATGGTAAAATCAAATTTATGAGCAAACAAAGAACAAGTTTGCGAATCGTGACTTTCGATTATATTCAAAATATGTGTGTTATAAGTGTTTTCTTTATTGATTTTAAAACGTGTGAAATAATTTATTACATATTATATTTGCGCGTATCCGAACACCGTAATATACGTTTTAAACGCGACAAAAGGAGCACAAAATTTCCATATATATATATATATATATATATACACGCTCTTATGTAGTAGTCGAGAAGAGTGTACTATTTTTGATTAGTTTTACATAAATTCCTTTTCATAAATCATACAGCACAATAAATATTTCACGAGTTTTGCGTTTTGAAAACTTTACTGTAAACGAGTTTCGAACTATAATAAGTATATATGGTATGTATATATTATATATACAGGGTGTTTCTGAACTCGGTACCGTAAATTCGTACACACATTCAGTGGTTTTGAAATTTTTCTCCCATCATTTAAACCTAAGTTTTTACATTTTTATTCATAGATTTTTGATATAAACGTAAAAATAAAGTATTTCCTGCAAAATTCTCGTACGAATCGGTATGTCACATCATTTTTGCTCATTTCTGCCCGATTTTGATGCTCACGAGACGCTCGTGACGCCCTAGGTCGTCATGACGAAAAAAGCGATAAATAAATAAATTATACCATGATATTTCCTGCAAAATTCTCGTACGAATCGGTATGTCACATATCGTATGATAATTTTGCAGAAAATACCATGGTATATTTATTTTTACATTTTTATCAAAATTCTATGAATAAAAATGTAAAAACTTAGGTTTTAATGATGGGAGAAAAATTTCAAAACTTTCGTCATTGGGTCACCTCACTGAGTGTGTGTACGAATTTACGGTACCGAGTTCAGAAACACCCTGTAGATAAGTCCGACTGAAAAAGTTTTCAGTCAATTAGAAAAATAAGTGGAAAAGTTGCCCGAATCGTATAATAAATATAAAGACGTATATGACTTAATCGTATTAAATAAATAAACGGTTAGCGTTAAATGTGACGCGATTAAGTTCGAAGCTCATTGAAATGTTTATGGTACGGATACGAGAAACGTAATAATTATTTGTCGATTTCCACGGTAAGTACGTTTGAATACTTACCGAATCGATTTGTGCGTTGTCCATGAAGCGGAGCATGGGCTGAGATGATTCGTCGTCGCCGTTTCTCGTCCCGTTCCCGTGTTTATTGTCGTTTGTTCCTAGAAAATTAACTGTTTTTGTGTTTATATTAATATTATTCGATATAATATCTACGAGTTAAAACATTGATCTGTTAACGAAATTCTGTTTTTTCTTTTTCGTTATTGCCAGGGTCGTATTTAGGAAGGGGGGGTGCACGGGTTGGCACATGCTCGGGCGTGGCATGTTTTTGGGACGACAAAATATTTAAGCAAATTTAACAAAAAAAAAAAAAAATAAACGCATTTTGTTTAAAAATGTTTGTAATTTGTATTTTAGGAGAAAGTTATAAACCACTAGCTGTATTATTGTCTACAATCGACACAATAATTTTATTATAATAACCGGATGGTAAAAATTTATTTTTAGCAAATGGTCAACCGATTTTATCTAATAAACGAAAACTGTTTACCATATTCCATACTTAATTGAGTATAACTTAGTATGTGTATCTATGATTACTAAATAGTTATCTAAGACCAAGTATTTCCGCAGATAGACTAGATTCGCTGGCTATTCTAAACATTAAATCACAACTAACTTTTAAAATTGATTACAGTGATATAATTGAGTTTTTAATTAAACATAATTGAATAATATTGAAACTTATCAATTACAGTTTAAGGTACTTAATATTTAAAATTAAACGTTTCATTTTAAATACCATTTATCTATTTATGCATATTCAAAGGTGTGTATGATACATGTGCGATTTTGATATAAATGGTGTTAGTATATTATTATTAACTAAGTAATAACTTAGTAATATATTACTAAGTAATAACAGTGTAAAAAGCATCGATACGATTTTCTGCGATTTGTATTAGTGATTTGTTATAAACGACGTTAATGTTATAATAAATATACGCTATTTAATTCGTTCGAATATATACTATATATATATATATATATATATATATGTGGACAGCGATACCTACAGAAAAGTCCATTTGATTTGGTATTATTTTATGTAAATACGCCACTTTTAGCCGATGTTTATCGTTGTTTTTGCTTTTGAAATTCAATTACGTCTAAAGCACTTTTGGTGTTTTTTTTTGTCTGTTGATCGGAATTTAAAAACAAAAACAAATAAATCGGGAATATTTATTTTATTTTTTTGTTAGTAACCGATAAACATTAGTTAAAAATTGTAAAATAGTATAAAACGGAAATATTTATAGATTTTAAATCAGTAGAATTTTTAACGATTTCGTTTTGGAAGGATCAGACACCTAACCGCTATGTGGTAGCGATAACGTATAAATATTTTAATACTGTAATAACAAAACATCTTTTTACAAAACACGATATTACACGTGTAAATTTAAATTTATTAAGTCTTGTCAACTCGCGATGAACAGATTATTATTATTATTATTATTATTATTATTATTATTATTATTATTATTATTATTATTATTATTATTATTATTATTATTATTATTATTATTATTATTATTATTATTATTATTATTATTATTATTATTATTATTATGATGATGATGATGATGATCATCATCATCATCATCATCATTGATGCCGGTTAATATTAATTTTATCGTTCAAATCGTCGGAGAAAACGACATATTTTTTCTCCCCCCTCCACCTCCAATCCACCTTACCGTTTTTGTCGTTGTTATTAGTGTTGAGCGATAGAAGCGCGACGGTGGTGGCGCTGCGTCGCTGCGCCTTCTCCTCCCGTTCTGTCTGCCGTCGCAGCATCCACACCCGATACTTTTTGATCAGTTTCCGCTTGCCTCGCCTCCACAGATGAGCGACGTACCTGTCACACGCACACACAAAGTGTCATTTTTCGATCATTAATAATCGCACGGGCGCGAGCTGTGGCGGTACGGGATGGGTGGGAATCGTCCGGATACCGTCGTTTACTGTGAGACTCGAGTGTCCAAACGGTGGAAGAGAAGGAGGAGGAGGAGAAGGAGGAGGTGGGATAAAGGAGGTGAAGGGATCGACGGCGGTGTCCTGAGTGGAGGATAACAGTGGCCGTGACGGCCGGGGAGGGTGAAATGTAAATTAATGAATTGCTCTCACAATTGGTGTGGACTTCTCCTTACTCATTTTACCTCATGCCGTCTGTGCAGCAGGAATTATGTGTACCTAACCTTCCAAAGCGTTGATCTTACACTACCTAATAACCAATATTGTAAGCGTATTTCTGTGTCGCGCATAAGTATATCCGCGTAGACCAGTGTATTTTCTAAGGGTGTTTTCTGTGTTCAACTGGATAACCTGCAGTCAGTGTAGATGAACACATCTCCCAACAATGAAATATTCGACTCACTATGTGTCCTCTTAATTTATAAAATATATTGATGTATAGGTATAATACTGATATATGTAAGATTATATGACAAATAATGATAGTTATTCAGCAATTTATGACTTCAAGTTTTGTCCTTTAAAAACATTATCAGTTTTAATATCATTGAACATAAATGTGATAATACGTGTAAATACTAAATAATACTTGTAAATTATACTCGTATATTGCCTAATTGCGGTATCTTTGTTCTGTGCACGATGTAGACAAAAGTGGTGGACCCACCAAATGTGTCCACGGATGTATATAAAGGATGTCGATTGCTATTTAAATTGATGATAACGCTGATCGTACCAATAAAGCTAATAATTTTGTTATCGCAAGGTATTTATCGAAAGATAAGCCAACAGAAAGTATTACAATATTTTTAAGTTTGTTTTATTTGGCAATTATAAAGTGAAAAGTTTGTTAATTGCTATAACGTGTACTTTAGGCTAATCTAGTATTTCTACTGATAACTTGGTTGGGTTAATTACTGTTGGAGAAGCTGCTAATACAGGAAAGAACTCTGGTTTATGGAAAATTGTATAAGATCATGTAGGATAAGTATATAAATTATTAACATTGATGTATTTGTCATCGCTCAGATTTGGCTATGGTAGCAGTGCGACTTGTTCTAAACTATTTAAAAAAGGTGTTCTTTTTTTGTTTTGTAATTTGATAGAAGCAAAATATTTTTTTTTGTTTTTTAAATATTTAAATAAGTTGAAATACCTACCTACTAAATACTAACTACTTGATTTATAAATAATTTCATTAATTCTACAAGTGTGTAAGTGAAAGATAAAGGTTTTTGAAAACGATTTTGTAGATCGTTGAATTTTAATACCCATACCCGAATGGCGGAATCCACCAGCTAAAACTAAAATAACGCCTGGACACGTCCTGGCGTAGAGTGTATGTAACTTAAATTTAGTAAGCTTAACACACACACACACACACACACATACACACACACACACATACATACGGCACATTCAGTCTACCGAATTCATTACGTTTTTCGTTTACATCACGATGAGTTATGAATTTCCATGTCAACGGCCGTAAAATTATTGCGTTTTTTGTATTACAGACTACAGTGTTGTAATGGTTCTTACAACAAATCAAGTACAGCAATGTTAGATGGTTTCTTTGAGGGTTTTCTCAAGTTGCGCGGCTGGCGTGGATTTTACTGCACAAAATAAAAATAGCCTATAATTTAAAAAAAAATTTCCATCAAATTTCAGGACTTACCCAACAATGACCAACAAATTTGTAGGAAAGGTTTCATTCAAAACTGTTAAATTTGCACTGCTAACTTCACGGAGTGTTCGTACGATCGAATTTCCGTCTATTAGATCGGAGAGTGGTAATGCTACATGCTTTCCTTTCAGAATCATTTACGTTATATTTTGCAGCTGGTGATGATTTATGTAAATAGTGAAACCTTTGTTGAGTACAGATTTATGATCGTCCGTAACGAAAATACCTAACTTTTACATAATGAACAGTATTTCGAAAACAATCGCTTTTCCCTTTTTTTTTTTTTACATACTATTATGTCACTTATTGAGTCATTACACCTTTTGCCTCGAAATAAGCACCCCTAAAAAATTATATTGAAATTTGAGTCGAGCATTTTAGATATTTTGTATTTATTTTATATGAATAAAGTCTCATTAAATTATAGTATTTGTTAGATAATTTAAAATAATTTATTTCAATTTTGATTTGTTTCCAACGTTGATGGCATTCTTAATTTTTATTATTTATAAAAATAATGAAATAAGAAAAATTACTTATTTAAATGACATTTTTGAAGGGGTTGTTTCTTTTTCGTTAAATGTGTACTTGGTCCTAATGTGTACCGTGTACGTACGAACAAATAAATGATGTACGAGGAGTTTTGTTGGGGTGTAGTCTCCCGTGAATCCATAGTATGCACAAAAACCTGGAGCGCAAACACCCCCTTGATCAAATGTCTAGTCGCGTCTATGCAATGTCATTCTTAAAGTAAATACTTCGTCATTGTACTTTAAGTGTGAATAAGTATAATTTACTTATTTGTTGTTTTCATTTAAAATATAATTTGTACTCGTATATAATATTGTGTACAATATTCATCAACTACGACTGAGAATTAAACATTGTACACAGACACGATACAATTAAAAAAAAAAAAAAATTATAATGATATCACATAATGTACATATATAAAAATTGTAACCTTTTTGACAAGGTTTTGATGAGTTCATGATGAGTAAAACTTTTTATTGTTCACCAATATGATCATCGAAAGGTATTTTCAAAATCTACGTGTATATACAGATACACAATTTTATTGAATTTATATAATAAAAAATCTGTATATGTATATATATAAACAATAAATATACATACATATAAATTAAAGTATACTTAAATATACTATACTGCCAATATATTATTACGTAAAAATGAAATAAAAATATAAAGTTGTTGTATAAAAAGTAATTTATACCGGATGATGACTTTTAGTCGAAATCAGGTCGAAATAAACTTTTCGCAAAATACAACAACTTTATATTTTTATTTCATTTTTAAATGTAATAATTCTCTATTGGCAGTATAGTATATTTAAGTATACTTTAATTTATATGTATGTATATTTATTGTTTATATATATATATATACAGATTTTTATTATTCACGAGTATTAATTTTAATTTTATTTTTTTACATATCCTTTTTATTTTTTTATTAATTAATTTTTTATTTTTAATTTTGTCTATATTTTATTATTTAGATAATAATTATAAATATGGTTGTTTCTTTTAAAAAATTTTTGCGACAATGTGCTTGTTATTTATGATTTTCCGAACATATTATGACCCATTGAGCAAAGTTCTATGCTATATTTAGTGCTATTGTGCTCAGTAATAATTATAATAATAGAGTTTATACGAAATGGTAGATACAGTTAAAATGTATTCGCATAATATTTCTTCCGTAGTCCCGTATTTCAAAACGAGTTGTATTGTTACGAAAATAAATAATTATTCATTAATTTCTATTGGTATCAAATAACAATAAAAACTAATCACAATATAAAACAAAATATTATTACCGACTGAAATATTAAATATCTAATTTATAGTTTTCCTGTTTGAATGATATAAAATAACATGATATATTTATAGGTAAATATATATGTATATTTAAAGTTATTTCATATATATTTTTTTTTCATTTAAACGATATGAATGAATTATTTTATATATAATATTCGCTTATCAATCACTAAAAATGATTGAATGGTTTAATAAAATTATTCTTTGTACCAGAGGACGACGATGATATAGGTCCATTATATGAGACTGGAGTGATAAATATTTTGTAAAAAAGATTTTTCTCCGTGTTTTCCGCGTGGAACATTAGTTGACATTTTATGAAATACGTATATATTGATATTATGAAATTCCAATACAATAAATAACTTGTAGTGATTACGTGTTTTTCGCTTTAAAAAAAAATCACATGTGTAATATGAAACGGATATAATCATTATATATATTAACCTATATTACGAGTATTAATATATATATATATATATATGTACAAATTTATATTTATTTCTCTCTCTCTCTCTCTCTCTCTCTTAAAACTCCTGCGAGTTTGATAAAAAAAAATCACTTAACACGGCTTCCATACAAAAAAGTTTTACCAGTAAAAAAAAAAGTTTCTTTTTTAAATTTCTGAATCGCAATTTGAATTCAATATTATATTTTACACAATGCGAATAAAATGAATTATAAACATTTATAATAATTACGTACCATGATTTAATTTTACTACAACAGAACGTATAAATAACAAGTGGCTTAGACTCGTTTAGAATAGTTTTGAAATGTATTAAACTTAAAAAATATATATAAAAATTAGCCAATTTATAAAAAAAAAAAAAATGAACTAAAATACAGCCCAAGGTGAATAATAATAATAATAATAATAATAATAATAATAATAATAAAAAAAAACACCCGATTTATAATTTGTCATGGATGGGTGTGCATCGTGCACATCAATCTCGCCTGTGTTGTCACATCGTCGGGAGAGATCCCTAAAGGATCTACTCCAGGCTTATGACTTTATGAGCATTTTGACAAATATATATATATATTAAAAAAAACACTGACAACCGATTTTTGTCGTTGTTAACACGAGAGTCGAATGCAGAATGTTCTCAATAATAATTGGTCTGGCCGGCATTTACATAAATTAATGAATCGGCTATCGAACCGGTTTCCGAGGGAGGTACGTCGTCGGTACCGGTAAAGCACAATTGAGCACGATTTTTTGTTCGACGTTGCCATATTTATTTGTACACGTAAATCGATTCAAATTTATAAATCGTAATCCTAATCGTACCGTTTCCAAAATCCAAAATTTAAGAAATCGAATTATACAAATAATATAAATATGAAACTAAATCTAAATATATTTACTATACAAAAATAATTATGAATTTAAATTAAAAAATAAGTAATATATATATATATATATATATAAATTTTAACTGTACCAAAATTGATTGTTCATTGTTCCCTAACTAATAATTTACTCATAAAGATAAACGTTAATCAAAAACACTGAGATGTCTGAAAATTCCCATCCATAAACCCTGCCGTCATGGAATGATAAAGAAAATTATGGTAAGAGCAAGAAAAATTTAATTTATCTGAAATTAATATTAACATGTTTTTATTATGTATATATATATAATATTATAACATGTACTGTTAAAATAGAAAATTAAAAAAAAAAAAAATTATAATAATAATAATAATTGTACTGTGTATCTTTTCGAAACGACAGAAGTTTGGTGACGTTTTGAATATTTAAAAATATTGCTCAAAACGTGCTCAATCGTGACATCAAAAAACAGGTAAAAAATGGGGCACCGTGCTCAATGTTGCACTCGTTGGTACAGTGCGTGTGCCTCGTTAATTAGACGTCCTACAATTACCAATACTCTACTAATACGTTACAAAATTCCAAATATTATTATGACGTGTATGTAACTATTGTACTGTACAGTAGGTACATACAATTTTATTTGATTGTAATATTGAAAAATACTTTGTGGTGGTAAAATATGTATGTAAAGTGATGTACTAGTAACTAGTTTATAATGCTAGCGTAACTCGGAACTGGTAAATCATCACCTATGTGCCAATAGTTAATATGATGAATTACAAATACAGTGAGAAAATGTTTTCCAAAAACGCCATTTCGATAATTACAGACGGTGTTTAATAAAAGTTAATTCGATCGATATGGCGAATTTCAAAAAAAAGTTTTTAGCTGCTTTTAAACTAGAATTCATAGACAATTTAATTTTACGTGAGTAGGTACGCGTAAAATGCGTAAGGTATGCGGAAAAATTAACATGGAAATTGGCAGTCAATGTTTATTTCATCAAAAACAACAATGTTTGACTCTTGAGATACCTGGAGATATGAGTTTTGTGTATGCGTACGGTACACATTGTTCACAACTAAATATAATTTTATTACTTTTTATCGATTCATAAAAAAAAACAAAAACCTAAACAAGAAACGACTTGGATCGTTGAGCGTCACGCGTAATAATTAGTTGAAATGTTTTTACTCCCGTAAGCTCCTTTCACGGTGGCATTTCAATGTCATGGGAGATGTTTATTTCCATTGGTGGAAGGAAATGGTACTTTTACTTTTTGCCGAGCAAACCGCGTACTCGTTTGGGAAATAAATATTTGGATAATAATGTATTAAATCCCACCGCGGATGTCCTATTTGGACATTATTATTATACAAATTTTGGTTTGATTTTGAGATAAGTTGACATACTGATCCTATAAATCACATTGTTAAATACATTTCCATAGTCACCTCTTATATAAACATGTAAATGTAACCGTTCGTCAATCATCATTTAAAAAGAACGACAAACTGATGAAGTATACTACCATAAACCATTACTGTTTTCTTGCTTATGTCATTATAAATTGTTTCGTATACAATTTGTACAGCAACTTTGAAGACATATATATTCCAAAAAAGTTTTCTCTAGACTCAAATGTTTTATTTTACGCACGAAAATCAAGTGTATAAACATTTCATTTCAAGCTCTATTTGCTAACGAACGAACCATATCCAAAACAAATAGTGGTTGTACGAAAAAAAACTTTATACAAACGTTGCAGTCAGGGTGATTCGATTCGAAAAAGACATTTTTGTAATACAGCGAACTAATTATATTTACAAATATAGTACAAATAAACATTTGCGAACTAAAATAATATTTTTCTTAAATTCAAAATGTTAGACATTCCAGTAGATAAAAAAAAGATTTAATTGTTTACAAAGTAAATTGTTTTAACAAAATTAGTTAACAACAGTGTGACTGATATAACAATAATACCCTCGAGTGCGTATTTAAAGTCTAGTAAAAATGATTCTATAAAAAATTGTGTTTAACGCCCGATTAAACTCGATTACAATAAATTGATATTTGCGTTTTTAATAATTCGCTAAACATTAGTTTATTATCAGAACTCTAACCAACGGTCAAACTTTCTCTGTATTTCTTCCTTTTTAATTTTTATTAATTTATTAGTTATTAGTTATTGTTAACTCTAAACGCAGGAGATTTATTCAGTGGTGGAACTACCGGTTGGGGGGGGGCAAGGTAGGAAGATGACTCCCCTTGAGCTCTACAACCTGAGCGGCTTTCAAAAAAATTGAAACATTATTTTATTTTTAAACATAAAGTTTACTTTGAAGCATTTCGTTACACAATACACAAATGTATAATTAAATACGATTAAACAAGTGAAACATTTAATTGTTGCAATTATGATAATATTTCTTAAAATATAAATATTACATTGTGTTAAATATTCGATAATAATACATAATTATTTTTTAATAACTTTTTAAATTATTAATATACGAGTACATATATTTTAGATGAATATATAAAATAATCGTATATAGCGTGCCCTAGATTACTAGTTATAATTTCTCCGCAATAAATGAAACATTTTGAATTTTATTGTTTTATTTTTATTTGTTAGGTTGGCAACGGACTCTAATATAATATTATTATCGTTCTTAAAAATCCATATATTTGACAAAATAAATAAATAACTACCTACTTATTTTTTATGTTATGTTAATTTAATGATAGCTGTTTAAAGTGTTGAATTTTGTGGTAATTGTATGAAAAATATAATGGATCGACACTAGAATTTTATCAAGATTGTAATTTTTATTTATTTTTTTTCATTTACTGAAAAAGTAAAATTTTGTACCGCATTTTTGTAATCGTTTATGTTATGGCATGCAAAATTAATTGTATCAATAAAATGAGGGTGCATAATGATAAGTGATACTTAGATTGTCGATCCATCAACATTTTTCATAAAAAGTATACACTATTAAAATTGAATATATTTTTAAATTTAACATAACTTAAAAAATAAAAAAGTAATATATTTTTATGTTATTACTAAATACTTAAATTAAAAAACTAATGGAAATAGTATTATAGTTCATCGTGAAACTGAGAGTAAAAAAAAAAAGATATTCATTTTTAAAATATTTATGGTGGAGAAATTCCAATATTTGGAAATTATTTTGGGATATTGTTTACTATTTAGAAATAAATTTCGTAATTTTATTGTGCCTAATATCTGATAGAGTATTATTTTGAAGATTCATTACCATTTAAGTTAAAATTATATAACTGAATTTCATATTATCTTCAATTTTTATTATTGTTATCATATATAAAATATATATACTTTTTGGCTGAAGACAATTTACAGTAGAACAAATAAAATCAATAAATAATAAAGTTTATTTTAGAAATTCAAATCTATTCAATAAAGAATTTTTAAATAATTTACATTTATTTAAATACCAAACATTTTAAACGCTTGATTCTTATTTCTTTTTTAGACTATTTAATGTAACATTATTATAATATGTAAGCAACGAATAATTATTATTTCATTAATTTTCCACTGTCAGTAAGGTTTGACAAATGATCCCCGTACAATAGAATATAGCCATTGTGTTATATACACCTAAAACAATTTTGTAATTTTTTTGTTCTTTGTCTCATATTAAACGGTATTTCGAACATAAATTTATTGCAATTCAATTATACATTTATAACAACGTATTGGAATATTTTATAATTAATTAACATATTATTTTTATTATTTGAAATTACGAAAATTGTATTAGAATAATAATAACATATTTTACTATACAAAAACGAATTATTCATGTTTATAATATTTGTCCTGAATTAAAAATATATGTGTTATTAAATTGATCACTTATTGAGATTTGAGATTCAAAAATAATTAAAATGATCATTAATTCTACATTAATCAATTAAAAAAAAAGGTTGCGCGCCACGTGTGTTGTGAATGTCGTTTAAGTAAATTATTTAGATAAATACTTTAGAGTTTTGACATAACTATACATTTGAAAGCAATGATAAAGCGTTCGATAAAAACGACTGGGAGCTGAGCATCGGTGTATTATTAATAATAATAATAATAATAATAATAATAATAATAATAATAATAATAATAATAATAATAATAATAATAATAATAATAATAAAATGAAATGAATAAACTTTAAGAAAAACAATATCACGTCTACACAGTTAATAATTGATATAGATTACACGTATTTATTATTATTTTTTGAAGAATTAGAATAAGAAAAGAAAATTTTTAAACAAATTGAAATATACAGTATTTTCAGAGTTTTTCGCTTTTAGGTTATTTTCTCGTTTTTTCTTTCAAATCACCGAACACACAAAAAAATATATATATAATCTCCACATTTTTATGAAATATTTGATATATACACTGAGCCATATTATGTAACTATTAGAGAATTATCACTTGAAATTGTGGTAAACACAAACCAAAACAAAGATAACACACATTATTGTAAGACAAATATATTTTGCTATCTTCTTCTAGAACCTAAAATTGCTTTATATTTAAAAGTTAAAAAGCCCATTAATTTTATTGAAATGTTTTGTAGAGAATAATTGTGCATAATTAAATGAAAGTAATTTTATTTTTATCTGTTTATATTTAAAAAGAAAAAAAGCAGTAAAAGAAAAAGTATTATTTCAAATAAAAACAATGTGTTTACATGACTATCGTAATTTACTTAAAAGATTAAAAAAATGTTTTAATCTTATTTTCCACGAATGAAGAAAGAAAATAAGTGTTATGAACTTGAGCGTTCACATTACAGTGTTCTACTTAATTATAGATAAAAATTATATGTTCTTATATACGATCTAAGTAGGTAGTGAAATTACGTGTTGGCGTATTATTAACATAATTTTGTATTCTTGTTTAATGGTCGTTCAAGAATATGATGCGGATAAATAAACACCAATCTCCAAGCATAGGTAGGTTAATACGTAATATTTTTTTATAGTCGTCAGTGTGTTTTGCGTTAATGCTTTATAAATTTTTACTCTCCTGTAAATTTTTTAAAATTTAAAATAATATTAATGACAATACAATAATATTGCATATTTAATGTATGAAGAATCAATTTAGATATAAACAATTATATTTGTGTAAAAGGTAATAATTTTAAATTTGAATAAATGTACATTTACATAACATAAAATTTTCGTGGATATAATTTTTCATTATTATTTTGTGGGTCATATAAATACAATTTTTTATTTAAACCTAAATTTAACTGTTTTTCCATGAGACATTTTCAATTTCATATTACCTATACGTATATATAATAATTCACATAGAAATTCTAAGGAATAATAATAACCACGCAAACAACAATGGATAATAATGCATTATTATTAATGATAATACATTAGAACTATTATAATATACGTCGTAAATAATTATAAGTATATACCTATCTACAACGTTTCCTATAATTTAATAATAAAACATGGTTATTAATTTATAATCAAACAATTAATTTCATAATTAATTGTTTACTTAGGTACATATAATTATCATGACTACAGATCCTTTAACACTGAATTAAAATTAATCACAGTAATTTGTCATTTTTATTACGTGAATGATTCAGTCTTAGGTTTAAATACAAAGTACCAAATATTGTACGTTTTGCTACATCTGAGTTTTTTTTCCATACAAATATACTCATTTGATTTGCATAAAGGAAAAAAGGTTTAAACACTTTTGAAATTCCCTAGATGGTTAACAGTTTAACAATGCTTGCGGCAGTAATTTTAAATATTCGTTTAAAAATACAAATAATTCTCATGTTTAACTTAAATTGGTTGAAATATTAAAAAAAAAAAATGTTTACAAACACCTAATACATATACTAATAATGTCTAATCTCTAATGATTATTACTGTTAAATGAATTTAGGATTTAATTGTCAGCTATTCTATTATAATTGTGTTTTTAACATGAAATGTGCGACTATGATTTGGATGGAAATCGAGTGTCAACGTTGAATAGTTTTGAACATTGTCAGTTATCACAAAACGTTTTATGCATTAAAGTTTTATTTTATTTTATTGCATTGTTATTATTATTTTTAGTATAAATATATTTGAATAATATGAAAAACGTATTAGGTATAAAAAAAATGAATTAATGAAATTACAAAATGTATATTTGAAAGGGGAAAATTATATTTATATTCATAAAATAAATACTAAAAAGAATAGATTATTTAATTTAAAATCTAGATTTTTTAAATACTTTTTAATTACAATGAAATCAGAAAAATATATACTAGGCGAAGAAAACTGCTTTTTTTTATTTAATTGTATACTTATAACCATTTTTTTTCTTTTTTTTTACCCAAAATTGACATAACATCTTTTTACCGTATATACACTTGCCAGTTTATTTTTAATTTGTCTAAACATTTTACCGTAAACTAAAATCCAGATAATAACATGCGGTTTTACTATCATATCTTCAGCGTTATGTAAAAAGAATAAATCAAAACGAATGTTACCAATAGCGTGGTTGTGTTCAACGGTAAAGTCGATTTAGTTTGTTCGGATTCTATGAAGCGTTATACTATCGATTACTTGACAAACAATCTTGTTTAAATATTTCACTGTGACAATGGACTGAACAATCAAAGACGATTGTTCATTTTACACCAGCGTCGTTGTTGGTATAAAGTTTTGTGCAATCATTTTGAATAAACAGTATTTTTGTGAAGTAAACTTGTTGAATGAGAATTAAGAAGAAAATCAACACTTTAACGATAATGTTTTAAGATAGACATGTTGCGGTAGTGGATAAGAACAAATATCGTTATAGGTATATATTATTATTATTATTTTATTATTATTGTTTTTTCGGATGCTGACGGGAAATGCATATACATATAGTGGTGTCATTGATTATTTATTTATTTATTTATTTACTTAACATGAGGTCATTATTATTCAGAATTTGGATGAAACGATATTATATTTTATAATACAAATTAAGATTTCGGAATGTTTACAATAAACAATATTCGTAAATACCGAATGTTTCTGAAGCAAACATAGAATGACGATATTTTCAATTTGTTTCATGTATTTGTTCACTTAAATTCATTAAATTCATTAAACATAATAACTAACCATCTCCATGTAGAATAATTTACCCCGTATCCCCAACAAATACCTAGTAAATTAATTAAATTATTTTTTTATACCATCTTCACATCCCTTTATATATAAATTATTATTTGATGGTCTATTCAATACAATTGAAAAAAAGCGTCGCCGTCCAAAAATCGTTGACTGTTTATATGTTTTCTTATTGTGAACTATATATATTTTTACTACAGTACATTGTATAGCATAGAAAATAACCATTCAAACTACTCGAGTTGTAGGAAAATTGATTAAAGATAAACATATACGCCCTCTGCTTGATAGGTTAAAGTTCATGTTGGCTGAGTAGCTGACAGGTAACGTAATAATGTCCAGATAACTACAATCGTCTATCGATTAAATGTGTTAACACGTGTAATCGGACTCAATTTTATTTTACTTAGTTAATATTTAATTATGAATCTTTAATCGGTTTCTAATAAAAGAGAATGTTGTTTGTTATTATTTTTTTGCAATCCATGATTTCATATTTTTTATTTTAATCGTATTATTTTAAATATATTAATATATATTTTTGAGATAATTTAATCTTATTATTTAAAAATTTATAAACATAATTAAGTATTTCTATTTATTTTTTTGTTAGAAATTAAATAATTTTAAAAATATATTTACGATTTTTTTTTTGTTTTAGATATAATAAGCGGCCGATGATTTTTCCATAACAAACGTATGATTATTAGACGCATTTATACATTTTTATGTTAGATAGATTTTCAGTGAAAATCTGCATAAATCACTCTATTTGAATATAAAGTGTTTTTTGAGTATTTAAAAAATTAAAAATAGTACATTTTAAGCATAACGTTTGACGAATATTGGTTAAATTGGTTCAGATTTATATTAAATTGAAATTGAAAATATTGATAATTTATTTTTTAACAATTAATAAATTAGTTTTATTGATTTCAACATTAAACACATTATTTGCAACGTTTCAAATTAAACATTACTTATTTGTTATAATTCTCAATTTTAATATTCTTATTTCCAATATTACTACAACTAGTTGTATTATTGTAAAACAATAATACAAATATATACGAATATTATTTTACATACGGTATAAATAAGCGAATTAAATAATTAATTATACAATAAGTAAGAACTAATTAATTGATTTTAAGACGACTTTGACGAGAAACCCATTTTGTGGATGTGTTCTTTGATCTGACATTTCTACCGCTATGGTTTAACATACATTTTCAGAATTGTGCTTAATTCGGCAGGCAATAACAAAATCAATATGTTTTTGGGTTTTGCTACATAATATTGTCTATTTGATATGGAATTAATGACTTTACCACAATGTACATGGGTTACAATACGATTTAGTTTCTACACTAGTCATCGGTTTTTTTGTTTGATGTATATTATGTGTGGTTAAAGTTTACAATATACAACGATACCGTACTACCGAATGATGCCTGTTAAATAGACTTTTATAAATAATTTTTAAATGATTCTTATTACACTACTCATGATTAAAATTTTTCTTTAATTGTTACTTTATATATATATATATATATATATATATATATATAAAAGTATTGTTATATTGGTCTGTTTATCCATACATTGGAAATGTTTTAAAAATTTGAGAGATTTCACTTGTTCGAAAAGAAATTATTATATTATATACATTTATATTATATTAAATTTATACTTCAATTATAAAGCATAAAAAAAGCGATTCCATTAAATTAAATTGACTACAAAATGCGAGTGAAAACTCAAAAACAATAATATTTTAACACAAAGTTGTTAAAACACAACTTGGTTTCCTTTACACATTATAATGTTTATTCTTCAATTAATAACTTTGTCATTTTTTTTTTTTTTGATAATAATAATTTTATAATCCACACAAATATTATAAATATTATGTATTCATTGTCAATAAATTAATTTGTAATTGATTTTACTAATTATTATTATAAGATAAAAATTGCATTTAAACGTATTTTAATACAAATTTCTGTCTAATTATTTAAAAATATGTCTTAATTATAGTTAACTATACATTCTAATAAAATCAACTTTTATTATCTGAACGTGTTAAAAATGTATATAATTTATTTTATTGTAATATTTAATAAAAATCCAACCGTCCTGTGTTTAATAGACATATGTAATATACACAAATTTAAAATGGAGTTTAACTAATGATATTACTTATATATATATTTACTTTTGTAACTTAATAATACGTTATACGTGTTTTCATGTAGATAACTAGATGAGTTCGCTGTTTTCTTAACTTATAATAATGTACAGGGTGTAATACAATTGATAAAAAATACTCGTGTATTTTATAATATACCATATTACATCATATTAATTATAATATGACACTACATCATCACGAATTCAAAACGAGTATTCAAAATTGGGTTAAATCTTGATATACTTAAATACAGGTATTTTTACGTATATTTTAAGGTTAGGCTAAACAATTTATTCCTGAAATATTATTAATTTATTTCAATAAATGTATGTTTTCTTGCAGAATTTTGACGGTTTAAATGTTCGCCATAAATGATACGATCAAGGGTTAAATATTCTCGTAAACGGTTACAATTTAATTAAACGCGGTGGAATAATATTAAAAATACGATATCGTTAACTGAATAAATAATTATTTAATTATAACGTTTAATATAATTGAAAATACGTCAATTATCAATGCACATAATAATATATAATTTATGTATATTATATACGAGTACAATATGTGCAATAAAAGTAAATAATATTATATTTTATTCTTTTACTTTAATATTTAAATGCTGTTTATAAGAAAGTTAAATGTAAAATTATAACAAATTCTGATTTGATATTTGTATTGTTGAAAAATATTTTAAAAATAGAATAGAATATAATTCTATGATTGTGCGTCTAGTTGTAATTTCAACTCTCAGTCAATAACGGTATAATTTAAATTTACTACACATATTCTTAAAAAGTAATATTTATTTTTCTGTAAAATAATCTATTTTTTAGAAATAAAAATGAAATTATTAACGTATCGGTTAATGTCAGCTAATAGTTTTGTCGTAATATTAATTTTGGCAAATTAAATTTGAGAATTATGCTTCTCTCTAAGTATTTTATTTATTTTATGACGTAACATTATAGATGAACAATTTTCGGGCAGTGTTTCAAGTATTTCAAGGCAGTGAACTTCAATGTGTTCGAAATTTTCAATGTTTTAACATATTTTTTTTCTAAATAAATATTTTTATTTTTATATTTCTTCTATTTTATGAATCCAACTATTTTTGGAAAAATTGAATTCAGCGTAGAATAATTTTTTAAATTCGACGATTTTATTATTACTTTAAATTTGTAATATTATACTACAGGCTTGGCGTTACGATAAGCGTAGTGTGTTGAATTCTAAAAATTCAGTCCCACTTGTTTCTTCACTGCGAATATTTTATCGCATTTTTTCAATATAAATGGAAATTCGTGTTGAATAAGTGTAAATAAAAAAAAAAAATGTATTATGAGTTAAAACAATATACCTAATATAAATATAAAAACAACATTGTATTTTTTATTTTCCTTTTTATCTAGAGTTCGATAACAAGTTAACCTTCAAATATGAATATTGAGAATAACAACTAGTTAAAAATAATTTAAGATTTAAGGTAATTCCTGGCGTTATATAATTTAATATCGTTATTACAAATGTATTTCTCGCCTACCAATACCTTAAATCTATTATTATTTATTGTGAACTTAACGTATCTTAAATTTTTACTATAGAGGATTAACAAAATCTGATGAAACGATTACAGAGAAAGCAATTATATATTTGTATGATATCGTAGTTTAATACAAATATTTCATTTAAATACGACAAGAAATCTAAATTTTAAATTAATTCAACTCAAATTCATGTATTACAGTAACGAGTATCGTTATAACTTACGTTTAATTGTTCACAATTTAGCTGAACATATTATAATTACAAACAAAATAACTATTTATGATATTTTTATTTAAAAAGGTGAGATATAAGATATATAAAAGAATAAAAATATAGAACATAATATTTATTACGATTAAGTGGATGATTATGATATTTTCCAAAAAAATGTCTTAGCATTTTTAAATACAAGTCTCTTCTGATCAATTTCATATTATTCGCTGGAAACAAATTGTAATTTTATTTTAAATTTCCAATATTTAAGCATTTTGTACTTTGAATAAAAAATTCAAACACAATTTTTAATTAACCCAAGTCAATGTGTTGGGATTTCAGTAGTTTTTATTTTTACAAAATTCGATTGATTTAATTCTACATAAACATTCCTCGAGTAGAAATTACGGTATTTGGTTATGCTGATACGAGTGGAAATGGCGTGTTCTTACATCAAAAATAATATTTTACCCTTTGTCGGTATGCGGAGAATGAAAGAATTTTGGTAAAATGGACGTGTATTGATTGCTAAGCTATGTCTCTACCCCGGTCGCGGATACACACTAATTAGTTATTACGATTACACTGGGTTGCCGAGAAGATAATCATAATGGTAGTAAAATAAAAATGACAAAATAATTATAAAAATATTTTCAAATTAAATCTTTCGAAATAATCCGGTAATTTACCTAAGTATAAAAATCATTTTTTAGAGGCAATTAAAATATATTTTAATTATAGTTACTTGCAAAAAGTTCAGAAGTGTACCAGCTATATCTTTACAAAGAGAAAAATAAATTCCGGGTTTGAATACTTGTTCGAGACTTAGACTAAGTCTAGAAATATTGTGGTTTTTAAATTTGAAAATTATTACATTAAGAAATCGATTTCAAAATAATATTATGTACTTGTAATGAGTTTGAATCACACTTTTTATACATTATATATATATATATATATATTTATTTATTATTACGACATTATTTTAAATCACTTGAATGTTTTTATTTAAAAATAGAAAAAAAATTTCTCACATATTATGTGTCTAATTCAGGTTTAAAATCTTATAGATTTACATAATATGTAAATAGAAGTGCGATTTTTTTTGCTATCATTACACGTGTGAAGGTACAAACATTAGTTATGGTTTGCTTTAGAGATAATTATTTATTATTCAACACATATATTATATGAATTTTAAGTTTCAGTTACTTTCTGAACGTTATAACAAGCTTATTGTGATTTTGACTTAAAAAATTATTTAGTTCATATCAATGTACAAAATGATTTAGCAGTTTGTTTTATTAAACTTAATGATTTGATGTACTGAAAAAAAAATATATGGTGTTATTTTTCTATATAAGTAATAATTATATGTATATATTATAACGATCGTTATTGTATAATTTGTCTTCTGTAATTAAGATCTGAATATATTAATTATCACGTGAAAATTTATTTTCGTAATGCTCAGCATATTTATACGATAATACATTTAAATTCAGTGTATTTAACTATTTTGAAATTAAAATATTTTGGAAAGAAAATATAATATATTAAAATCGGGGCAATTTATTATTGTATTACTCCATTATTAATTAAAACAAACAAGCTTCGCTCACAATACAATTATCATTGCTTTCTTTTGAAAAACTCTCGAGAATCTTTTCAAATGTTTGGACTTGGCAATCGGAATATAGTCTAGTAAAAAAAAAACTTTAATTCATTAAATTGTTATAATATTTAATTATACATATATTATTATTATACTTGTATAGAAAGTAAAAAATAATATTAGAAACAATTTTGAGTTAAGAATTAGTAGATATATTTACTCTAGAACCATGTTATTGGCTCAAATCAAATAAAAGAAAATAGAGCCAAAATGTTACCATTTGAACATAATACATTTTTAATAATCTTCAGACGAATCTACAAGGAACTACTGTACCTTATTGGCCGTATAATCGGTCAGAAATATTGTGCAGATAGAAAACGGGTAACATGCTAGCAAATTGTTTAAACAATTTAGAAGTCACAAGCAAAAATATTAAAATATTTTCCATGTTCGATTTCAATTCGTGATTTATTAACGGCGTAAAATATCGTTTCCCTGCGACCCATCGCCTATTATTTTCACTCGTTGACCGTTTTTACCTTTTAGCTTTTTAGCTCTGAAACTTCGTGCGACACTGTCGTTTTAAGTCAGTGTATTCGAATTTCCATCGCTACTGTTTATTTTAATGTTATTAATTATTTTTATACATAATAATAACCGGTAAATCCTCGTAATAATATTTATAATTATCTATTATTTATTTCATACAAAAACCACTTCGTTATAACGACATAATTTTCTTGTAGACGGTGTAAAAATAGCTGATATCTGACTAAAAACACTTCGTTATAACTGCATTCCATGTGAGAATTAGCTGTGTAAAAAAAAGTCATGTTATGACTAAATTTTTAAAAGACGTGATATAAAATGAAAACCAAGTAAAATGTAATAATTTAATTAAAAATACTTATTATTTTTGACTGAAAGTTTAAATAAGTAATAACTGTAATAAAATTTCAGTAAATAAATTAATGAATTAAATTTTATTTATTTATTTTATAATCTTCGGATTTAAAATATATTGAACAAATGCTGTAGTTTTTATTACAATGTAATAATAATAATCAATAACCAAATGTCCTAAACAGTTCGTTTAATTTTTAGACTTTTGGCTAATTTAGTTCAATATGATTTAAATTATAAATATTCAATATTTATATTAATTTTATTATACAGTATCCATATGTGATATGTACACATATTATTTGTGCAATTTTGCAAACTTTTTTAGCAACCATATTTTCGAGTACATATAGTGCTCTAATATACCCAAATAAGTAGCATAATGTTGAATGCAAATAAATAAATAGTATAATATGATACCGTGATTTTATACTCGTATTGTTGTAATTATAATATTTATTTCAATAAATGTAGGAATTATTATTTGTTGGGGAGTTAAATGTAGGCAATTTAATAGCAATCATCTTGGGGAGAAACTAATAATATAGTTTGTCACATTCAACAGTATATAAGTACAGGTGTGTTTCCTATTGTCGTTATACAATTTTTGGCTTATTCGATACATAAAATAAACTTCCGAATAATTATTTATTATTAATTGATTTCATACAAAAATTCACCTTATACGAAGTATAACGTATCACACCAGGAACACCTTGTGCGTACCTCTCTGTACTTATATGATAGTGTGATTAAAATGCGGTTGCCTTCGGTATGATAATAAACTTCTTTTATTTAATTAATAAGATTATTAATGGTTTTTATAACCTTTACTAAAGTTATTAAAAACTTTAATATATTAAATTTAAATTCTAAACAGTGTAATACTTTACTTAAAATCTTTTTATATTCTTATAATGTTATTTTTTTATTAATAAAAAGTAAATTTTCTTATTCTTTTGTTATCATAATGCAAATATTGATAGAAAGGGTTGATTATTTTATATATTTTAATCTATAATATGCTTGCCGTACGAATAAATAAAATATAATATGCTTTATTAGTTTCAATTTAATTACATATCATTTAATTTGGCCACTTGGTATCAATAATATTATTATAAAATCTAGTTTTGTTTATAACCAATATACGAGATTTTATATATAATAGAAAAAATAATTTTATTTATAATGTTATTTTAACATGCGTTGTATTAATTAATTAATTAATAAATACTTTTGATTAAATTACTTAAAATGACTATACATAAGTTAATTTATCTACAACTAATTTTTCTAGGAATATATTTGTTTTAATATATGTGGAGTGAATGACAATTCCCCTTTCATTTTCATTTTCATTTTTATTATTTCCCTAAAAATTAAACTATAACAAAAAATAAAATTCATTCCTTGAAACGTCAAATAAAATAAATAAAGACCCAAAAGAATGACTATATGTATATAATTAGGTGCATTCGAAAAATGTTTCGAGCCACAGGTGTTGTGGATGTTGACTAAAGTGAGTTATTTGGCAGAGATTTTAGAGTATTATTATTATTTTGAATTTAAAAGCAATGAGCAATGCCAATCATTGTATTAAAAATTATTCCGTGTAATACTAGTATAGTTTATTATGATTATTAAATATGATAAATATTGTTAAAATTGTATATCTAAACCTAAATTATATTTTGAGCTCGTAAAAAATATTTTTAAAAATGTTTATGTTAAAAAAGGATGTTGACAATTTTACAGGGGCTTTTGAAGAACATGTCAAATAAAGTAACAATTTAATATAATTCGCTACCGAAAAACAACGTATGTTAAAATTGTTCAAGCACTCCTTCTGTACGAAAAAGGTTTAAATGACCAAATGGAAAAAACTAAAAACACATTACTGTGTTCTATAACTACCTAAAATATTTATAATGACAGATTTAATTATATACATATAAAAGTAAGTCGCGACTGAGTGTCTGACAGACCTATTAACGCACAGCTCAAACCACTGGATGGATCGAGCTGAAATTTGGTATACAAATAGCTATTATGACGTAAGCATCCGCTAAGAAAATATTTTTCAAAATTCTACATCTAAAGGGGCTAATTAGGGGTTTGAAATTTGTAAGTAACCTGGTTGTACGGAAAAAATACCATGAGCCACAAATCAGATATAGCTATGTATATAGATAATATGAAATAATTTTTAAACAATCTTAATTACATTTCATTAAAACGGATTAAGCAAATAGAATATATAAAATACTAAACACTGGGACAAACGAAGTTGCACTGAATTCCTTTGTTATATACAGAAATGTATTTAAAGATTAAAAAAATATTTAAAACAGAACAATCTAACCTGGGCAATACCGGGTAATACAGCTATATTTGATAATATTACATTTTGCACCTCTCATACCGGGAAAAATTGTTCACGGGCGAAGCCGGGTAATTCAGTTAGTGTGTGATATAACAACAAAATAACACAATAGTAACAGAGAGGGGGGGTTTCATGTACATACACTACACAAACATTAAGAATTTTCTGCTTTAAAATGAGTGTAAACAATTATATTTTTGTAATAACGCCACTGATGGAGTATCAGCTTGTCATAATGTCTTGTAACCGTCTATACAGTACAAAACCAATGAATGAATAATAATTTATTTCATATATAAAATAAATGCACGTAGGTACAAGCATAGGCCTATGAAATACGTAGGGCAAGCTTAAGATTATCCTTGGTGCTTTTAATAAACTGCTTTATAATATATTTTAACATTTTAATTGTTAAATTTAAAATGTGCAAGTGAGTGAGTACTGCGAAAAACTGTAGTCACTGTATAGGTACAATATATAAGAAAGCTACTACTACGAGTTATTTTTATTGAGATATTATACTTAAATATTTTGAATAATTAATAATTCGTATATTTTTCTCAGGTATTGGTAATAATGATTCGTTGAGTTTATTTTTGCTTAGGTAAAATCCGGCCAAATAATTATTATTATACAGATTCTGTAACAACGTCGAATACATATAATTTTTTATTTTATTTTTTTATTATTATTTTATTCTTTTTTCTGATACTTTATATGAAAATAATTCATTATTTGTTATGTTTTTTTGGAATAAAAAGTACAAGGAGTTAATATAGAAACAAAAGTCATACGATTCTGTTAAAATAAAAATACATCAATTGAAATGAATTGGCGTTGAACTAATGAACTCCAGGGAAAAAAATGTTGTATACCAAACAAAATGAATTTTATCTTTTTTATGTGTTTGGGTTAACTAGGTTAATAATTACAACATTGACTTAAGCGACGGAATGAGGAAAAAGGGCCGTGTGGTCGGGAATGAGGGATAATCGCTTGCGTTAACATAGGAAAAGGGCGAGAGGACACTTGACGTACAGTCAACACCAGCTTTTGTCCCAAATGTTTTTATCGAATCATTAGACTACTTCTTTGGTGGCGCGATAATCGTTAACATCAGTAATTTACAAAATGTTGCTGTTGCTAATGGTACCGGGCGTAGTAATAATCTCAGACCGCAATTTCGTACGCAATTTTCGAGTACCCGTAACATGACAGTCAACCACATCCCAAATGAGAACAAATTCGACGTGTCGACCCGAATATTATTACGTTCGCACTTTTAATATAATGTTTAGTATTAATATGCGCATATATTACAACACGAATATTATGTGATTCAGTGCGTTGATTGCACTCAGTGATCACAAGAATTGTACGCGTTATTGGTAAACTGAATGATTAAAACACGCGCGATGTTGTTTTTATGTTTCCGAGTTTCGAAAATTCGAACGTTTTATTGCATTAAAACATCGCTCCGTCGTATTTACTAACCGACTATTCACGACAACCGCGGTTCGTGCGCACATTAGAACTACATTATTCACCAATTTAATCGAATGTTATTTGAATGATATTGTTTCACTACTGCTGCAGTTAGGTACTAACAGTTTAAAACAGTGCAAATCGTTACTAAATGTATTTAATAACTGTGCTATTATAACAACGGTTGAACGGTGTTTGCATTTCAATTGATGGCATTTTAATAAACGGCTCGTTATTATGTATTACAAAATAAGTTTAAAACGAATCACTCGAGTGTAAGAACTTTGAGCGCAAAATTATTATAACGCTTTTACCATTTTCAGTAATTAATATAGTTTTGAATTAGTCTTCACATTTTAATTGTTATTCAATTTTGTAACAGTTTAGTTGTATAATTAGTAGTGAAGAAGTTGTGTTATTTAGTATATACTCGTATATAGTTAATAACATTCGTGAAAGTGGATTTTAAATTCGTTTTGAAGCAATTAAAATTAATAAATTAATCGTTATTTTTATTAACTTGTGTACAATAAATGAATGTGAATATTTTTAAAATGATTTTTCTGATGTATTTACAAACTAAAATTTAAATATTTTAATAAAAACCATTAAATTATTTGATTAATATAATTTGGTGAAGTTTCGAAAAAAATGTGAAAAAGCAAGGATGTTTTCGGTTATACGTATTTTGCACATAATCCTTCACATTTGTTGTTTCAAAACTCTACTATGTTACAACTACAAAGCTATATGCCTTCGGTAAGTGTATAGTTCATACTTTTTATAGTTAAGCGTAATAATAAATTATTTTTAATTTACAAAATATACGGGAATATGGGTGGAATGCGAATTAAGTGAAAATCACATACCGAGATTATACTCTTGTAGACATGGACGTTCTCACAGGGGGGGCATGGGGGATAGATCCCCCAAGGTTTTTTTTTATTGCATATTGGTAATACATGTTTTGTTTACTTTTGATAAAAGTGTTTTCAGTATTGATTAGTTATTATTTTTGTTATTTGCTATCTTTCTTTATCATGATTTTTGATTCTACCACTGTTAATTTATGATTGTAATAACAACCACGATGCATAGATTAGAATAATAGATGAATACACATGAATCATTCGCGATGTAAAAAAAAAAATATTTTCTCATTTGTCAGGTCTCAAATCAGTGTTACCGTATGTGTTCATCCAAGTGTGGTCAGTTATTGTATGATATTTAATAATATTGCAATCAAAGTTAAGGGAATTGAAAGCGAGCATTTTCTCTTTTCGTCTTACACACACGAAACATAGCAAAATAGACGTTTCCTACTTCCAACGTATCGGTCGATGTGATAAGAAATTTGAAAACAGATTTGAATTCGTTATGAAATTTACTTGAGGTCGACTTTCCCACATTTCTAGTTTTTTTTCATAAATCATTTAAAGTTAATCGAACAAATTAAAAATTTTAAAAAATCGCTAATAACCAATTTTTGAAGATGTTAAGATTAAAAAATGAAAAAAGTGGGAAAGTCGTTCTATAGTAAAATTCACGAAAATTTCAAATCTGTTTTTAAAATCCTTATCGCATCACTAGATGGATCAGTACGTTGGAAGTAGGAAACGTCTATTTTGCTATGTTTCGTGTGTGTACGACGAAGAGAGAAAATGCCCACTTTCAATCCTCTTAAAGGCAAATGATACATTACCTAAGGCAGTGGCGTATTTGAGACTTCACCTCAGGGGGGGAGGTTAGAGTTTATATCCCCCCCCATTGTCTTTTTTGCCGACCTACAGAAAACAACTTATTAGATATAAGAGCTGTTTTAAAGTCATTACTCAATACTTTTTATTAGTTATTAGAAAAAAGTTATTACTTATGACAATAAACATTTACTATACACAACGTATGTTATGTTAATTGAACAACTTGGTATTAGTGTGTTATAATTTAAATTCACTTTGATTATAGAACAATTTACAAATGTACACAATTATAAGCTAGAAACGATTTTGGAGAGCTTGAAACATAAACATTTGAGTTTTTGGTATTACCATGACAATTTGTTAAAATGTATTATTATTATTTACTTATGACACCCCCCCCCCATTGAAAATTCCTGGGCACGCTACTGGCGATGGTAAAAGAACTCCCTCCCTTCCCACCAATAAAAAAATTATATGTAGGAATATAATTATTGAACAAAACACATTTTATTTATTCAGATAATTTTTTATAACTATAGTGTTAGTCAAGGGCGGATTGGAGAGAGATTTCGGCCCGGGAAAATAAAAATTAGCGGCCCACATATTTAATATTTGCAAAAATACTTTTAATATTTGATATAGAACATCTTTATGGATACAACCAAGCGCGGATCCAAGTGGGGGGGGGGCTAAGGGGCTTTAGCCCCCCCTTGGGCTGTAGTCATTGCTTAAAAATTATACATATAACTACCTAAATAGGTATAATTTTAAGTAGCTGATCATCGTATAGCCCCCCCTTCTGTGATTTCTGGATCCGCGCCTGGATACAACTGACACAAACATGCAAAATCCGTGATAGGTAAAAATCCCTAAAAACTTTTTACTATGCTAAAAATATCATACGTGATTAAATTATGTACTTCAATAATAAACTTTGTTTCATAATCCATAATTTGATAATCACCAGATTTTTTCTCTTCATATCTAATATTTTACGCTTCCGAGATCATAAAACGGGAAATTCAATTTCAATCTCATGTAACATTTTGTTAAAATAAAATTGTTATAATTTTTCGAATATAATATCTAAAAAATTTTAGAAATTATTTTAACTCCCTTAAAATCCTATCGAATTTGTTTTAAATCCCAAATTAATCCACTAACCATTTCTTGATACTCAAGTAAGTCAATTCCTTTTTTTTTTAAGATATTTCGAATATTATATAAATGCAATTAATATTGTTGAATAACATAAACATGTTTTTTTAAAAAAATTATTTTAATAATTAAAATTAAAATTTTGCTTCGATCCAAATTTGTTATATTATTCAGTGCTGAAATAACCTCAAAGTATATAAATCTTCATATTTTTACGTTTATTTTTAAATTTTACTATGATACGGTACAAAAATTGCTGCATAGTATCATGATATCACGATTAACGAGTGTTTATATAATAATATTAATAATCTTTTTAAAGAGTACCGCATACATTTTTTATGGAGCCAAAACAGCATCTCAAAAAATGATTTTTTTCGTTGTATGTAGCAAACCGGCCCACCGGGAAAACTCCCGAATTCCCGGCGGCCCAATCCGACCCTGAGTGTTACCAACATTTTCATAAAAGTACTTGTAACTTATAACACAGAACAATATAATATAAAATAATATAATTTTTTAAATCTCTTGGGGGGCGATTGCCCCTATCGCCTCCCCTCAAATACGCCACTGATCTAAGGTTATAGACGCATTGCGTTTGTGTAGTTTTGTAATTTTCCCAAATAACTACCAGCTGCTCAAAATACTATGCACCTTGCCGGTCTCTACGTCAACTCCAGAGAGAACATTTTCATGTTTGAAAAGACTTAAACCTATTTAAGAAACACAATGACTGAAGTAAATAGTAAATTTATTATAACTATATCTAATTATTTTTCCTTGATTACAATTGTATTTTTTAGAACTGTCTAAATATCGTACGTCCAATCATTAAGTAGGTCAATGATGGAACCAATGAGGTGAGACGAAAAATAGTTTTATTATAAAAAAAAAGTAAAATGTAACGCCAAAAAGCAAGGATAGTGCGTCGGCAGCAGCGATATGCGACTATTTGACGCACGTCTTTTGGAGAGTTTAAACATTTCGATTTTTTTATTTTTGATTACCCCGCATTCATTACAGAAAGCGTTCTATGCAATTAAAAAAAATTGTCCAATCTCCATATTACTCCTCACACCTGTTTTTAACATTCTCAATCCTGACAACACTACATCCGCTGAATCCGTTGTCCTAGTAATTTTATATTTTCATTCAGCTGGTTTTGTCATTCAACTTAAACTTGTTCGTGTTTCCTTATCATTATTTTTATCATAGATTCTGAGCTGAGCGATGAATCTATTGTTTTTACAATTATGTTAACTTATTAATTTTTTTCTATCCTGTGTACAGATTTCTGACCAGAAGGAGTGAAGATCTCTTCGGTCACAGTTTGTTTCCGGCAGCAATTCGCATCTCGTTGGTACTTTAGAGAGGTCATTTTTCGATTTCCTCAAAAGCACCTAAAAATATAACTCAAAAACGCAAAAAATGCAATTTCGTCTAATCGATTGTTGTTTATTTCTTCGTAATTTTGAAATTAATAGTCGTAGAAACCTGAAATGTTCACCAAATATGTAACTTTAGACTATATTTACGAGAAAAGCACGCTCCGCTCAGAATCGTTTTATCGAATGAAATGATTTATCATTGCTTTCAAATTTAAAATAAAAACAAAATTCTAAAATCTTTATCCAAGTAATTCACTTAAGCGATATCCACAACACCCCGCGGCTAGTTACGTTTATTATTTTTTTCTTTATTTGTTGTTTTTTGTATATATCTGTTTTGTTTGTTTTTTTTTCTATGTCTATACCCCCAAAAATTCTACCAGAAGGAGTGCTACGACTCTTACAGTCACAGTTTGTTTCCGGTAGCAAATTGCATCTGGTTGGTACTTTAGTGAGGTCATTTTTTTGATTTTCTCAAAAGCGCCTAAAAACAGAACTAAAAAACTACCGAAAAATTACATAAAAACGGTAAAAACGCGATTTCGTCAAAATCGATTATCGTGATTTGTTCGTAATTGTGAAACTAACGGGTATAGAAATTTGAAATATTCATCAAATATACGTAACTGTTTATTACGTATTTAAGAAAAATAATTCGCAAAAACTTTGTTTTAATTTTGGATTATTTATAGCAATTATAGGTTTTGACGTATTTAATTGATGAAAACAGTTAGTTTTTGTTATGTACCTAAATTATAACACCGAAGCTCCGCTCGGAATCGTTTTATCGAATGCAATGATTTATCGTTGTTTTCAAATTTATATAGTGATAACATGACACTGTAAAATCGTTATCCAAGTAATTCACTTGTACATTAGTAAGAGGAAAATTAATTGTTGATCTACCATTATAAAAAGCTAATAAAAAAAAAAGAAAGATAAAGATTGAATTTTCCGAGCGTTTTGTACTTTTTAATACCGATTAAAACACATTTAAAAAAAAAAAAATATGCAAATACAACGAAATCCCAGGCCTAATTATTGAATAGTAATTAGTAATTGTAATTTACGCTGTAAAAACGACGGAATCGTTGTTTTGTCCCGAGTGCCGGAAATGTGTCGTGCAGGAACCGCAGCAATTAACGGTATGCGCGCGCGTGTACATTACATTATTATATTTATATGGGCCGCGCGAAACGCCGTCAAAGCACACGGGCGGCGTCGCGGCCGCGGTCCTCGTGAAAGAACGGGCGACGACCGTGCCAAAGTATTCGTGTGCATACGGCACATATACGTACGTACACAGGCACTCGTCGCGTTGACGTGGCAATTAATAATAAATTAACTCGGCCAACGACGTGTGCAAGCATTTCGGGAGGCTGTAGAATTTTCGGCCGCTGACGCCGGCCGCCCCCCTCAAGGTATAACATTGTACCTACCACTCGGTGGGAATATCGTTTCGGTGTAAGAAGACGACGACGACGGCCAATAAAGCATAATAATTTATCAAAACCGTCACAAAAAGCCATACATTTATAATAACATAACACTACAAAACGCTGCTGTTATAATATATCACCTGCACGGAACGTACTCAATACTCATATGTACGCGCGCAATACCTTCCGAGTAGTGTCTATCCGATCTCCTTTCTCCACTGACGCGCAAGTCTCACCATGAATGCGATGTGTGTACTGTGTGCGTGCGTGACGTCCCGTATTTCAATAAAGCGTTCCGACAAAACGTTGAAAATGTCACATATGTCCCGTAATTCTTAGACTTCAATACGGCTCATCAGTGGCGGACCTACGGGAGGGGGAGATATGGGAGCCATATTTCCCTCCCGTGGGCAAAAAAAAAAAAAAAAAAAGAAGAAGGTTTTTGCCATAGGGCACAAAATTCAGAGTAATAATGCTCATTCGTTAAATCTTGCAGTACGTTTTAATATGTTTTTATTAAAATTATTTTTATTTTTATATACATATATATATTATGTAGAAGCGACCGAATGGACTTGTCGTATTGGCTGTTCGTAGGACAACACCTATGTCATCCGACGAAGCGATTGATATGCCGGCAGTTTTATTAATAATTTATTAATAATTATTTTGTCTTATTGATAATAATTTATTACCAAATCTTTTCATAATAATATTCACTGCCTAAAATTACTTTATTGTGCCCTGGTCCGTCCTGTATTGGAATATGGGTCCATTATATCATGGAATCTATTTATAATTTGTAATATAGAAAGACTTGATAAAATACAAAGATGATTTATACGTTTTATCGTTTTCAAAAAAAGATTTGATTCTACGATTGATAGTATGCAAACTAGTTTTAAACCTGATTCCCTTTCTATCCGTCGCAAAATATCAGATATGTCTTTCTTATATAAAAACTTTTAAATGGCGTTGTCACTTGTTCCCTAATTTTTGAACGAATTTCTTTTCATATACCACATTATAATACTCGTTAATGTCCAACATTTTCTGTGAAAACTCACCGTTCGAATTACGGCCATAATATTTCACTTGATAGACTTCTTACCCAAGGAAATGTATCAAATGTTGATTTTTTTCTATAATAGTCTACCTTAGCTTAAACAGCATTACTCTAGAGTCTAGATATTAATTGTAAATTTATTGTTTAATTAAATGTATATATTTTTTAAAATTATTCTGTTAATATAGATTTGTATTATTGTACATACTATATATTATATAAAATGTACTTGGGCCTTATTTGGGCGTTAACTTTAATAAATAAATAAATAATTTGTCGTTCCTCACGGTCTAGTAATTATCACACATTACATGTGATAAGAAAATATAAATTGTTTCATTTCATTCCAAATTTGAATTCTAATAATACACAGATTTTGATTGAATTAGTATTATTTATTTATTGAATCCTTGACGGGAAATTTTATTTTTGATATAATATATATATATATATATACAGGGTCAGACTGGACATGGCGGCATGGCTGCTAGGCCATGAATGCGTCCGGGGCCCCACTTTTTTTTTCTTTTATACCAATATTTTTGAACGCTATGTCTCCACCAGTTTTGAAGCTTTCCCCTTTATATTATTATACAATTTTATTATTAGATGTTTTAGATAACAGCCTATACAAAAACAGACATAAATACATGGATTATTAAAAGTAAAGAAAGTTTAGGGTTTTCTATCCTGATGATTTGTGTCTCTTAAAGGGAATTTTGTGTACTAATAATGCATATAATGACAATGGTTCATTTTTCATAAAAATTGTATTAATGGTTCAAAACATAAATTTTCATTTAGAATAATTAAAGAACATGTTGATTATCTCTTAAATATCTGGGCTAAAGAATAGTCTCATGAAACCTGTTAAATTTATTCATTAATAGATCATTTTTATCTGTTATACTCGAAATTATTGTAATTTTAATGTCAACAATCGTATTTTATAATTACCCGGTATCGTTTCAATTACATCTGATACACCTGAATTTTACTTAAACAGTTCTTTATCTATTTTTCTAATATTGGAAGTTGTCTATACTTTCCATCACTTAGTTGGTGTCAAAATTAAGATTTCTGTAGGACGCAGACCTCAATTCGTTTTTTGTTTTGAAGTAATAGTGACTCGTTTAATAAAATACGTTCAACATCATCAGTGGACATTTCATCTCAGTACAACAATTACAATAAATTACTAATAATTGTAAATGAGTACTACTTAATTGTTTAAAAATTATGTTTAATCTTAAGGTAAATCGTAATATCACCAAAAGTTGTACTTAATGTGATAAAAAGCTTTTAATGGAAAATCTGGTAATGTAAAAACTAAAAACTAAAGTTCCTTGTATTACGATAAATATATCAACGCGTATAACTGAAAGTTATTTTTACCGCAGTGTTTTATTATTATTATTAATTTTATCTTTTTATTTTATTATTATTGGCAAAAAGGTCAACGCCCTTGTCGTTTAACCGTTGTTGTCGATTTGTCGTTGTTGTTTTAGTTTAAAATATTGTCCGTAACGATTTGTTTATTTTTTATACCATTTTTTGGTGTGGTCTGTGTAATTTTATACAGGTATGTTTAAATAAGCGGGCTTAAAACTTCGTGAATTTTAATACGAGTTATTTGTTTATTATAATTTAGTAAAGTGGCGCGACGAACTTGAAAAAAAATTGAGGTATACATTTTTTTTATTGTCCAACCCACCACCCACCGCTCAAAACAAAAAGAAATACAAATTTGAATCTTTTTTTTATTCGAAAAAAATTAATTTAAATTTTTTCTTTTGTTATATTTTAAATAACAAGGTTTCTTTTAGCGCATCAGAAGATCTTCCAATTATTGTCTTTTCATAATAAATTTTGAAATCACTTTCACATTTCAAAAACTTTTCACACGTTCTTTTGCAAGAATTTCAGAACGTAAACGTGCCTTATTTATATTTAGCTTACAAATAATAAGTACATTTTTAAGGATTTATTTAATTGTATATAATCTCATGTTTCTGGCGATAATAAAAAAAAGTTTTTCAATACTAAGGCCTCAAAAAAAAAAAAAACAAAAAAGCAAAACTCTATCAATAATTTGAAAATGTACTCTATAAAATCAAAAAGCAGAATTGAAACCCAAATTTTTAGACGCAAAGTAAGTAAAAGTAGATACAAAGATTATAGTTTAAAAGTATAGGTATTAAGGACACACATAAACGTAGAAGGATCAACAAGCATGTTGAAAATGTTCTTCTTGCAGATGCAGAATTAACTGGAATATTTCCTTAACACTTTGCTGTATGCAATTTGTGAAATTTACCCGACAAATGATATTTAAATAATATAATAATAAGTTCCAGAACATATTTTTGTCTTATTTTTTTGTTAATTTTGATTAACATCATTTTCTTCTTTATCTTTATCGTCATTCTATATCATCTAATTAAAATTAGATAAAAACAATATTTAAAACTTATTTTGTAGGTATGAAGTAAGACCAAAGATATTTGCTTAATGCTTACGTATACTCAATTAATAGGAAAGAACCTCCCCGGGACACGCATCACCCATAAAGTCGAGGCACTTTCCGTCAAATTAAGCACTTTGTCACGCTAAAATTATATATTTTTGTATTGTTGAGTAGGAAGTTAATATTTTGTATATTATTTCTGTTGCTGTTAATTTATTAATATTATTTTGCGTATATACACAGATACTCGTAATACCTATTATTTTAGTAGAGTAGTGTTTAAAGTATTTTATTTCGATGCTTTTCCCGAAAGTTTTGTTTCGTTCTTCCTGAATCTATACATGCAAATATTATAATAATACACGTATTGTATATGTATTATAATTTATAACATTTACTGTTCGATGGATTTCAAATTTTTCTTACAAAATAGCTGACTATATAATATGATAATTCAAAATTGCTTACCTATATGTATAATATTCGATATTAAATTTATGTTTCAGTAATAATTATTTGGACACAGTTTTTTCTTAACATCATAAATCGGCTGTTCTCAACATTTGTGTGTGTATACAACTCAAGAAATGTACACAATTTTTCATGTGGCCTTTTTTATGTAAAGTTCAAAGTGAGCAGAGGGAGACTACGCCCCTACACAACCCTTACATTATTCAATTATCATAATTAAAAGCAATTTACATATGTTTGTCAAGAAAAATAATTTACATAGAAATATTTTATAAAGTATTTTTTTAACTATTACCTACAGGAAGTTCATAAATAAAAATATTATATTAATTTTTTTAATCTGTTGACGACCTACTTAAAATTATTCGACACTGACAGTTGGTTGAGAAACGCTCTAATAAATTATTTATCGATTAGACAATATTATTATTAATTAGTTTTGTCAATAATTTACGACAAATACACCATTGTGGAAAAGAGGTCCACATTAATATAATAAAACAGTGAAACTAAATTATACCATTACGTTACTATTAAACTCTTATTTTAATATAAATTGGTTCAGAACAATAATGTTGGTGGGCGTTTTGTAGAATGTTGAGTTTACCGAGAAAGTTTGAATAGGGTGGATATTATGAAACTGTATTGCTGCTCTCATTACACGAGTATCTTCTGCGAAATGATCATATGATATCTCTACACATTTATTTGGTAAAACTTACGAATTTCATTGGACACATTTATAGAATAATATGATTATAATTTAAGATAATGTACGCACCTTTTGGATTACTCATAGATGTTATGCAATTACGTAAATATCAATAGATTGAATCTTTTCAAGTGATTAATGAATATTTCCATACAAATAAAACGATAAAAATGATGTACGAGTATTTATTATTTATCAATATGTTTTTTTTCATGAAATTACTTCCAACGCGTATATTACTTAAAATATATTCTTTGATATATATATTGTATTTAGAAATTTTCCCTTCATAAAATTAATCACTAAATTTTAAAATTTACGTTTTTAATAACTCTTTACAGGGATTTTCTACGTAATTTTATATCAGATTACGATGTAAATTATATTGGTGATTGACGACTCGAATAAATTATTACGTACACTAATGCTTCACACGTATTAAGTACAGAAATGATATAACACTACAATCTCGAGAAAACTTATGAATATTCATAAGTAGGCGTATTTCCAGCGAGATTCATTAAAAGTATCATCAAAAGTTATTAAAACCAAAAAAAAAATATATTATAGTTTAGTAAGATGTTTTTATTTATTGGTTGATTAATATACCCTATTATAATGTAAATATTTACATGAATTAAAAGTACAATTAGCAGATTGAATAACGTATCGGAGTAAAATCTCAGTATACCGTGGACGATAATCGAGTAAATTAATTTAGACAGCTAAAATTCTATACCCTCACTCGATGAAAATTGATAAATTTTTATACTATTTAAACGTGTTAAATTATGTTTTCTTGCAATATGTTTTTAATTAATCAAAAGGAATTATTAAATAAAAAAAAATATATATATATATATATATATATATACACACACACATTACATTTATTGTAATTACGATGAAATCGAATGACGAATATACACCTACATAATATGTAAAAAACACATCACGTACAAAAATGAACTGTTCGTATCTACGATTATTATCAAGTGATTATTGAATCATTAAAAATATAGACGTAATGATTTTTGTCAGATTGCTTTTGAGCCGTGAGAAATTGTTACTGTGGGATTTAGCAGATTTTTTTGATACAAAAGAATATTCTCTTAGAGCAGTATCAAAAGGTTGACAACTGACAATATTTTCATTGAAAATCGTAAGGAGATTTTGCCAGAAAAATAGCTGTGAAAACAAAAACAAAAAATAGTTGGACGCCACACTTAAGATGCACTGTCACGCGCAACAGTATTTCAATTTCCCGACTTCCCCACCTATGGATGGATACGCGATGGAAAACAACATGAAAAAGGGTAAATAGCTGAGAGGGCGATCGGTATATACGGACGGACGGCAAAACGGGCTTGGCAATGTATTTCCAAGCAGAATTTTCTCTCCGGTGTGTGTCGAAAACTTAAAGCTGTTCCACAACGGAAACTTTATTAAAACTTTAAACGAGACAAGATGCTGGGGATTGCATATTGCTTTAACTTACTAGTTAAATACTCCATATATGTACAGAGTTTTTGCCATCATTTAAACTTTAAGTATCATTACTTCATTGGACGAGATGCAAAAAAAAAAGAAATGTAAGCAAACGGCCAAAATTGAATAATAAAAGTTTGTTTTATGTAAATATGTACAATAATATAGAGCTCTCGAATATTTTTATTGCTGCATTAAATATAACTATGCAAATTATGTGACGTTGCTACACTATTTTAATTAATTAAATTAATTACATGTATAAATAATATACATACATATAATATAAATATATATATATATATATAATGTATATATATATGTATAATGTATATATATATATATATATATATTGCTTCTAACCAGGGCTCGCAAACGTTATAATAACGTTTTGATTATAACGTTATAATTGCAAAATATCAATTGAAATGAATATCAAAAAACGTAACGGAAAACAATAAACACTAATTTTAAACTATTACAAATTAAAATATATCATAAAACGAAATAAAGTATTAACGTTATATATCAAAATATCGAAAAACGAAAAATAGAATTAACGTTATTTTAATATCTGTATCCAATTTACTAAGGAAAATATAAGCTTATGGTGTAGGTTTATTATAGTTCTATAATAAGGCTGGGTTCACACGGACGCGTAAAAATGATTCAAAGATACGTGTCTTAGAAGATGTCAGCTAGTCAGAAAAGTTTTTATTGGTAATATAATCAACATTTTAAGATAAATATTCTGCATTGGAATATAATGTCAAAAATAAACCAAGGTTCTCACTGAAAAAATTTATAAAATCAAAAAATTAAGGATAAAAATTAGGACTTTTTTAATCAATGAAGTTTAATGAAGTACATTATGCTTATGAGATTTGAAAACGTGCTATAGTCTATGGAATATGAATGGATTTATTTATTTGGAAAAAAAATCGATATTAAACCAAATAACGTTAAAATACCGATAAACGTAAAACGTAAATATTATATAACGATAAAACTTCCTTTAACGTTAAACACAACTAATCCATAACGCTAAAATATACCATAACGATAAACGCTAAAGGTAAATAACGATAAAAAACGTTAAAACGTTAAACATTATTATTTTTTCAAATGAGAGCCCTGCTTCTAACTAGGAAGTGAACGATACAATAATTATTATATCGCTCACTTAAAAATTGAATTCGTTCACGTTCGTGTTTTTAAAAAAATGAACGCGTTCATTTAAATTTTTTTATATTCATGAATCTATTTACAAGTCTCTTTATAAAATTGATATATTATTACTTTGTCTATAAAACCGAAAAACATATTACACCGCCCAAATAATAAACCATCAAAAAAATACATATATATGTATTTTATATTACAAACATAAAATAAAACCAAACATTGCAAAACTCAACCACCTTTTACATGTCAAGCCAGTTCGGTCAATTGCACACCCTTCTGCAATACTGGTTGATTGTAAGAAATTATATTAAAATGATATAGATTAAGATTAATCGTAAATTATGTAATCTATACACATTATATTATTATACATATATTATCAATCATCAATAATATTACAACGCAAAGTTTCGCTCAGAATCGTTTTATTGAATACAATGAATTACCGCATTGCTTTTAAATTTATAGTAATAACAAAACTCTAAAATATTTAACCTAGTAATTCACTTAAGCGACATCCACAACATCCCGCGTCTCGCTACCTCTTTGTTATTTGTAATCAAATAAATATAATTGGAATATAAAAAGAAAAATTTTATTTTATTTATAATATGCAATATAAGTCAATAGTATGTAGTTTTAATCATAAAATTGTTGAAGAGTATTTACATAATATGTGTATAGTTTATTATTATTATTATCAATTCACATGGACAACACTCACATCGAGTGCGTAATCATTTTAAAAATTGTTTTGTAAATAATAATCATTTGGATCTATTAACGATAACGCGCTCACATGCAAACTATCGTGACGTCTATATTGTAGGTAATATTTCAATCACAGAAAATATCACCCCAGAGACGTGGCGGGAATGCATTAATTTCGAATCCTCGTGCAAATACGAGTAATAATTCCCGTAGGGATAAGACTAGACTAGACTATTGGAATTACTGACCTCGGCCTGTTACAACGATCGATAAAATATTATAAACGTCCGGTGTCTGCTGACTGACATTACGTCATATCGTAACGCACGTGGTGGATTACCCCTACACGAGCGACGTGTGCTCGATTACCAGCACTGTTTGTATTAAATTATTAAAAAGAACCTGTATAGTATTGCAATAAGTGTGAATAAAACATGGATGAAAGGATATTGGCAACGTATGCCTAACGTAACTCCAAATATGTTTTTTTTTTGCTTGATTAAAAAACAGAGAAGTACAATTTAATAAAAAAAAAACCCTCTCTTGTACCTACGCTCGTAAGAAACACGGTATTTTTATCCGGTATGGACACACTAATTTAAATAATAATAATAATAATAATAATAATAATAATAATAATAATAATAATAATAATAATAATAATAATAATAATAATAATAATAATAATAATAATAATAATAATAATAATAATAATAATAATAATAATAATAATAATAATAATAATAATAATAACTACTCACTTCACCATTTGAGCGTAACAGGACGACGGCTCAGAGTTGTTTGTCGAAGAGGTCAGTGTGCTAGTGGAATGAAAACGAGCTCGTTCCATTTTCATTCTTTCCATTTCCCGTTTTTTCGTCTCGGAAAATTGCGTGGCTATGACCACCAGACATAAGTTTATCATGAAAAATGAACCAATCTACAAAAAAAAAAAAAAAAAACCACATATATATTTTGTTACAATGCGTCATTTATACGCGATATTCTAAAGAAGCCGAAACTTAATAATGAATTCACGTTGCGGGGGAATTATGGTTATATCAACAGAATATAATACAGTGTATTATATACGCGATAAAATACACACGAATCGTGTAGGTCGGTGAAACAATGTCACTTTCAGGAGGCAGTCATTTCCTTATATAATTCAATGAGTGTGGAAGTATACGACCATTTGAATTATTAAAACTTTTAGAAAAGAGCTTTTAGAATTGCTTTAAATATTATATCCGTGTGTACCTCCTTTTACGTCGTAATAAATCTATTAGCAATACGATTTTCTCTTGTCGTTTTCATGTCATTGTTAACGACACGACATATAATTTATTATTCCATTTCATTTATAGTTCTAGGTAAATAAAATGTAATATACTTTTAATTTTGACAGATAATTTGCACAGACCGTGATACCCGAAGTCAATATTTTATATTATACTCAATGAATATCTCAGTTAATTCGCAGTCAATCAGTGTGTTTTTATTAAACTCATTATTTTTTTATGTTATTACACATTTGCGAATGTTACGAAAATCCGAAAAAAAGCAATTTAAATCAACGTTTTTAAATTATTTTCAAAATCAGCGTACTCCATAATATAACCTATAGGGAGCCATATAATTAAAGCGTATTTCCATTCAAATAATATTTATTTTTATTATTTTTTATTTAAACGATGTATGATATATCGTATCATAGCTGTCCCAAGGGGGGGGGCAAATGGGGCAAGTGCCCTAGGGCGTCCAAAGTATTATGAATGCAGGGGGCGTCAAAAATTGAATGACAAAAAGAAAAAATGTATTGTTTTATTTTAGATAATAATTTCTCTTGTATCTATATGATTATTTCGAGGATGAGTGTATTTACTATTAAAATATATAAAATTATATAATTAGATATTACGTTAGTTGTAAATTTTTTTTTGAAGGGGGGCGTCAAATACTATTGCCCTAGGGCGTTATTGGTGGTTAGGCCGGCACTGTATCGTATGCATTTCTTAGACACCTAATAAAATTCGTATTGTATTATATATATATATAGTAATTTATGAAATAAATACGATAAATTAAATTATTCGTGAGTATCACATATGATTTTGGATATGATTATAAAATATTTGAAATTGGATACTTGAATATTTAAATTTAAATGCTTTTTAAAAAAGCTTTTGCCTATTTATAATAAATTAAATAAATTGTATTTAAAACAAAAGTGGTAACTGTTTATGTACATTGTTAAGAAATAATTGGAAATGTAATTTAGTACCATTTTTTTAAATGACTTTGATTGGTTAAGGTTAAGAAAATAATTATTACTAGGACTTTACAAATGTCAGAGGGTATTTTTTTTATAATATCTTATTATTATTATTATGATTGAGGGGCCCCCAAATTAATTTGCCCAGGCCCTGAAAATCCTTGGGACGGCCCTGGCTTTTACCAATACATTTCACAATCAAATTTATGATCGTGAATTCATATTTTACCATTTTTATTCTAAAAACAAAGAATTGATTACGGTCAGTTCCTTATTTCTGAAATTATTTGTGATACGTGCAATATAGAATGCCATGTCTATTGTCATTAATATAATTATGCGCGTTTTCTTAATATTTATTTTGTGAGTGAGTATTTTTTTATTTTTTTATTATTATTTTTGTGGGGGATGTTTGGATGAGAGTTTTGTAAAATCCATTTTAAATAAAAACAATTTCAATCTAATTTATTAATTCTGTTTAGTACATATTTGAAACTTCACAAATATGCAAATCTACAACAAAAAGTATTCGAATAAAGGGCTTAAGTGAGTTTAATAAAGCACTCTACTATAGTATAAAGTCTTAACGTTTAGGTTGTTCTACTTTGTTTGTTTATATTTAATTGTAATAATAAATTAATATGCTTGTCTTAATTCTGATAAATAAAATGCAGTTCTTACGAGTATCTAAATTTTGGTAATACAGTATAATATATACTAAAAATTTCACCAAGTATTGGAAAGATTAAATCATGTATTAAATTTTAATTTTATAATAATATATATTTTGTTTTGATAAAAAACATTTTTTTTTCATTTTTTCAAAATATAAATAATTTATAGATTCACTGAGATTGGAAGGTGCGTTTTTCAACGATAACGCGAATTTCATGAATGTAAAAATAATATACTCGGGAAGCAGCATAATTTTACCATTCCTATATAATTTGGATTTACATCAGCATCCAACACCATTTTTTCGATTTAAATTATTTAATATGACGCTGTTTGAAATTGCCCGAACATTTACTATTTTACGATCCGTTTTTACACATTACACATCTAAACACGTTGAATCAAGATACTAGGTACGATTATTTCATGGAATACGAGTATCCGTACAAAGTCAAATTTAATTTGGAGGTGTACGTAGATAATATAACACATGTGTCTGGATTATTCAGCTCTCTATAGGATTTTATACGTTGAATTGTATAATATCTAATGAACAAAAATAGTAAATTGAACAATTATACTTAAAAGATACTTTATAAAATAATACTGAATAATATATTATAAACATGGTATTTCAAAGACGGGCGAACGATAATAGCTAGATTTGGTAGTATCGATTTTACTGAAAACATTGAATATCATTATTATTAATAATAATTATTATTTTTCACGATTGATAATATTCTAAATGAAAAAGACGTTCACTGGCTAAGAAATATAATCTTCGTTCATATTATACATATTTTTTTAATCAAGGGATGATCTTTCTTCGTCATTATTATTTACTCTTTACAATATGAAAATTAATATCATAAAAAAACTGTAATGGTGAGTATTGAATTAAAAAAAAAAAACAATAAGTATGCTTTTTACTACTTTCTGTGAAAAAAAGGTAAAATCGTGCATTATATAATATTTTGGTGTTAAAAAAAAATTTCACAAATTCTAAAATGTAATAATTAGAGCTCTGATTTTAATGCCCTAAAAATACCAAAAAATGCCCGGTAAAAAAAGCAATAATGACCTAAGAACTTTAAAAAAATGCCCGAATAAAATTGTATTACATTTTTTTTCGTTTTGACAATTGGCATGACTACGTGCATCTTTGAAACAATTTCATCATACGATAAGAAAAGAAATTGATATTAGATGTATGTAATTGTATAAGCGGCATGTGTGACATTAAGATAAGTTTGAGAATCGTTTTTTTTTTAAACAATACAAGTTAGTAGGTTACGAAATACTGACGTTATATTTCAGTACAAAATTATATGTGTATATTTCAATCTTGGCTACATTTTAATTTTAATTTCTTAATATTCCTAGAAATAGGTTAAAATCATCTAAAACGTTAAAAACCTCGAAAAATGTAAAAAAAAAAATTAGCAGATAAAAAAATGTGTAATTGAAAGACATGTGTTTTGGAAATCACTATGTCAAGCATTTCAGAAAAAGATATAAATGCATCGTAATCCGTGCACTAGTGAAATTATATTAAATATTTTTATTTACCATTTATGTTTTATATGTGTCTGTAAATGAGTTTTTATATATTACAATATTATTATTATTAATTTTTAAATAAATTTATGATAATTATAGTAGTGATGAATTTACATATATTTATTTTGCATTTTAATTATAAACGGTAAATATAATTTATGTTTACTAAGAATATGCGTATTATTAGATCATATTATTTATCTAGTATACGCATTTCTAGAAAGTAAAATATATTACAATAATGATATCACAAATCATAATATTTTACTACTATTATTGATGTTTTAGTCTTTATTAAAAAAAAATTACGATCTTTAGGACAGTGGTTCCCATTATTATTATTCCATTATTATTCTAGGCCTCCTTTATAGATTTTCCAAAATCTCACGCGCCCTCCTATAAATTGAATAAATTAATCACCTTTTTTTGTATACTTTATAGATTATGAGTGTTAAACCGTTAAATGGTCAAGTTAAACACTCTATAATTTAATAAATACAAATTTTACTTCGTGATGACTGCTTGCGCCTTCCCAGCAATGTGTTCACGTCCTTCCAGGGAGGCACGCCCCCACGTTGGGAAACACTGCCCTAGGATTATAGTATAATATGTGTAATATTTAATATTTAGTGTAAACCTAAAGTCCTTAAGTTAAGGGTGATGTTATGATATAAACTTTCAATAAAATATTAACTGCTATAACATTTTGATATTTTATATTAAAATAAAACAGAATAAAATCTTTATAAAGTAATTTTACATAAATTTATTTAGTTAAAACATTTGCATTTTTAGAAGTTCGAAGATTCGGTATTTTTTAAAGTTAGCTAAACATAATAGGTTAATGTTATACCTGGTTTATGTTATCTTTATGATTTCTTTTAATTATCTTGTTTTATAACATAACTTACGAAAAAATACTTAAGGTGTAACCAATATTTTTGACTTATGAAATGTATTCAAAACAATATTCAAATGAATCTAAAATTATTACGTAATTAATTTAATTATGGAAGACATTATAATGTCCACCGTTAAGTGCTTTTGTATAAATTAATATAAGTGATATAAAATAAAAAAAAAATAATAATAATAATAAATAAATAAATAATAGAGTTGAAACATACATTTTGATTTTGGAAATGCTACACGTAGCGTAATCATTCAAAGATATAACGGATATGTATATACTCATATGATGAAATTAGAATTCACAGTTAAATACCATTATAATAATTTGCATTCCTTTCTTATAATATTATCAATAAAATTGTGTTAAAACAACTAACAATTGTATTAAATAACTTCGTTATACTCATGTACCCGTAAATTTTCATTTAAAACGTTTTATCTCATAAAATATCAAACATCGTTGTGTTTTAATTTTAATTATATATTGTTTTTCGCATAACTATTGATTTCACATACCATACCAAGTGATTTTACACAATTTATAATTCAAATTTAACGTATTACTTTTTTTAAACTCGTAAACAACCTTTAAACTTAAAAAAACAATTTTTTTTGTTTTGTTTTTGAACGTCAAATATTAAACTACATTTTTTTAATGAAAATATTTCTTTAAAGGGAGTTTTATGGAAACATCAAACGTTGAAAGCACAAAAAAAGCAATTAAAATGAGAGGTTGGGAAAAAGTAGATGGTATAAATTACATGTATTGAATTTTTAAGTACACAGTAAAAAAAAATTAAAATAGTGATTCTGGTGTTTGGTAATTATGATGTTTTCCTCGCTTTCGTTGAGTTTATTGCCTTGCAATTTAAAACAGTCAAGTGATGTGTCGTATTGGAAAACAATTTTTATTTCGGTGTCTTGAACTACTCATAAAAGTCAGTTAATTATCTCAAAATTTCAAGATTTAAACAAATATATTGAGAATATTATTCTATTGATTATGTATTAAAATTTATATGCGTTAAAACCTCATAAACATAAAATATATTTATGTCAAATTTAAAATTCATTGAAATATTAAAACATAAAATGCATATGAAAAAATATGGAATTATATTTCAGTTTTTGGAATATAAAAAATAAAGATTAATATTATATTGAATTTCCATGTTGTTGAAATTAAGTTTCAAACTATTTAATGTTAAAAGTTTAAAATAAAATATAATTACAATTTTTTTTAGGAATATTAATTTTAATTTGCAGTCAAAGATTATGAAAGTTTACGCTGTTTAAAAACCATCTGTTTGTACGCGGTTTTTGGTAGCTTTCTCAACACATTTAAAAACCACAAAAACGTAAAGTTTTGGCGTGTGCTTCGAAAACCGTAAAATGAATAATTTTCAACTAGCCATTTCATCACCCTTTATATAATATAACTTATTATAGCAAACTATTTTAAACAAGTTTCGAACTACCAATATATTTTGATAATATTCTTCGAGCTTTTATGTTTACTATTGAATTAAATTCCATTATTTTTTATGTTTTTCGGGAAGTATCGAATTAAGATCATTTTCGCGAGCACGGTATTCTTCTATATTTTTCCTGTATGTATTTTAATACTTTTAGATTACTATAGGAGCTCGATATTTATTAGGTCAGAGGTTGTCGAACTTTAACCATAGAAAAACTCCGCTTTTTAAGTATTGAAATATACGATCGTAGATCCGAACGAATTAATTTTTAATTTCTTTTTTGCTCATCGATACCTAATGACAAGTGGGTAAAATAAAAAACTGTATTTAAAATATACATTCAACTGATTACAAATTTGATGAATTTTCACATTTTTTTTTTTTTTGTAAATTATTATTCAAATAATTTTCACAGTTAAAACTATTTGAGATTATTATATTTGTATTTGTCTATGAATATTGATTGAAATGAACATCTGAATATTTATAAATATTATTATACGAATATGTCATCAGTGTCGGTCTGGCCTGTGATTGAGCGTCCGAGTAAAAATGTTCAATGGGGGGCTCTCGTTATTATTTCATGGTAATGCATATCGTTAAAGAAATATTTTTTTTTTAGATTCGTTGTACTGGAGAGTTTGTGTGTGCATAATTTTTAACAATATATAACATTATTTATAAATTGGTTTTATAGACGTATAAGAAAATGGAATGGAAAATCCCACTTAACATATTTATCTAAACTTTAATTAAGTCAAATTGCGTTTTAAAAAAACAATCTTTTTAAGTTTTACAATTCTTATACATTAATATAGCTCGCAATATACTATGTAAAAAAAATTCAAAAATTTCTTAAAATATATTTTTATATCAAAACAGTAATCGTTTAATTATTGATTTGAAAACACACAATCGTCAATTATTTATTCTTTATTAATCAACCGAATTAAGTTTTCTTTCACATATACGCAGACTGCATATAAGATGTGTTTGATTCATTGAGAACCCAAATTTGCAGGTACTTAAAATCTTCAGCTTAAAAACTACACACACGTTCATGTGAAACTTGTGTGCAAGGAAGTATTAAAACATGTTCCATTTCTACACAAATTGAATAGAATAAGCCGAATTTTGAAGTTAATTCATATTTCATACAATACTAGAAATACTTCGTGTAAACAATTATCGCAATTTTTAAATTTAATTTTAATATCAGGTTCGTCCATATTCATACTAAATATTAGGTTTGTCCATAAATGATTCTGCTTCATTATTTAATTATTGTTTTTCTTTTAAATCTATTTTAATTTTAATTTGATATTTGATAACGGGCCCCTAAATCGCTGGGGCCCTCGGCAAACGCCGGGTAGCCGGGGAGCCAGAACGACACTGTATGTCCAACAAAAAAATATATTATTTTGTAATTTTACTAGTTTTATAATTATAAAACCAGTAAAAAATTATGTTAGCAATAAAGAATCGTGCAGAATCATAAATTAATAATTGCGAAAATAAAATTATTTTTTCACAAGGCAATTTTTTTTTTTTTTAAATGATATACAGTTCACGTAAATACTTTAATAATTTATGTAATAATAAGTGTATAAATACAAGTAGAATAGTTTTCTTTTTCGGATTGAAAAAAAAAAGTATAATGATTGAATATGAACAATAATACGCATATTATGCCAACGTAATATGTTTTCGACTTTAGAACCATCATACCGAATAATGTTTTTTTTTTATTTTGTGATTTATTCCATCGACAATTCAGCAATCTTGAGAAACACATCTTTACTTTTTGCCCATACTCAGCGCATTGAAAAAAATATGTTTCAATAAAAATCTCATAAACATTCGAAATAAATAATAATAAAATGGAAAACGGGTTTTCGTTGTTTGTCGCGGTGTATTAAAAAAATGTGCACCCTACGAGAGAGACAGAGGGAGAGAGAGAGAGAGAGAGAGAGAGAGGCGCGATAAACGTGTTTTAAGCACCGCATCCGCCGTACCATTAAGACTGAATTAAACTATAAATTATTTTTTCTGTGTACGTTTTCTTGCTGTTAGGTAAAGAAAAAAAACAATAGTTTTACAGCGAAATTAAAATTCTAGGAGTTACTTAAATAAAAAGCTTTTAATTCGACGGGTAATTACTTCCCTTAAAATGGACGAATGTCTTACGGAGAGAGAAAAACGATTCGGCACAGTATTTATTGTTTCATTTCTGTGATTAAATCCGTATATCCGTATTTCGCAACGATTATAGAACCGTAAAATAAACCGTATATGAATGTTATAAGGTACATAGAGAAATGCTTTTGCCTATATTATATAATATATACACGATGAAATAATAATATTACTCGAAGTGAAACGTCTAAGTAATAAAGATAGTTACGAATTATTTGCGGATAACGAAAAACTATGATTTATGAGAAACGTTTCCCCTAACGAGTATTATTTATTTGTCTAACCATATGAATGTATACAATAAATAATGCATCCATTTTTAGACCATATATAATTCTCTGTTCTAACTTAAGACAACTGAACAATACTGATTTTCTCAAAAACAAAAAAAAAAGAGTATAAACACTTAATTAGACTAAATATTTTAATCCAAGGTTAAATTAGATCACAAACAAGAAAATTGTTTGTAATATTATTTTTAATTTTCAAAATAAAAAAAGTGAGCACAGACAAATGAAAATTTGTACGATATTATGTAGTTTTAAATTTAGCGGGTCAAGTAATTATTAATTCTTTATCATTTGCTTAAATCGAAATATTAAAGAAGAAATCTTACTACAGTTGACTTTAGTGAGTTTAATTATTCGAAAAATCTCTTCATATTGATGTCGCCTCCTCGAGTCGCACAAATGTTTTCCGCGATTTTAGAGATAGTTCTATATAAACGCTTGTTCTCCTTGTAATACGAGCAAATAAATGATTTCCAAAAAAATGTACCGGCTAATTGGTTTTATTAATTTTTCATATTGGGAACAGTGGCGTCATTTCAGTTTTCGAAAGGGGGAGGCAAAATATTTAACCGGCCCATTTAACTATTTTCCACTTACATTTAGCTCAGTACGATTTCTGTTTTACATCATTTTGATGTTTTCGTTATCATGGGCACGCGCGAATCGCCCGATATTCTTTATTTTTTTTGGGGGGGGGGGGGAGAAAATCATTACTTTGTCAACTACAATAAATGTATTATAAATGACTATATAGTACGTATGAAATTCAAATTTTGAAGTTTCCCTTGTCATGACATTAAACATGTTAGAAATTACGTTTTGTGACATGTTCTGAGTATCTTGTTCAGTTATTTTCCTCTCTTTCTCGCCGTCTTGGTCACACAACCTTTAGCTTTTTTCATTTTTATTTTTTTACGCTTGCCACTCACAAATTATGTATACATAAAACATACGTTCGAAACGTTAAAGAACAGCTAAACAAATTCGTTTATGCCGTACGCGATACAGCCATACAGATTACAGGTAGGTACGTCGTCAACCGTCAAACGTACATCGTATATTCTTTATAATTTACGCACTGCCTTTAGGTAACGATAACCGTGTTTATCGAAAAAAATCCAGAATCGTAGTAAGCTGTAACCACGAATTAATCGCCTTTAATCGTGGTTATATGACCTGCATACTTTTAAATTTTATTGGTAATTTAATTTTAATCCACTGTTTGCCACGCGATTTGTTATTATTACTCATAACTCGATAGTCATTACTACAGGTTTAGTTAGAATAACTATTGTTCAACATCATCTCGGCACAAATCATGTCGGCCCACAATTAACAAGGGGGGGGGGCAAATGCCCACCCTGCCCCCCACCAAATGACGCCACTGATTGGGAAATTCTTTCACAGTCAGACAATTCAAGTAAATATAAAGTTATATACATTTGAACTTCTTAACATTTAAAATTTCCGTCGGAACACAATATTGGTCGTCCCGAAGTTACAGTAGTATCTACTTTCATAGGCGTCGATTATAAGGGGATTATTTGGGGATCGGCACACTACAAAATTGATGAACATCCAATGGAAAGAAATGTATACTTTTTACTATAAAAAATTTACTAATTGTTTTTAAAACATAAATAATGGACTTAAAAAAAAAAAAACAGATTTATTTTTTCTATTAATTGTACTAATTGTTTAAATTTATATTAATACATTAAACACACGCTTGTGTCTCACAATTTTAGTTTGAAAATACATAATACTGTACGCTGATTCAGAGGCGTCATTTCAGTTTTCGAAAGGGGGAGGCAAAAGATTTAAACGGCCCCATTTAACTACTCGTATTTCCCATACCTATTTACATTTAGCTCAGTACAATTTCCATTTTACATAATTTCAATATTTTCGTTATCATATTCACGAATCGCCCGATATATATATTTTTTTTTGTGAGAGGAAATTCATTACTTTGTCCGTTATAATGAGTGTATCATAAATAACTGTATAGTACGTATATATTACGTATATATATTACCTGTGATTGAAGTTTTGAAATTTCTCTTGTCATAATATTAAACGCGTTAGAAATTACGTTTTGTGATCAGCTCTGAGCGGCTTGTTCAATATTTTTTCGCTATTTCTCGCCGTCTTGGCCACACGATCTTTAGCTTTTTTCATTTTTATTTTTTACACTTGCCACTCACAAATTTATATATATTCGTAAAACATACGTTTGAAGCGTTAAACAGCGTCTAAACAAATTTTCGTTTGCGCCGTACGCGATATAGGTTCGTCAACTGACAACCAGCTGTCACACGTACATCGTATTCTTCGAATTAGGGGTAACGCCAATAATTTACGCACTGCCTTTAACAATAACCATGTTTATCGAAAAAAAACCCCAGAACCGCGGTAAGTTGTAACCACGAATTAATCACCTTCAATCGCGGTTATAACCCGCATACTTTTTTATTTTATTATTAATTTAATATTCTAATCCCCACTGTATATTTCATCCGAAAATGTATGAAAATAAGTGTGACCAACTGTTCAGATAGCATTATTGATAAGAATGGATCACTATGCACCACAAAATTGTTGTTTCCGATCATTATCAAAGACTATAACTGATTTTAATTTAACTGTTTATTTTAAATCTTTTTTAATTTATAATTATTTGATAACAACATTATACCATTTTATCTATTCTGTGGTACCACCAAGGTGGATTATATTGGTCACCCTTATGTTTATAAATTTTCGGATGAAATACGGTTCGGATGAAATATTTTTCTGATAAAATATTTTCCACAGTTTTATTTTCGGCGTAAATAATTTCGTCTTAAATATGGGTCGGATAAAATGTTTTTCGGCTTAAATACGGTTCGGAAAAAATACTTTTCTATTGATATATTTTTCGGATAAAATATTTTTCGTCCAAAATACTGTTCGGAAAGAATATTTTCGGACGTTTTACGCGTCTCCCTGTTTGCCACGCGATTTGTGTTATTATTACGCATTACTATAGATTTGATTAGAATTATTTATATTTACATCATAATATAGGCATCGGCATTGATTTTATAATACGCAGATAAGCCATACAGTTGTTTATTTGGACACACAAATAATAGTAACTCAAAAATCCGATAGGTTGCGATACTTATATCGTATCGTTAATGAAAATTAAAATGTTATCGACAAACACTATCTTTACGGCAAAAATTGGTTTTGCCGCGTCGTTTTGACCTTTGGCCTATGCGTTCAAATCATCCGAATTCGGCCGTGTCACGTTTATAACGATGTAGTTCAGAATTTGGACTGAAATTAATTAGCCACCTCGCCACTATTTGTGTACACATTAACGTATAAAAAATACAAATTGGTTATTTCTATTAACTTTTTTCTTTTGGTAATATCATTTTTCAATATAATATCACGTATTTAGGTAGGTACGTCCATTGATTTTATAATAGTATATAGTATTATAAAATCAATGGTACGTCACATTATTATTTAACGTCTACGTCTACGTCTACTTATTATTATTGTTTTCCCGATTTTTATTGTAAAACAAATCATTTTTAACCACATATAAATTGTGTATTAACTATTTGTATTTAAATTTTTGGTTAAACAAAACATTACTTTATACATTTTAATGGAATAAAATTAATACGGCAGTATTATTTGGCGCGAAGCAATTTAAAAATACACCATAACCGCAATTTGTTCACCTCGGTGTGGTCATAAATAACGTCCGTACAAATTTTAGTACGCATAAACTCGCAAATGTCCATATGAAAACGAACATGTTCGTACATCTGGCAACACTGATCCACTTTGAATGCAAACGAATATGCGACGTCTAGCGGCTGAATGCATTTAGCCGCTGCCACTATTAACAATGGGATGGGATATCATGCCGGCCCACTGTTAACAAGGGCGGGGGGAGGGCAAATGCCCATCCTGCCACCCACCAAATGACGCCAGTGCGTTGATGTTATAACGTTTACGGTAAACGGTGTATACACACAGGCACGTACCTACACAAAATAAAATTTCGGGGGGTTACAAAATATAGCAATACAAATTGTACAGCAACATAATAAAACAATTTCTTCCTTCTTAATCATTATTTTTTAATGTGACAAGAAATTAATTCGGGGGGGGGGGTGGAGGGGGGTTTGAACCCTCGTTTGAACGATTATCTGAGGTTTAACAAAAGCTATGGGTACAAGAACGTCTCATTGTAAAATTAGCCCTATTGAATATTTATTGGTGCGTCGCCATTGAACCGATGCAAATGTTGTGTAGGTACACGTTCGGGGACGGATTGGCAGAATTTTTCGGCACGGGAAAATTATTTAGACCAGCCCTCTATATTATAATATCTAATATTATACATAAAAACAAATATTACTCGTGTTTTTTTAAGGCGATCTGCGGTTCAACTCACCACCCCCCCTTCCCATATACAATTTTAAAAATTACGACTTTGTTTACTGACTTTTATATTTATTAAAATAAAATTTGCACGTAAATAATATAGCAAAACAATTTAATATGAGAGTTCTTTATTGAGTAATGGACTTTTATTTTTTAACTTATCAATGACTCCTTCTGTGTCAATATAATTTAAAATTTAAATAATCACGATAATTTATAGCGAAATTAAAAATTGTTTGCGACCATAGCAGCCCTCAAGGATACCGGCAAGTTTCCCGGTATGCCGATGGGCCAATCCGGCCCTGTCCACGTTAAACGTTTTGTAACTGTTAAATTGAAATACCGTTTTCAAAATTCTTATTCTATTTCTTATTCAGTAGGTAAATTGAACTTTTCAAATCCGCATCATCTCTACCTACGCCTCTGTATACTTTTATTTACATAGGTATTGTGTGTATAAACAAATAAATAACTATATTTGATTATATTTTAGGTTTTTGTTATTTTCGTGCACAGCTGTTTTTCCTAAAAATATTATGAATCTGCTATTCCCCCCCCCCCAAAATTATTATTATTATTTGATAAAATTTAACGCAGGAACTGTCTGGATGTTTCTGTATAGGTATTCTAGGACTTTTGTATCATAATTATACCAAATCTTATAGACATATATATCCGAAATCATTACACGGAGATGTGAATATAAAATACAATTATTTACGAATTAATAAGTCATACGATTCGTTGACATTCTGATATATTTTCCATTTTTTATTTAGATAATTACAAATTTTTTAGCGTTATTTAATAAAAGAATACTTATGTGTATATGCACCAGGATCGACTAATTCTTCGAGAAAACGACCAAAATGTTTCGTCGGAACATTTGATAAGAATTACAAAAACCCTTATTAAGATATAATATTATTATTATATTATATACACGAACATTGTTTTCGTGCAGATTTAATTTAGTAAAATATGATTATGGCGGTTCTGTATTTTTGAAAATAATAAAACCGACGTTCGAACGGCGCTCCGGAAAGGCAATTCTAATATACTTAGTAACGCGATAATAGTATTTATTTTATTATTATTGTAACATTTACACTGTTGTATTACATTAACAGCAAAACGTTGTTAAAACCAAAAGGCATGCGCATTATTTCTACTGACTTAAACAGTATCAAAGAAATAAAAAAAAAAAAAAAAAACGGTCAAAATTCGAATGATGAATAGAATAAATTTCCGGTTTTCCGTTTGCAAACCTTTGCCTGTTGATTCAATTAAAATTAAGTTGGAATAAATAAATTTAAAAAAAATTTGCAAAAACAAACATAAAAAAATAAATACTTAAATTAAAGAATAAAAAGTATTTGTGAAAGAAATATAAATAAAATAATAAAATCTATAAATTAATACTCGAAAATAATAAATTTATTGTATAAAATGTTCATATTTGTCGTACTTTAGTACGTACATACATATAGATACGTACCCGTATGAACAATGAAGGTTGTAAAGGAAAAAGTATACAATTTTATTTCTAATTAAGATTAATATTCAATTTATCAACGATTCAGCAATTATTAAATCTACTATTAGGTACATTTCTAATTTCATTAGACATATTTCCAGAATATTTACAAAATAAATAATATTGAAAATTACGTCAAACATTTGTTGATTATTAGAAAATGTAAAATATATTATGTAATCTAAAATTATAACGTTACTTTTAATTTGATTAATATCTAAATCGGATTCGAATTGGGGCATATGTTTACTAAGTGTATAAATGTTCAACCGTATAAGTAGGATATATCTTTAAACAAATTTAAGCTCCTTTCGAGTTTTAAAGTTTATATCTCTATTCTAAGTATAATTTAAGTGAATATTTAAACAATACAGCATATAGAAACAAAATTATTTTGTTTAACGTATTGCCTGTGTGAGTATTGTTTATAAATAAATTATATGACATTTTTAATGGAATCGAGTTTTAATGATATTATTGTATCGCGACTCGTGAGAAATACCAAAGAAAGGTTAAACCACTGTACGAAATGCATTTTGATCGTTGGACCACTAGGAATTATATTATATTATTATTATTATTATTATTATTTTAATAGTTATAATGCGTTTAAAAGAAATAATACATATTGTTTAAGGGATCTTTTAATTCAACTGACTTTACACGTAGGAAGGAAAATTCATTATTCAATGAATTGAAATTCATAAATTATATCAATTGAATCGGTCATTTCAAAAACAACATAAGTCAAATAAGTTTTATATTATTTTAGTGAAATATAGTCAAAGATAGACAATTTAAAACCACAAATTATGAATGTCATAAACCTTAAAAATAAATGTGTAAAGAGGTAAAAGTACAAAAAAAAATTAAATTTCTGAAGTTATGAAGTTATTTGTGGTTTGTATAAAATTTCAATTTGATGACTTATGTTGTTTTTGAAATGACCGATTCAATTATAAATAATTCATATTTAAAATACACTCTTTAACAATGATGAAAATTATTATTTACAATTCCATCTTTTTGTATCATTTTCTTTCGATCTTGCTTCTCTATTGTTTTTTTCCTAAAAATTTATTAAGTATAAATGTCCCGTTTTTACCTTTACCGTTATTACTGCACTTGATGTTAATTTCAAATTTTTTTTATCTTATTTTATTTTAAATTCGTCAAGCATAATATTTAAAAAATAAAAACATATAACAGGATATCATATTTATTTTAATTTCATAATCTCGGTATTAAAATTCAACCATGACCATATTTAGACTAGAGCACACATTGCTGGGCAACGTTTGATTTTACGTACAAAGCACATCAATGTCACGCAATATATACTTTGCCAATAATACATCTATAAATTGTTTGACTCGCATGATTGATGATATATACTATATAGCTAGGTCAGCTATAAGTTGAAATTGTATGAATAGAAATCTATGATATTTGGACCAGTAGCTCACCGAACACACTCGATTTGCAATTAATATTAGGTATTAGATAAGAAAAGCATACTTGAATGAAATTGTGTTCAAATCATTAAGAGTAAAAAAAAAATCAGTATTTTATAATTATATTATGCATAAAATTTAAATAAACATTTTTAATTCTTGGACTTCATTACCTTAATATTTCTATAAACGTTTTAATTTATCTCTAAAATTGAATAGGTTGTTAAAAGTAATCGAAATATACGTATTACGAACATTTGAAAAAACGACAAATACATAATAAAATATTATATTCTCATAACGTTTACATATACATTTATACATACATATATATATATATATATATATATATATATAATGAAGTACAAAAATAATAATTACAAAAAGTGTTCGATACGAAAATGCGATATTTTTTTATATTAAAAATAAATGTTTCTTTGGATTCGTTATGAAATGCATTAAAAAACTATGGGATTTAGTGAACTGTAAACTGATGTCTTGTTGTAATGTGTACATAGTTCACGGACCAGTTGATTAAAATAATATAGTATATAACTACTTGGGTAATATTTCATAAACCGCAATGTATGATATTAACGTACATGATGTGTTAAATAGACTACCAGAATTATTCATTTTTCGTTATTACATAATATTAAGTTGTTTGCTGGAAAAATACATCGGTAAACCTAATCATTGATTTTATGTTCATTAAAAAACTTTAATTTTGATGTATAAGTATATAAAGAAATTGGAAAATGATTTTCATGTTTTTAGAACATAATACGTTTATATTTAGATTCTTTTAATATGTTAAATATTTAAAATACATATTTTTTAATAAAAATAAAGCTCTAATAAAATATTCAACCAAGATAAAAATGATAAAAGACTATAACATAAATAAAATGCGAAATACTCGATGATTTTGAGAATACATGCAGTTTTTGACCAAAAAAGTTTAAATAACACTTGTTTTATTTTACATTCTTCCAATACGATGATAATTATTTTTCTATTCAAACTCTTTAAAACTTACATCAAGAACAGTTAAACAACATAACCAAATTTACTCAAACAATATAAAAACTTTATTATTATGTTTTCTTCCAAAATACTTAGTGTTTTTACGGTAAAGTTTTTAATGTTTTACTTCGTAGAGTCGTAATGTTCTTTTTTTTACAATTTAGTCTCTTGGCATTTTTTTCATAATCCAACTTGAATTAACGTAAAAAACTCTTTTGTTTTCGTATAAAAAGAAATAATTAAGCTTATGATGTTAGTCGTTGATGATCGATAATAACATTTTATATTCTTATAGTGAAAAATGTTTTCACGACTGAACAAAAGGAAAACTTAATAAAGTATATACATTGAAATTTGATTTTCATATTAATAAAATACTAAGAGAAGTAATTTATATTTATATATTTATAATAAGGTACTATTTACTTTTTATTTTACGTTGATACACATATTGTAGCATTACTGTGTTAACCATCTTCAATGATATCGAACGATCGTCTTATTCTAATATGAACTATATAAACTATATAAACCTTTATATAATAACTGGTAAAAACATAATAGTTTGCACCAAAAATACAGTATTTTCAAAAAAGAAGTTTAAATTAGATCACTATGTTTTTAAGTATTGAGAATTTAAGTAATCGATATATTTTTGTTTAAATGAGACACAATTTCAAAAAAATACATTATTGTCCACTAACAAACATTAAAATTGTTTTATTATTTAAAACTCCAGAAAAAAGTTTAGTTTAATCTTCAACACATAAAATCTATAATAATAAAATTATCTACTAAGTAATTGAAAACAATATAATAATTTTATATGTATATTAAAGAGACATAATCTATGAATAGTTTTAATCTTTTAATGAGTATACTCCGGTATAACGTAAATTGTATTGATTATATTCTAATAATTAATGTAGACATGTATAAGAAATATAAAGAATATATTTCAGTATTTTCATAATTGTTTAGTTTATTTTCGATGAACAGAAATCCCTATCACTTAAAACAATTTAAATTAATTCGTGTCTTTCGTTAATTATTTTTTTTTATCGTCAATAATCATCAGTGTTTTGGTAGCTCAATAATTATTACTTTGCGAAGTACTTACCACGATGAGTAACACGAAATAAATCCAATCCCAAAATGAATGAGCGTCTTGGACGTAATACATTATATCTACCCATCCTTCCAAGCTGATGACCTGGAATTAAAAAAAAAAACTAATATTTTAATAGAGGTTTAAAATTTCCAAAGACAAAAAAAAATATATATTTTGATTCAGAGAAAACGTGCTGCTAAACATTGTGTTCCTTGTTTATAAGTACCCAGTTTAAATTCAACACACCGTCTGCACGTGAACGCTTTTCTTTCAGCTTACTTTAAGACCCCTAGTCAACATTAATCACTTCTTTCAGGAACGTGGCCAAACATTTTGAAATAGGGATGTCCAATCTTATCCGATAAATCACCCAGAAAACTTCGAATCATTGATGTATTTCCATCATCCTCTATTGCGGTGTATTAGACACTTTGGCTCCAATATAATTTTATTTAAGTATATATAATATATATTTTATAAGTTACCTACCTAGTGTTTTGTATTGTACTTGTGTATAAAATGTAAAGAAACGATGGTGTATACGTTTGTTAGGAAAAAACAATTTACTTTATTTCATATAAAGTACTTATTACTATTTTTCGTCGATATATATTTATAAAAATGATCTACTGTTACAAAGATTTATATTTATAATTAAAAATTGTGTAACAATTTAACAAGCCAATTAGCAACGCAAATAATAGTTTTAAATTATCCTAAGATCTAAATAAGTTCGAACCAAATATTCGTTTAACATAAAATGTCTTTAAATTACTTTAAAATTTGTAATTATCTCATAAGTATTAATACTAAGTTAAGTTACATTTAAAATAATTAATAGTAATTAAAAATATATTTTAGATCGAATGAATAAGTTAAAATTATCAAAATGAACACATTTTTTTTCTTTGCTTCATTGTACATTATGTACATTTACCCGTCAATTGGGATACATCACGTTTTATTTTCACGCGAAATAAATATTATTATTATTATTATTATTATTATTATTATTATTATTATTATTATTGTTATTATTATTATTTGTTATTGTTATTATTATTATTATTATTATTATTATTATTATTATTATTATTATTATTATTATTATTATTATTATTATTATTATTATTATTATTATAATGACTTAAAATCTATTTTTATCGCAATGAAATTATCTGTATTCAATTTTTTTAAATTAATGTTGTTAATATTAATAACTGAAACAATAGAAAAGTTTAACTGTTTTTATATCTAACAATTATTAAAAAACTTTTTTCATTTTAATTAATTTTCATCTTTCGGATTGTTAAAGTATTAAACAACTGAAATCCTGGTTTAAAAACCAGAACATTGTAGTTATAAATTATTATTTTTTTACTTATTTTGATAATATTATAATGAATTTTGACATAATTCATAAACACGTCGATACTATTATTATAAATACTAATTTTAAGTGAGTGTGTAGGAAACGTGTGTGAACATTTTTAATGGAATTAAGAAGAAAGATATCAAAATTATTTATTCCAGTGAATAATAAAAATAAAGCATATCGTAATACAAACCAAATTGTTGTTACCTACATAACATAAATAATATTTCTGTATTATCTACTGAATTACGTGGACAGAACAAATAAGACTTCTTTAAATTATGTATATACCATTGATAGTGGATACAATTCTATCAGATCCGTACACTGTTGGACAATTGCTTGTTTTTTTCTGTTCATTGATATATTTGGGTAGCGCCTGAATTCGAAAAAAAAATGTAGCTGAGAGACATCAAAGTATATTAAAAAGTGGTAGTTTTTTATAATAAAGGAGGTGCTCTTTCATTTCACGTCCCAACACAATTTTAATATTGAATATGAATGAACACTGAATGGACAGTCACATGATTTGTAATGGAGTTAAGCATTTTAAATATTATATAATACGATCTGAATCACACATGATTGAATAGAAGTTTAATATTAAATACTAATCAATAAAAACCACGAACAATTTTTTTCAGTTTGAAAATAATTTAGAGAAATATTTAGAGAAAAATAGAAAATGAGTAAATAAAGATACATAAATGTAAAACTCCAGAATAGAAACAAATCCTGGAATGATCGTTCACTTAATTATGCCATTATTATTATACAATTAAAATAATTGTTATCGTTGAAATACTTTATACTTTTCATCGTAGTTTCAATTTGATTTGCATATTTATAATAAAGTTGGAATAATTTCTGTCTAACGTGAGTCAAAAGTATTTATAAAAATCAACAAATACAATTTATAAAAATCAAAATTATTACATTTATTTCGAAGTACGGTTGGTGCAAAGCAAAACTATTTTCCTACTCTTATTCAAAAGTTAAAAGTACGCGTAAAATTTGGCATTTTCTGAGTCTTCTGTATAAACGAATGGTTCTTTTGAAATATTTTTAATTATCTATTTGTAATACTTCCATGAGATGGAATATTAGATATTGATTTAGGCCATAAGATAAACGACAGAAAATTGAACCAGAGTAAATGTTATTGGAACGTAGGTATATTGCCAATATTATATTAATAATAGTAATAATAATAATAATAATAATAATAATAATAATAATAATAATAATAATAATAATAATGATAATGATAATGATAATGATAATGATAATGATAATGATAATGATAATGATAATAATAATAATAATAATAATAATAATAATAATAATAATAATAATAATAATAATAATAATAATAATAATAATAATAATAATAATAATAATAATAATAATAATAATAATAATAATAATAATAATAATAATAATAATAATAATAATAATAATAATAATAATAATAATAATAATAATAATAATAATAATAATAATAATAATAATAATAATAATAATGACTAGTAATACTCTACTTGCATAAACTTTAAATTATCAGACAATTGCTACGTGATCTATAATTTATTTATAGAAATTAAACATTTAATGTATTGCAGATCAGTTTAATATTGATTTATTAAATCAGATATTATATGTTTACTTTTAATAGTTTACAGCATGCTCAAATAAAACACTCAACAAAAAAATAAATAGGAATGGTTCTCGATAATGTATATGAGGCATTAAATTATGAAAATAAAATAATCCTTTGTATTAAATAAACCTCTGTTTAAATTTTTTCCCTGCACGAAATTTACTTTTAAAGTATTGGAATTGTATTCCAACAATAAACTTAATACTAATCTATCTTATCGAATTTAAAGAATATACTCGCATATTAAATAAATATTACCGTTCACCGTAAACACATTTTTTATATTAATATTATGTAGTTATTATTAGACTAAATTTTAAAAGTTATATAATATGACGTTCTAGAAATGTTCAGTACAAATATAACTATATATAGTAGGTTTAAGGAAAGTCTAATGCGATTGTCTTAAAGTGGTTCATAAGAAAAGTTGTCTTATCACAGTATACATTTTAAAATTCTCTAAAATCTAAATAATATTCACTAATGTATTATAATTTAAAAGATGAAAACATATTAATTAAATGTTTTAAACAACAAGTTTTTAACGGTAAATGTGTGACATTTACAAAGCAAAAAACACTTAAAACTATAATTCACACAGGTTTAATTATTTAAAATATTAAAACTATAAAATTTAACATTTTAATTTTAAATGTTGATAAAATTGTATAGCAATAACAAATATTTTTAAATTTAAATTAACGATTTCATATTTCAAGTGAAAAATATCTAAGAATTATAGTTCGATTTCTCAATTACTTCTAAAATATACTATAAAATTATTAAAGAAAATTTCCACCTTTTTGATTATGTTTTTAACTTGATTAAAGAGAAAAAAATATATAACTGACATTCAATCAATGTAATTATTTTTTGTTGCCCTTATAATTTTGTATGCGTTAACAGCGTTATATCTAAATTAATTTGTAGTACAATTACAATTAAATTCTTTTTATATTAAATCTTTTGTCGGATTTAAAAAAAAAATTCATTTTACTAGCAATAAATTCTACAAATATTTCATTTTAAGTTAGGTATATGCAAATTGCCTTTCGCTGTACTTTTATAAATGGTTAGAAATTTCAAATACCTATTTTATTTGTAAATATTTTTATCAATATTCAGTTTATTAGTTAGGTGAAAATGGACAATTAAAGTATTAGATATTTCTCAACGTTTAAAACTTAATATACTTATCATATAAAACATCAATATCATTAACAATAACATTCACGTGTCTTTGTAAATTGCATTTAATACATTTATCTTCTTTTTCAGATATTAGAAAATAATTTCTTAAAATTTTATCATACTTTATTTCTAGATAACAAATAAAATAAGAATGAAACGAATTTTATGATGTTCGAATCGTTATTATGGAAATACTAAATTACATTACATAGCCGAAAATTAATATTTTAGTCAATAAAATTAATTGTTTTTTTATATTTAGTATGTCTTGACTAACTTTTTCATTCTTACGAGTATGTTAAAATTATTTTGGACTATTAATTGGTTAAATTCACAATTGAAATGTTAATATTAATGTATATTAAAAGTAGGTATAATGAATTTATATATTTTATGAACATCTAATATAGTTACATTTACATTTCAGTGCCCAGTCTACTTATTCAATAATCACCCGGCAATATACACCGTGTTGTCTGTAATATATACAATATAAAACGTTAATAAAAATGTGTTTAAGCCTAAAAGAGTTATATTTGAGAAAACACAATAAAATTTTCGTTTTAAAAAAATATTTTTGTCATATATGTATATATATATATATATATATTGTGAGTAGATAAATTTTGTGTAATATATTATAGTACAATTTATTATAAATAATACACCAATCATTATTGTTCACTTCTCAATTTTATATTATTAAAAGTAGTAAATAATATAAGATACTAATAAAATTATTTACCCTTACTGACACGATGAAGAGAGATTATAATGTGATTATACAAATACAAAAAAAATTTGTAATTAATAAAATATGTATTTTGAAATTAATTTCAGGTCACAGGTTGTATTGATTCATCAATAACGTACTGATGAACTAAGTTATACAATTTTTGTAATTTTTCACAATATTTCCTTTTAATACCATGGTTTGTGAGTATAATTTTAAAGAAAGTATGTATCTATATTTAATAACTTGAAAATATATGACAAAAATGTTTTTGAAATACCACGATGTAAACCGGAACTTGATCATTAAGTGTATTTGTTTATATTTAATCAAATTAATGATTATTACCAACTAATAATAATTGCTATAATGATTTTTCGTACTTTTTCAAGAATTTCGTAAGAAACATTAATAACTAGTCTATTATTTTATTGACAAGCCAGGTGATAATTATTATTGACCCTGAGTTAGAAAACTGCACTTAACACAACAGTGATCTATGTAATTATTATGTAAATACTATATGACATTGAGAAAATTCACTATAAAACTAATGTAAATAGAGCTTCAGACAGTTTAGTACAAAGTTGAATTGGTAATGTGTTAATCGTGTTTCTTGTCAATTCTCGTCATGTTTTCATTCAGATTTAATTATTGGTAGATATATGTAATTTTACTGGGTGCTATAATTCTTACGATTATCTACAAATTTTCTATTTCAACGTTTAGTCAATGGGAAAAGATCAATACGTAGTTATAGTAATAGTACGTTCGACCAATTCCATTATTTGGAAACTTTTTGCATGTAGTTCTCGGAATAGTTCACCTAAAGGACTTTTACAGAAAAATTTACTACGAGCTGGCCGGTCATAAATACGGAGGCCTGTTTCAAATGAGAACACCATATTTGATGATTCGCGATCCAGAAATAATAAAAAACATTCTTATCAAAGACTTTTCCTATTTTCCCAATCGCGGTATTTACTCCGACTTCGCTGCGAATCTTATGTCGAACCACTTATTTTTTATCGAGAATCCCCAATGGAAATTGCTCAGAAATAGATTAAGTCCCGCATTTACTTCTGGCAAGCTCAAGGTGATGTATGATAAAATCAAAGAGTGTGGTGATGAATTAATGACAAATATTTATAAGACATTATTGGAAACGAACAATGAAATCGAAGTGCGAGAGATTATGGGAAATTACTCGACTGATGTCATTGGAACTTGCGCATTTGGCATCAAGTTAAACGCCATAAGTGATAAAAATCCTGAGTTTCGCAAATACGGGAAGATTATATTCGCACCTTCAATCCGAATACTTCTAAGGGAATTGGTTGTAATGATCAGTCCTGCGTTTTTGAAAATTGTGAAAGTAAAGGAATTTCCATCGAAAGTACGAGTAGATGAATTTTTCCACGCGGCGTTTCACGAGACGATATTGTATAGAGAAAAAAACAATTTGGTCAGAAATGATTTTGTTCAAGTTTTAATGCAAGCAAGAAAAGATTTAGTTTTAAATAAAAATTTACCTCAAGGCGGTAAAAATTGACACTACAAATTTTGTAACAAAAAAATATTGCAATAATTATTATATCTTGTTAATTACTTTTCTTTTTTCAGAAAAATTTACAGAAACACAAATTGTAGCAAATGCATTTGTTATGTTCGCGGCTGGTTTCGAGACCGTGTCCACTGCATTAAGTTTCTGTTTATATGAGCTATCATTGAAGAAGCATATTCAAGACAGGGTACGAGAAGAAATTAAATTAAATATGTCCAAATACAACGGAGAAATTAAAAATGATTTTTTGATTGATCTGTATTATTTAGATATGGTATTAGCAGGTAATTAACTATGGTAGAATATTATTTAAATTTCCATAATGTATTCAAATTTTAATAAATTTTTAACAATGATAAATAGAACTGTATAACAATAATTCATTTTTAAAAACTGAACCTAATTTAAAATTGTTTTTTAAGTGTAATAATTTATTACTTTATTTCTAAATTCTCAGTTACTTTCAAAATATTATTCTAACTAATTTAATTTAAAATAGACATATAAATGTATTTCTTTTTAGAATAAGCCACATACTTGTTATTTAATAGAAAATTGATTTTAGCCGATAGAGTTGGCTATTACTCGTAATTTGGGTTTTAGTCGTTTTCCTACCGATTAACAATTAGAAAAATTAAAATCTCTTTGTGTGGGATAAAAACAGTGATGTCACGTGCCATATATATATTATATAAAATATATATTTTCACAAAGCAAAGCATAAATACTTTTTTGATAACACAAACACTTTTTACATTACTACATTCTAAACGAATGTAAAATAATGACAGATTTAATAATTTATGTTTTTCATTAAGATATTTTAAAGGCTATTTTCATTATACAGTGTAATATTATCCTTTATATCGACTCTAAATATAACAATATGATTTTAGACTTCTGAAATTTTTCACATGCAAATGAGGCGGTATTTAAAAAAATGGTTGTGTGATAACTTAAGATTACAATTTTATTATAGTGTTCTATAATAATTAATAATAAATTAATCTAAACAATAATTTATGTACGATTTTTAGAAACACTCCGTAAGTATCCTCCAACTTTTGCTTTGTTCAGAAAAGCTTCACAAAAATATCACGTGCCCAATGATTCATTAACTATTGATAAGGACCAAAAAATAATAATTCCTATTCATTCGCTGCATTACGATCCTAAATATTTTCCGGATCCTGAATTATTCGATCCGGAAAGATTTTCATCTGAAGAAAAAGTTAAACGACAAAGCGGTACTTATCTTCCATTTGGGGACGGACCTCGAATTTGTATAGGTATATAATTTTATTAATTACAAAGGATATTATGTAAAATTAAATACATTTTTTATTCAGGAAAACGTTTCGCCGAGCCGGAAATGAAATTGGCTCTTGTTGAAGTTTTATCGAAATTTGAAGTGCAACCATGTGAAAGAACTGAAATCCCTTTAAAATTTAGTAAAAACTCTTTAATTCTTATACCAGAAAATGGTATTTGGTTGAAATTTAAAAAACTGTAACAATTTTTAGAAATTATTTGTATCCTTAACTACTAATTCAAGAATAATTTAAAACCGCTTATTTTAATTGCTCACCTATCATTATTGTTGTGGTATCACTGCATTATAGTGATATACATTATACACTGCATTGCATTTTTATATGATAAGATATAGTTGTAGTTGTTAATAAAATATAACACAAAAAAGTGATTATTAATATTATTAATTGTTATAAATTAATACAATTAGCTAAACTACAATTAAATGATAAAATATTATTTAAAATTAAGACTAATGGGTCATGTGTACATGGAAAAATAATAAATATTGATGATCAACCAAGGGCTTTTACGATTCAAGCAGGTTATGGGAATATGTACAGAAGAAATTGAAAATATTTAATTAAATCAGCATTAAAATCTCAACCTGAGTTAAATTATAATAGTATATTCTAAACAACAACAAAAATAACAACAACAACAACAACAACAACAACAACAACAATAATAATAATAATAATAATAATAATAATAATAATAATGATGATGATGATAATTGTGGAATCGATACGTAATTATTAGCCTGAAAAGAGGTTTGCATTAATATATATATTATTCATTATAATATAAATATGTATATGTTTATTAAATATTAATTTATTATTATTTTAAATGTAATGTATTAATTTCGATGATATAAGTTTTTGATATTACTATATTAGTAATATTTCTGATTTACAATATTTGTTTAAATGAATTGAACGCAGTACGATTTTCCAAATAAAATAAAATATTGTGATATGGTTTGTGAACTATTCAAACACATAATGCATAATGTTACGTTTATTTTTAGTTTTTGCTTTTTCCCTTCGTTCTTGTTAATACCAACTATTTTTGGGTTCCTTTTTACCGTTTCATACGAGAAAATGATGTATGGTGAAAAGCGTAAGTCGAACAATAGCAGAAAGGATTTTTTTATCGTTTGAATGGAAGTACTCGGCTTTTAGACCGTCTAAGATAATATATTATTCAAATACACTTAATACTGAATTGGAATACGTGATAATATTTTACTTTGATTCATATTGCAGATATAAAAAAAAAAAATGCTTTCATAAAAATGTATTGTCTTATATATCGTTAGTTGTTAGTATATTTCCAAAAATGTGAAAAATACAGTGTTGAAGAAAATATTTGACAATGAATGATAATGACATCAAAATAATATTTTGGAAAATAATTGAAATGAAATATTATTTTAAACGTTCAAATTAAGTGTATCAAGCAGTAAACAAGATATTTTATACTAGTTTTCTTTGTTGAATGGTGATTTAATAAGTAAATACTTTAAATATATCATTTACAAATGTATTTTATTAAATAACGTATAAATGTGTTGAGATTGATAAAAGATTTTAAATTTATTTTTAAATATTTAAAAATATAATTGATTATTTATAAAATAAATGTGTTTATCGATTGAATCGTTTTCTTTTGTGTGTGCAAAAAAAAAAAAAGAACTTTTTTAGTATTCTGAACACGTAGTAAATCTTTGAAAGACGCATAATTTTTTTTAAAGACAACGGTTTTTTCATTTAATTTGTCGTGGATTACACTTGAATTAATTTTTAATAAATCTGATTTACTTCACAAAAAAAAAAAAAAATAAATAAATAAATAAAAATACTATCATAAGACAAAAAAAAAACCAACGATTATACTATAATATATTTTACTTTTACTTAATTTCAGATCCCAATGAATAATTATAGTTTAAAATATTTTTGATGTTTACACATAAATTTAGAACCAATTTCATTTTTTCGAGTTATTTAGTTCAATAAAAACTAATTAATTTTCTAAAACGTTGAAGAATTATTATTATTATAATGAGACTTCTGATACATTTTTGTTTACCTTTGAGTGAAATTCTTAATTTAAAATCATTTCTATAAAAGACAGCTTTTTTTGCCAAAGGTAAGGAGGAGGGTGGCAAAAACGAAATATTTCAATAAAGTAATAATATTTTAGACAATTAAAATAATGTTATACACATATGTACGTTTTCCATTTTAAGAGGAATACGGAAGTTGGTTGATACATTTTGACACCATAGAAATAAATAAAATTTTGTCATTTTATAAAATTATAATTATTATACTTATATAAAATTAGAAAACAAAAAACAAAGGAAAGTGCCCTTTTCGACGTCTTTAGAAATGAACATTAAAATAATTTATACAAGACGAATCAAAACGGCATGTATTTTTATATCGTTTGTAAATCGTTTAAAAACTTATTCTTTGCCTGTATTTTAAATTTAAATTATTTAATAATATTAAATTAAAAATGAATAGGCAATTTCATTCCATCTGTTCAGTAACTTGTGAGGCAGTTGCATACACATTATATACAGGTATGTTTGCACATAATATAATATTATAATTTTTACTGTTTAATTATAGTTTTAGATAGCTCACGTTATTGTCATATTATATTTTACTTGCAGAAAATTTATAATTTAAAACAAATAAAGCTAAAGACAATATAGTTGAGTGTATTAATGTGTAGGACAGGTATGATTAGATTTTATAATCTCATTTTTAATTTGAATGCAGTGATAAATCATTATTATAATGAACACACCCGGTTTACTATAATATTGTTTACTTTTCAAATTATTGATATAAAATTACGATTATATTAAACAAATATAAGAATATTTTCCTTATAAAATTTGCTGAAAAATCACAGTCATTCAAACTTAAATAGCAATACCACGTGTAGATAATTTTTTTCAATTTGTAAAATGAAATCATAATAATAGATATTTGGGTGTTTCCGTATAATTCGCAGATGAAAATTTTTCGAAATTAAAATTCGCAAACTGTTAAAATAAGAATTTAAAGATTTAAAACAAATATAACACATCTTATGGCTACAAAGTATAAAAGAAATCGGAGGAAATTCCACTATCTAGAACCATTATTTTTCTTGTCTTCTCCAAAATATTCACTGTGTCAACATTCCAACCTAAAGATAAGGTTCCTCATAACTGTTGTGGTAATTCTTTAACTGAAAAAGGAAAAAAAATTATATATGTACATAAAAAAAGAAAAAGCGTCTCGCTTAAGTTAATATTTTTAAAATAAAGTCTTATAAAACGTAAAAACCTGAAATAATAAGATAATAATAATTTATTCGATTTTGTACCAATATCTTATACGAATGCCGTTTAATCTGTATTGAATATTTCTTTTTTTGTTTACAGTTAAATTTAATTCGAATAAAAACAACAAATTTATGTAGAAATAATTGACCGTAGTAAATATAACAGATTACTTGTTGTACGTGTTCACAGTGATTGAGTATTTTTTTTTTTGTATTGTAAAATTAAAAATCGAAGAACTTATGAAACTGGTGGTCGGTCACGTGCTCGGAATGTTTAATCACTACGAATTCCCATAAACGTTCGAAAAACATTGAGTCCTTTAAGTTTGAACCATTACAATACTCGTATTATACTTACTATTGCTATTAAACCTAAGAGAGTCTTATTCAATATATTATTACGATTCAACAAGTGTAGTGTAAACACTGGAAACACAAAACACAGTGTTTTGGCTATTAATGTTATAGGAGTTTAGGATAAGTTTATCTTTCTGGCTTTACCTTTATCTTCCGCAAATGGAACTGTACATTTTATACCTGTAAATTACTTTTTTATGGCTCTTCCGAACGCTTACTGCGGAATTTGGGTTGAAAACATTCGTTGACATTCTCCAGTATTACTTACCGACCATTTGGTGCGGTCGATTGTCCTTACTCAGCCGGAATAATTGTTTAAACTGTCTCAATAACTTTATTCATAAACTATAGCATTTTTAAAAATTGTACACTTGTTCTAACTATTGATTACAATGTAAATTAATAATAGATGAAATGTGTCATACGAGAAATCTATGTACTTATTAAAATCATCAACAGAATACACATGTAATTAGGAAGCCCTTGTAAAGAAAAATAAGGTCCCTCAAATTTAAGGTGGTCCAATATTTTTTATCGATTTTTAATATAAATCGTCAATACGAGGACTCCGAAAATCCTTTTACTGCACAGCTAAAATATCAGACAATGCACAATTTTACACAATCAAATTTAAGACGTAAATTGTTTACACATTAATTTTATCTGCATTATCTACGTATCTGCATTTTTAAACGGATAATCGGCTCACTAGACACTAGTATGACTGAAAAAAACAATTTAATTCAAATAGTGAAGAAAATCGTAAAATGGTAAACAGACCCTATTATCACAGATTGTAATCACAGATTGTAGAAAATGCAATATTTCAGTGCACAGTTCCCTATATTAAATGTGTTCAATATTATTTTATTAGCCATGGTTACTTTTTGAAGACAGTATTACTGATAATCATATTAAGCAAATGATTTGTAATTTTCTTTATATACTATTGTCAATACCAGCATTAGCTTCGGCATTGATATTTTCCTATTATGTACCAATATGTACTATTTACTCATCTACTTTTTTTTTGGTATATAAAAATGGAAATTTTATTACGCACGTTTTGCATTTTTTTCTTGCATATTTTGACTTTTTTTTAGTGCATGTTTGCGTGCATATTTTACAATTTAAAATGCATATAAATCCGGTCTTTAGTTATAACACTTATAAGCTAAATGTGCAGTATTTTATGTTTATTAGGTAAGTCTGAGATGAAAATATTGTCACTAAGTGTTCACGGTTTTTCATTCCCCCAGCGTAACCCCGTACAAATAATGTTCGTCGAGCAAAAAAAAAAAAACTACTTACAACGAATATGGCAACCCAAGCTAGGCCAATGTTGTCGAACGATATAGTGCCCTGGAACGGGTTCTCGCCTTGCGACTTGCACTCGGTATAGTAATGGTTCCAGTTGACGCACGACCCGTTGGCCAGTGCCATGTTCGCGGTGGCGTTGCAAATGATCGTTTCGTGACTACGCGTGGGCGGTAAATCGAAACACGAGTGCATGCCGTTTGCGTCGTTCTGCGAGCAAATGTAATCTTTTTCCTCGTCGTTCATCATGTAGTACGCAGGTAACATTCTGCGAAAATCAAACAAGAATATATTGTTCACACGCGTACTAACATAACCCGTCGTGTTAAATTTTCGATCGGGTGGGGAAAGGCAAATTTTCTTTCCGAGACAGAAGGGTATTTAAATCAATGGATATACTGAAACGAAACGGTTTCAATTCCCTTTTCTAAATTAATGTATATTGATTACATTAAATATCAATTATTTTTCTAATATTTGTTAAACTTATACAATCCGATACAATATCTGTGAGTTCAATGTACTTCGTGAATTATTATTAGACACTTAATATTAAATTCTATTGTACTAATGCCAACCGTCGATGGTCTTCAGCATATCTGTTCAGCACGTCTTGCAGCACAGTGTTTCGTTTTTATAATATTATTGTTCTATTATAAATTTTTAAATAAAACGAGAAAATTGTTCACTTATTTTGTCTGTATATAATTATATACAGGTATTAACGAGATACTTTATACTATTTCTAATTTTCTGTCCTATTTTTTTTTTTCAATTTTTTTTTTTTTAAGCAAATTTCAAAAAAAACGTAACTGTGTTATACGCGTACTTTCTGATAAAACGTGTAGATCAGTGTTTTTTTCTTTTTAGTTCTCTTATTATTTTGAATTGCGTTTTAAAAATAAATAAATACCTACAAAAGTGACAGTTCAACAGTGGAACGGGACCGGTATCACTTTGAATACGCTCATGTACACTATCATAACTGTGGTTTAGCTGCGACGAGTCGGGAAAACGAATATCGTCTAATATAATTTATACGACGACATTTAGAATAATATGACGCATTTTTTAAAAACATTTTAAGGTTTGGACCGCATCTTACAATTTTACCATCCCACCACATCTGACGCCTAATATACATATTATATATTATATACATGCATTTATCTATTAATTTTCATGTCCTAAAAATATTAATTATCATACTTATTATAATAAATTATATTTTACAGCGTTCGCTGAATACAAAAGTCACTTGTACTGTACACGGCGCTTTATAAACAATATTTATATTTAAAAACGCAGAGATTAGATAATACGAGTTCATTTACTCGAAAACTTGTAGTAAATATATATATATATATTTTTTTTAAATAAATCAATTTCATATTCGTTTTTGTTTTCTGACGTCTAGTTGATTATGATTATATTACAAATCATGAATATTAAGATACCCCAGGTTTCCTGTAATATTTGTAACAGGTATCAAATCGTAAATAAAGACATCTGATAGATGAACAACTTAAAAATGCACAAAACATCCTTAAGATTTGGCGTTGTCTTGTTTTAGTTATCTTCTTTGTTCAATGTACGTTGTGTTATCTTTCAGAATGAAATGCACATCGAAGTTCGTTAATAAAATTCGAAACAAATGTTTGATACTCAATAATTGTAATTGCGATTCGATCTATTTCAAGAATAAAGTTTTTTTTTTTAGTACACATCAAATGCACCAACCATTTCGAGTACACATCAGTAAGATGTGACAAAAGACTAATAAGGTAACAAAGCCAAATCTTAAAGATGTTTTGTGCATATTTAAGTTGTTTATCTTTCAGATGTCTTTATTTACGGTTTGATATATCTATTACAAATATTACAAGAAACCTGGGGTATCTTAATATTCGTGATTTGTAATATAATCATCTCCAATTGACTTTAGGCCGTGACCAATGAAATGTACAATCAACACGCCACTTATATAAGGAATATGTACACTGCAATTATAATGGCGTGATTTTTATTATAATCGACGAGTTTAACAGGTTTAAATATAAGCGTGTATGGATAATATTGTATTTAAACTGAAAGTCCGTTTATGTAAATTTCGATGAAAAAAGTACGGTAAAAAAAGGTTTAATTAAACGATACTACAAATAGAATAGTATTCAATTTGAATTTTTTTTTATCACGAGTCAACGATAAACTGCCAAGATTTAAAACAAATTTTATTTTCGAATAAAATTTTATTTTATTAAAACATTTTTTTTTCAGAATTATATCCCCACTCGTTATAACTAAGCCAATGTAAATTTTTGAATTTTTATTAGTTATACACATGGTTTTTTTTCTACGCCATCTTAAAGAACTTAAATAAAATAAATGAAAACGATTTTTTTTCAGTATTTCATTTACGAACTTCATAAAAACGAGGTGGTCATAGTAGTCATAAATCAATACAAGCGTATTTTTCATTATAAATGTGTCTTTAATTATTTTGATTGATGCAAATATACGCATGAAATAAAACGCATATAAAACCCAGATACGATTTTAACCTGCAGGAAACGTTATTTTCATCATATTCGCTAAAAATAATAAAAACTAACGTCGCTCAGAATCGGTTTTCGAATTATTCTATTTTATTTATCATTGTTTTTTTAGATTACAAATAATGATACAGTTTTTAAAAGCCTTCTGATTTTTGAATTGACATCCACGGCATCCGTGACACGCTACAGTTCTTAGTTTTCTTATTTTATATAATTTAGAGTTTTATGAAAAAAATGTGTATTTTTGGTGAATAGTTTTCAAAAAATATTCATGAAAAATATTAGACTATGAACTCAACAACATTTTTACAAGCTACAAATCAGACAATTATTGTAAAAAGACATTTTTCGAGGATAAACTAATCTGAATACGTAAATAATAATGAATGTTTACGCGGTGAATTCCGACTTATCGTTACAGGATTTTTTTGCGGAAAATCGAATAATATTGTTATTGTTAATGACACATTAAAACCACAATATTAACAATAACTTCAATAATCACAGATCAGTACTACGTTATTATGAGTAATTTGTATTAAAAATACATTTACACTCGTGTATAAAACGACCGCGAGAGTTAAAATAAAACTTTACTAGAATCAGAAGTATTATAGTTTTCATATAACGAATTCTTCCTTTTAACATATTTTATGATTTTTTTAATATAATTTTTTTTTTTTTAGTACATTCCAAATACTATACAATATTTAGAATTTAATTAAATGCTATATTATATCTTGAACTTGGTAAATTTTTTATAATATTTGTTTATGTTAAAACGAAACGAGGGTAGACTGAATTTAAATTACTCACATAATTTATGTACAAAGTGCGGGCAAAAAAGTCATAAAATACATTTTAAGGACATTTATATATACAAATATATATATATATATTCAAATGTATAATAATAGTAATATGGTGTACCATAAGACAGAACGTAAATTCATGTTTTATTTCTTTTTGATATTAATTCAAAGAGCAAAATTGCATTTAATATTATCACAGTGAAACATAAAAAAAAAAAACTAAATCCCTTTACGATTTTGACCAAATTTATATTTCGTTGACGTTATAAAACGATTACGCATTAAGTGTATACACTCTCGTACACGCATTTTGTATCAGATACAATACAATAAATCGAAATTGTTGAAAAGCCAATTATTACTTTAAGTGATTTGTAATTTGAGACGCGGCCTATTTTGTAACAATAAATAAATATTATAGTTGTAATAACTTACATAGACGTTATTCACGTATAATCTTTAGTGTAACATAATTTTTTAAATATTAAATATTTCAACGAAACTACAATAACGTATAGCAAGTTTATTCGATATAATCTAAATAGATTTATTTATGCGTTTTGTATTTACCGTTGAACAATACTATTTTATCAAATTGTTATTAGCAGTTGATTCGAGTTTGAATGGAACGGATATTTCAATTTGCATTTTAAAATCACGTGTAATCGTATACACATTAGGCGAACACTCGGTATCGAATTTGATTAATCAGTTAAATCTAATTATATCTTTTTTATTTTAAATTTATTTTTTTTCTATAAATAACAATTTGTAGACCCGAATAGCTAATGAATAGAATAATACCGACTAGGAGCTATCTTTTTTATTTATATATTTTTTTTTAATACAGTAACGATTTTCCTTGTTTGGTTTAGTATTTTGAATGTTTTCTGTGCATTTGTTAATTTTGTTATATAAGAAAAATATTACGTACTCGTGTGTTAAATAAAAAGGTATTGAACAGATAAAACATTGTTTTATTGATACAACGAACTAAATTAAAAATATTTAAAAAAAAAAAAAACCCGAGTATGAACGCGGGCGCTCCTCTGTATTTTATATACGGTCAAAATAAAAAAACAAAATTATGATGGATGCCTATACTTATATATTTGGAGGATAATGGTGATAACTAATGCGGAGCGCGGTGGCAGAGTGGCGGCGGTCTTCGGGCGATTTAAAATGTACAATCCGATTGTTTTTGAAATGTAATCGAGTCAAGAAAATAAAATAGAAATAATAAAAAGAAGAATTTATGGCCGTTTTCGTTTATTAAATTGGACGAATTTACCGATTGGTGGTTTTCAATGACTATTAATTTTTATTTTATTTTTTTATTTTGCAAACGTTTAACCGTCGAACAGACACGAACGTACACTACACGCGAATCCGCGAGAAGCGAAAAACGTTTTTTCTTTTTCGTGCGGGTGCGGGTCCGGGGGGGGGGGAGGGAGGATTGTTTAAAAGGACGTACGCGTGTCTGCTGTTGGCGTACCGTCATCGAATTTAAATTAAACAGTGATTTATAAGTATTTCGTGGGAAGTTGCGGAGACACACGACGGCTATGGGTTGTACATGGTGAGAAGAGAAATTCCGTTAGTCGTGGCAGTGAAGAAAGCGCGCGTTTTCGATTTTATTTATTGTGAAAAGGTCGACCGGCGTATAAACGCTTAGGCGACGAAATTGCAGACGATCCTTTAAGGACCGACCGCAAGGAAAGAAGAAAATAATTTAGCATTTCGGAATTACGCCGTACATTTGTCCGAAGGCGAAAGAAATTCTCGCGATTAAGGGCGCGGATAATTATTGACAAAGGACGAGTTCAAAAAAATAAAAAAAATCTAATAAAAATCCGACGCGCGCAAATATTGTACGCACGTTTTGGTCCACTTTATAAATGTATACGTTGTATTGTTCGGCTTTCACGGTGCAAAAACAACGGCAGGTCATATTATAGACTACGCAAAAGAGAGGAATAATATAATCGAAAAAAAAAGAAATATACATATATATATATATATATAATGGCGTTGAAAATTATTAGAGAGAAAAACATAGGCGGACAAGAAGAAAAAAATTACCATAGCAAGTAACAAAACCGAACAATGCGTATTCAGAACAATACCGCACCTAACCGCACCTACTGTTACTAAACTATACGTACTATACACTGTTCTGCCTACACACAGCTTGCCGTCTACTCGAATTGATCCGCAGCTGCCCCAGGTATTATTAATCTGACACTATACGAGAGAGAGAGAGAGAGAGAGAGAGAGAGAGAAAGCTAAAATAGTTATTGTTATTAATGAAATAGTAAAAACAAAAAAAAAAATTAAATAAATAAATATTTATTACGTGAGAGAAATATAAATGAAAACTATAAATTAATATTCGTAAATAATAATTGTATAATGTGTTACGGGCAAAAGCCGAAATCGGGCGAACCTCAGAAATGCCCGGGCAAAACGCGAACTGCCCACGGTACTAATCGGGCAAAACATTGTATTTGGGCTTTTGCTTTGGCGAACCTAGTCGTGACCAGCGACATTTGAGCAAAACTGTATAACCTCTATACATTTAAATATTTCACGGTAAAAATGTTGGTTTTTAATATTTAATATAAATAACGGAAAAAATTAATATCTCTTAATTATTTGTTTAATCAATAATGGTGGAAATGCGTGCAAATATTATTATTAATAATAATGTTTCAATATTAGTTGAGAAGAAATATATATATTAAATTATTTATATTTAAAAACGGTACACTAATGCCATTGCTAAAGACGTACCAACAAAAATTCACAGTAAAATTCGAACTACAGTACAATTCGTACGCCCAGAAGAAGAACGACACAACTCAAATAAAACAAGTATATAGAGTACAGATAGAAATCATAATGGCTAAAAATAAGAATAAAAGTTGTTATCCTACTTACTCGATATAAACATTATTTGATACAGATTTATATACTCTATAAAATATGTATTCCACTAATTTTAAATAGTTACTGGGTCTAAAATTGAAATTAGTTATATATGTTTAAATTTTTTATAAACATTTTGAGTTGTGTTGTTCTTCATCTGGATATGCGAATTGTCACAATTATTATTAGTGAAAAATCTGTATATGTATATATATATAAACAATAAATATACATACATATAAATAAATGTATACTTAAATATACTATACTGCCAATGAGTATAGTATAGTATAGTATAGTATAGTATAGTTTTATTTTTTTACATATCCTTTTATTTATTTTATTAATTAATTTTATTTATTTATTTTTTTATTTTTAATTTTGTCTATATTTTATTATTTATTATTAGTGATTGGATAAAGTGCAGTATACATATTATACTGTACACGTATAGACTTTAGTGTAGAGATGAAATTTTCACCTTTCAATTGATTTTACAACAAGATAAAGTGTGCGCATATAAATTATAGTTTATTACCAAAGATATAATTTTACTTTACCTACGGTTACGTGAAATATGAAAAGACACACGGTATTTAATTGTATTTGTAATATTGTTAATTATTTAAAATATAAATTATTTGATGCATAATTCTTTTAAATTTTTTAAAATTTTTTAAATAACATTATCATATTATATCTGTACGTATTTTCACCATTATTGATTAAATAAATAAATAATAGAGATTTATTTTATCGTTATTTATATTTAATATTAAATATTTACAATCAACATTTGTAATGTGAAATATTTAAATGTATAGAGGTTATACAGTTTTGCCCTGCAAATGTTGCTGGTTGCAACTAGAAATATACAGTAATTGTTGTATTAAATTTGTTTATTTCGACTTATTAAATATAAATATTATACATTTTAACAAACCAATTCAATTATCAAAAAAAAAACAACTTTTTCATGTTATTAATATGATTTAGTATATAAAATATTATTATTATTTACAGCGCTCTGTGATGTTCTTTACGTTTCGGAGTCGTGTCTCTACTGAAATTATTAGTGGAATCCGACTGTATCTGTGTTCACATTCCTATCACACGGTTTCGCATAAATTGATATATTCCTACACATATTAAACCCAGTGTATAAATACGTATTGTGTACTCTTTGATTCTAATACAATAATAACGAATTTGCCGTAATAAATTTTACATTTTTAATATAATCAAACACGTTCAACATTCATACACGTAAACGTGGTATATGTTGTTAAAATATTAAATGGATATGTAAGAAAATAGAAGTAAATATCATTGGATGAAATAATACTACAGTTGGCGTAAATTACGTTTTAATTTTTTTAACAGTATTGTTTTAGAAACAGCATATCAGAGAGACAGATGGAAAGAGATTTTGATGGCAGCGATGGTCCTGAATGGACCGCTAAGCTGAAGAAGAAGAAGAAGATTGTTTTATAGAGTTTATTTATATTACTTTGTCGACAGAATGAGAACTTCCTGAAATTTACATTCAGTTAAATTCCTTATGACAGTTTGTTGACTGTACACTGGATAACCTACTTTTTCCATAGGATTAGACTCGTCTACTGCATTCAATACTCTAACGACTCTTCAAACGAAATAGAAAGATACGATAACAGACAATTCGTCAAAACGAAGATTATAATTACTTTATTAAAATTTTCGACGAAAAACCATTATAAGGTAATATACAAACATATATTTATATATATGGGCATATTGCGATATAATACTAGGTATAATAACATATAATATAATATTTTTCGCTAGCTTATTACTTCAAATTTATAATCATAAAGTATTAATTTTTTAACTTAAATATTTGCTAAACTAATAATAAAACATCTGTTATTAACATTTTTTTGTATTGATCGGATGAATTCAATTTTCATTTAAAAACGTATATACCAAATCATTTTCAATAAATTTTCGTTTGATTCGGTGTAATTCGTGGTATTCTTTAATTATTTTAAAACGTTACAAATTTATACAATAAATACAGTCGTATATCATTATAATCACACATGGCCTATATTTATACAATACAAAATACATATTTTACATAACTACAAAAGTTAACAAAGGATTAATTAAACCGATGTAAACTCAGGGACAAAGATTAACGTTTTCGATTTATTGCAATTAATATTATATCGTATTATAACTGGTGACACGTTATTTCGATAAGAGTATTTTAAAACATTTTATTTATAGTTACACTAGACTTATACTTACTATTTTAAATTAAAAATTTCACTACAGTCAAATCGTATTTCCGTTAATAATAATTATATGGTAATCAATTTAATTAGTATGGTTACTATTTATATATTATACGAGTTATATTCCAACTGTGTTGCGTTGTCAAAACCAATCCAAATAATTATGTTTATTAATGAACTCCTCGAAAGAATTCGATTTTCACCAAATATTTTTTATAAAATTATCAAATAATATATTATAGTTCAATTCAAATATATTACGTTTAATAACCGCACAAATTTATTATTGAAAATGTTTTGCGTACTAATACCCGTTGACAAACGCACAAAGACAAACGGATTTTACGTTACAGACTTGCACCATCAAAAACAGTGTATAAAATCGATAACATTTATTTCGATTATTCAATTGTGGAAAAATAATGTGTTGAACAGCGTACGTGTAGTAGAGAGGCGAGAATCAATTAGTCTTTTTCATTCACTGTAAATACCTATTTTCGATGGTTCGAGTTTTCGATCCAAACCATCAATTACGTCGACTAGAGCAAAAAGTGGCAAGTACTAATGGAATATGGGACTTTGCCACAAGTAACATATTGACCGAAATTTCACGATGCCAAAGTAATATCGTTTATGTCAATGATTTACTGAGTAAATAATATTGAATAAATTAGCTGTAACCCGTGCGAATATTTCACACAATAATGCATGTTAACATAAACGAACAATAAAATAATTCATATTTTTATTTATGTAATATTATTATAAAGTTGTCAGTATCTGGTATTATTTTTTATTGTCAATTCATCAAATGACCTTACTCGTCACTTTGAAACGAATAAAATAATTGATTATGACGGAAAACAAGTAGGAGTTAGTTTATCCAAAGTTTGACCATGATGACCATTCGTTTATTGTCATTGCAAACGCTATTTTTATAGAAAACTGATGTCCTATGAATTAAAACGGAAGTATAGAATCCGACTGAGTGAAATAAGAATTTCTAAGAAATAAAATTCTATAGTAGTAATTTGACAACGCAACCGATTTTAGCACCTGAACCATAATCAACAAATGCTGGAATACCATTAAATCTATAACCACAAAGCGTAATATATATATATAAAGTCTACTACAATGCATTCGAGTTCGACGTGACCAGCATACTTGCCATCTGTCCTCGTTATATTATGTACTCGTAATATTTACTATTATTAATAAGTAATACATAAGGAAGATCGTAAATGTTATATATTTCCCAATCGCTAATAACTGACTTTACTACTCTTAATCGACGTTTTTCTTACATTCTACATAATACGCGTACACAACGAAACGAAATAAAAAAATGCCATCATTTTTTTATGTGGTTATATATACGACTTTGTCATCTATTAATATAAATTGTATATTAAAACCGAGTAAACGCAATTATAACCATAACTATTATTGTAATATATTTTTTCATCTTTTTGCAATATCTGGCGCTCATGTTTACATAGAATATTTTTACTAAAAAAAAAAATATTGCAAATATTTTGCGGTCCAGGAATTTAATTCAAATTTTTATTTATATATATTAAATAATTTAGGATAAAAATTTTGCTCTATAAAATAATAGAATGTTGTCAATTTTTTGTTTTTGCCATTCTTTTCTTTACTATATCGGGCTTTTCATAGTAATTTAACACAGTTCTAATTAAAAAAAGATAATAATACTAATAATAATAATAATATTGAAAGAAGAAAATATAATACTGAATCTAAAGTGAATAATCAAAGTTTAAACATATCAATTAAATTTCACGGACAATAAAATAATTATAAACTTTATAAAAAATTGTTAAATATTTCGTACGTAATAAGTTATTTCAAATAACAAATTATATCAAAGCATGGCATGATTCCACTACATTTACCGACTTAAATATCTATTATAATTAAATACATTTTAAAACCAAATTACCATTAATTCAACGCATAACACAAAATAAATTTATCTTTATTACTTTTTACTCAAACTAAAACAAATTAATTGTTTTTTTCAACTCTATTAAAATATACAATGTGTGACTACATAAATGTTACATAAGATTCATTGAACTGAAGCGAATTATTAATACACGATGACTGTTTATTGTGTATTTTTTACATACTGGCCACTCTAGTGGTATAATGATTTCAATATTATAATGTATTTACTGTAAATAATTGAAAATCGATGATAAGTTAATTGAATTTATGTAAATTTTATTGATATTATCAGAGACGTATTTAGGAATTTAGCGCCCGGGTGCTAATGTTTTTTCGCCAACCCCCACCCGAAAATTTTTTCACTGTTTTCGTTTTCACATTTTTTTTTACAACCTTTTTTTTTTTTGCTTATTTGGATTTTGGTGGGTAGGTGGTGGTAAAAATTTTTGTTTGCACCACAATACTTAAAAGTAATTCGGTGCCACTGAAAATAATAATGCCGCCAGCCCCTAAAAAAATGTCGCTCGGGGCGATCGCCCCCTCTAGCCCCCTAAATACGTCTCTGGATATTATATATATATATAAGATAATTTTGTTGTCAGTAACATTTCTATCGGCAAATATAATCATTTATTTCTTCTATAATTGTATAAAGAATATAATAATAATAATAATAATAATAATAATAATAATAATAATAATAATAATAATAATAATAATAATAATAATAATAATAATAATAATAATAATAATAATAATAATAATAATAATAATAATAATAATAATAATAATAATAATAATAATAATAATAATAATAATAATAATAATAATAATAATAATAATAATAATAATAATAATAATAATAATAATAATAATAATAATAATAATAATAATAATAATAATAATAATAATAATAATAATAATAATAATAATAATAATAGTAATAATAATAATAAATAATTATAATAATTATAAATTATTGTTATATTTGAATTAATAATAATCGGTTAGTTAATTACTGTATATGTTTATTTTATGTTCGAATCCATAATCTACATTATGATGCATGCTCATGTGTTTTAATATGAATGGGCTATTGATAAAAATCCAATAAAAATAAGTTGTAATGGAATGTGTCAATCGCACGAGATTTGCACTCAATAATTATCTCACAGTGTAGGTTTAAACTTTAAATATGAAAGGGTCAGTATGATTTTCGAAAACTGACCGTTAAAAACCGAACGAATCATTAAAAAAAATAAAAAATAGAAAATCAGTGAACGCTGTATTTACAGCGTAAATGTTCAAACAAATCGTCAGGATTATGATGAGTTTTTTTTATATTCATATTTTACATATAAACTCATATATTTATTATTTAAATAATAAACATATCAAAAATAAATTATTTATTATTTAAATTATGAAATAATTTATTTATAATGAGCTTAATATTCTTATATTGTAATGGACATACTGTGTCCGGGTAACCCCGGGTTACTGTTTGTTGTTTGATTTTGAAACGACCAGAAGTGGAAAAAGGTCATTGCAATTCAATTATTTATCGTAACATCGATTTTATTCGAACAACAATCAATAATGACCTACGTCAGGTTTCCAATTGTGTAGCGATAGTCCACTTCGATGATCCATTATTTACTCTTAGACATATTTAGCTTTTCTTATTTTGTAAACGTGTGCGTAAGTATTCAATATACATATATATATATATAGATATTATATTTTTTTATAGAAAAATGAATTCGGTAAGAATATAAAAAGTCATAACCAAAACTTTTATGAGTTTTAAATATCGGATTAAAAAATAAAACGTTTAATATTTCAATTTTATCAACGTACCTATTGACGTAGCCGAGATAACCGGAAGTTGACACGGAATTATGAGAGGAAACACCATTATTATTACTATTATTTATTTATAACCATTTTTGATTTATATTGATTAGAAACAAAAAAAAAAAATCAACTCTTATAAAATTCATATCGTCTTCCGAAATTTACTATTATAAATCACTGGTCTTGTGATAAATATAATATTCTTTAATATAATAATTAAATTATCTAAATGATTCGACATATAAGCGAAATTATTAAATACTGTAGACTTGATTTTCTCAAAAATAGTTTTGTATTTTAGGTTTACAAATTTATATATATATATATATATAAACACTATGAAATTTTTTTTTTTTTACATAATATCGCATTAATCGTTTAATCGCCAATGACGATAAAATATTATTTTATCAATGAACTCTATTAAGATAAATTTTAATATAAATTCGAATTTAAAACAAATTTAATAAACAATTATTATAATAAATAACGTTATTATACGTAATGTGAAAAACGTTACTGGAACCATATTTTTTTTGGGGATTTATAAATTAAACTAACTGAATTACCCGGCTTCGCGTGTGAACAATTACAATTGTATGGCTTCTCTTCCAACAAAATCGAATATTAAGTTATGATTTTCAGCGTTTTTCACGAATCATTTATTGATATGAGTAATTTATATAGTAATTCATGGCACTAACATTCTTATTCGTTTCCTCGTCTTTCTCTGATTTCTCAATTTAATGTTGAAATGATATCCGTCTTTTCCTCTGCAAAATAAAATTGGATATTGCATACCGTCACACGAGCGACGAGTTCCCGAGACTCGATGAACATCATCATTTCTCCGATGGAGAATTTTCTCGTTTTGTGTCCGTATTGAATTGGCACCGTTAATCGGTTTGGTTATCAGTGTTTACCATGAAATAAATCTGCAGAAATTTGTGATCTGCGTCCGAAAGTAGTGGAAAGATGATAAATTTGCCCTTGCACATTGAATGTTGGCATTCATTTTCTCGCACGATATTTGTCGCACTAAAATATGTCATTTGGAAACAAGAACTATATTTTCGCATGTTAGAGAGGAATTGTTTTGATTGGCTTGTGTCACCTAATAACAACATTGATCCATCTCAGGTGGTGAATTTAATTCTGGCAATTTTACTTTTTCACCCGCGCGCCATTTATAGCGCTTTATTCTTAAATTTAAGGTCATCGTAATATCCGCACATTTTGTTCATTATTCTAATCAAAACACTTGAATGAAGACTATAGTTATAATGAACGTCATAGTGCCCATATTCAGCGTGCAGTGACCACCTGGATCGTACAAAGCGTTCCTACTCGATCGGTTTCCCGTTTTTCTACACGTTGCTGTTCTGTATCTAACGAACGGGCTTGAGAAGTGCTTACTTGGTTATTTTCTAGTCTTGCTTCCTTTTGTTCGTTTGTTTCTGAAGCACGGGATGTTCTGTTTTTTGTGCTTAATATGTAGATCATCCAATCGCTTTTCATTTGGGAGGCACGATTGCACAAAAACTGTTTGAAAAAATATACACTGGTACGCATAACAACTTACCAAAATTATATATATATATATATAGATTACGTTTTAAACTCAATAACAATTTTAATGGTCACCATGGTAACTGTTCAACACCTAGAATCCAAAAATGTCCCGTATTAGCTACCACCATTGTTGGTCGTATTTCAAACTTTATATTACAGAAAACTTCGCGAGGGAATGCACAACAACTCACTAAAGTTTTATTACAATCGGATCAGCAGTTTAGGAACACATGCAGGACTCACAGACAGACAGACAGACATTCATATGTATATAGATTTATAACTTTCAATAATAATTATTATTATTGTAGGTATGGAAGAGTCTATTTTTAAATTATTGTTTTAATAAAAAGTCGATACGAAACATACAACATCTATATTAATATGATTATTTCTAAATGAATGATTTATTATATGCACAGGCGTTTCATTTGACTTATAATCATATTTATATTATTATTATTACTGTTTATGCTTTAAATATAAAATATTTGTGACAGTATTTACTTTGGTAGTTTAGAGTTTTATTAATAATTTGAGTGTAATATTTACTAACACGTATTATCAGGACAAAAATATACGTCACCAATTGTATACAATAATTAAAAGCTGTACAGTACTGTATTATACTTGTATGTTACGTCACTATTTTCTATTTTCTATACCATAAACGGTTGAATATCCATGTATTTATCGCGGACCTTCCCTTCTTGTAATAGGTAGGAAGCCGGTCAGTCCGGAGTTTACTCTGAAGGTCGTAAGAATATAGTGACGTCGTATCGAGTACCGCGTCACCTCGTTTTACCATAATGTGTAAAATAAATTATTATGTGTTAAAATAAAAGAAAAATTTCGTAGCGACAAAGGTGTTTATGTGTTATTTCATTAATTGCATAATCCGACAAAGGCTTTATACTTTAAATTATAATATTTTTAGCCTCTTAGGTATAAACATGTACAAAAAATATTTGGTAACGAAGTTTACAAGAAATAATATTCGTTTATAATTCCTCACATATTACAGTTCTATAAATATATGAGCTCGGGGTTATTTATTTACTTAATTTTATGTTTATATAGTCATTAAAAAGTTAACCAAAATGAAAATATAAAATATACTTTAAGATTCTACCGATTCTTTCGAAAGTTTTAATAAGTAAAACATATTATTGTTCATTGAGATATAAACGAAACGATTGTGTTTGAAGTACAATAATTTATAATTGAAATTTTTTTTCGATATTATTGTTTCATGAAAAACTAAATTTACCGATGAGAAGTCAAAATCGAAATGATTCGCGATATATTAGGAATTAATTAATTTAGATTTATTAGGAATTTATAAAATGATATTTCTTTGGAAATGTATTAAATGATAATGAATAATGATATGTTGTTAGTGTTATTCATTAATTGCCTTTTGGGCAAAGTGAAATAACAATTTGTCACACATTATTGTTAAATTATATACCTGGAATGATAATTTTGTTTTCCTTAAATATTTTGTTTCAAAATTATAATAATAAATATATTTAAAAAAAAACGAGTGTACAAGTACTCCAGACATTAATGTGTAAACATCGCGTGAGCAGTAAAATTGGAACGGAATTATGATTGGGATTTATAAATATTGGTATCTTTATTCAAAGTAATTTCGATAATTAAAATTATTATTAATTGTCATGACAACAGCTTACACATTACACGCAATTATAAATTGAGTGTAAATTAATTAATATTGTTATTATTATTAATATTAATAAATATTGTTATTAGTTATCATGACAACAGCTTACATATTTCCGTCCCGTTTCCCGAGATTTACACTCATACTGCCTTAATAGATGTTTACACATCAAAAAAAAGTATTTATTGTAACACAAGTTTATTGCGTGTTTAATAAAAATTCACGTAGTAGCAGAATATATAAAAAAATAACTAGCTACTATACATTTATACATTGAAATGTAATGGACACTTTTGACAAACAAATGACATTCGTTTTTTGTACGCAAACCCCATTAATTGAAAAGCTCATTTTAAAGTATATGCATATAATTGTGTACATTATCGAAGCGATTAGATGGAAATTTTAATGTCTTCGGTAATAAATAATTGTTTAGAATAACTTTAATAAAATCATTGGTAAAAATGTAATTTTATGTTTATTATAATAATTAATCGATAAAAAAAATTAACCCTTTATTGTATGAGGTTCGATTACTATTAATCAGATGAGTGACACAGTTATAATAATTATTAAAATGCCATTAAACACAATGTTTATCAATATACTAAAGGTATACCATGTCATTTATATTTAATAATATTATAAAAATTACATTACATAAGAAGCTGTAGATACTTGGTTTGTATCTATAATTTACATAAATCTTTAATAACACGCCCTGTGATATAAACTATAATAATAAAACTGTATGGTGGATAACGTTTAAATCATTTTTGTTGCAATAATTATGTAATAAAATATATAAAAAAATATTATATTCCCAGCAATTTTTTGCCGTCAGGAAGAATTTCCTTAGAAACATTGATATTATTCAAACTAGTGTTCTTCTCAATTTTATTTCTTAATTTTTTTGGTAAAAACGATTTTTAGTTATTAATTTTTATTAAATAAGTTTTTGATAATCTCGGTTCAAAATGTATTATTGCTGCGTACATTTTAGAATTTTTTGTTCCAAATGTGCGCATAACACACGGGTTTTATGATGCTAATACAATGTCACTTTAAATCTAGATGGAACATTTTGCACTTGATATTATGTCAAAGGTAATGCTAGTACACTAATAAATAACGTATAACTTCTTAAGGATTTAAAAACAATATATTATGTTACAATTAAAGAGAAAAAAAATATTTTGGACATCTGACAAGCAACTCGAACACTAAGCATTTTATTATTTATAGCTACTGAATGTGGGTAACAGTTGCTTTACTTTTTTTAGCAGTGGATATAAATTCTTCCCAAATAAAGATTCTTCTTAAAGGGCAGACGATTCTTTAGTTATCAGGCCTTTCAATACTTCGTTGAGAACATTGATTTATCATATAAATATAATGAATGTTTCAAATTTAAATTATTTATGTTCAACGATGATACAGTTAACATTATAGTACCGCAATAATACTGTAAAAGAAAAATTACGGAACAAGAGCCAATAAAATGTCGGTACATTTTTACTTTTAACTGTCAGTATATTTAGTGAACTGTATAAAATAAATTAATCACGTTTGTGTTTTAGACACGTGAAAGACAAGGACGCTGGAATCGTACCAATATTTATGATCATATAAGAACTGGTTTGTACGTTCAATTTGAGTTCGGTTTGATAAATCGTTGAATTGAAATCGCTAAAAAATAAAATCCCCTTCATAAGCATACGGTGTACAAAACAATAAAATTAAAATTGTAATACAACAGTGTAAAAGCCAAAAGAATATAATTATTGTGTAAGTATATAAAAAAAACTCTTAACTTTACACAAATCTAGCCAATTAAAACCAAAACGCTCTTACTAAACAGTCTACAAATAAATTCACTCAAGGACTTATAACGAAATGTGTAACTAATTTATAACAATAAATCTACATAAAATTCAAAATTAATATTTAAAAAAATTAAAATTTTGTGTATGTTTATCACGTAAAATAAAAATTATTTTTTAACAATTTACGCATAGTTGAGAGATATGGATTATTTTTTGAGTTTAAATTGTAAACAAACTTTTGTTATATTTACTATCGCAAAAAAAACATGTATAAAAAAAAAATAATAAAAAATTGTACAAAAAGATTTTACTCGGAGAAAACAGATTTTTCATTCGTGTAAAAGGAATACATCGAACATGAACAACAACAAAATAAAACAGAAAACTGTAGAACGACACAGTTGGTTATCATTATGTATTGTGTCTGCTGAGTCATTGGAGTGATGTAAAAAGGGATTAAAAATACGATAATAATCTAAAGAACGCATCTGTTGCGAAAAAAATTTCTCTAAAAATATTTCTACTGCAACGGTGTTGATTGCATTTAAGTACCTATAATTGTCTATATTAACAATGCGTTATGGTACTCGTAATAAGTTGAATGTATAATAGGAAATGTAAAATTATAATATATGCATTTCAATTATTTATTATACGCAATATGTATTAGCTATACTTATCAATTATTCATTATTGTGTATTATTTTAATATAAATTATAACTTATATAATGCAAATAAATTAAATTTAATATTTTTGAAATTATTTGTTGGTCACATTTTTGGTAAGTACGTTGATAAGATTATATGCTTGAGTTTATATAATTTTTAAATGGGAGAGAAATTATTATAAAATCGAATTAATGTAATAGTTTAATAATGAGTTTTAATAACATAGATTATAAGTTACACAAAACTAAATGTTTACACTGTATATTCTTGATTTATGAAATTAATACTTTTATCTTGTTTCAAATGTTAAGTGCTTAATATATTAAAATATACATATAGTTTAATGATATTAAAATCACTTGGATCTATTATATTCTGTTGAAATGAATGAAATGTGATTGTGATGTGCACTTGAAAATTATAAAAACATTTTTTTTTTTAAATTTTTAAAATTGATACATAATAACAAAATATATATATTAATTATCTAGTCATTGAAATGCATTGATCATTGACTTTAAACTAGAGAAATAAAAAATTATTTTACAATTTTGATTTTTTTAACAAATTTGTATGTGGATAAGGTAAAATAATTCGATTAAAATCTTCTATATCCCGAATAACTACACAAAAAATATCGAAATTCTTTCAATAGTATTTTTCTTTTAAATTTGTGTCTATACACGGCGCCAGAGTCGTATTTAAAGTTGGTCGAGGCGATACCATTGCCCCGGACAACAAACTTTTTTTTTACGTATTTCAGGAACGGCAAAATAGTGGCCCACAACGGCCAGCGTGGTTTAATTTTTATAAAAATAAAATATTCGACATTGGATTATGTTAAAAAAACTAAATTTCGGTTGTAAACTCGTGCGTTATTCTTAAATCCTATTTTCGATAATATTTTAAACAATGGTTTTTAGTTGTATTAATTATTGTTTTGGTCAAATAATTACACAACATACAGCGCTCAGAATATTTTTAAATTGTAAAATAAGATCTTTTAGTGGCATAAGTAGAATTAAGGCATATCTAAGGTGTAGAATGACAGACGACTATCTTAATAATCTAGCAAAACTTATACTGTGTGTGTGTGTGTGTGTGTGTGTGTGTGTGTGTGTGTGTGTGTGTGTATATATATATATATATATATATATATATATATATATATAGTTAGATTTAACCATCAACGTATGAAGTGATTCAAGATATCAGAGCGTAAAATATAAAATCATTGTTATATTATTATATTATGACAGTTGAATTGATTATAATGTCAATAAAACGGATTGCGTCTCTCTCTCTCTCTATATATATATATATATATATATAAATTTAGTATTTAAATTTTTCAAGGGACTAAGAATAGTAGGGGTGGCAAAATCTAAAATACGTCTCTGCACGGCGCACAGTATATGTAATTCTAGTACAGCAGCGTGTTGCAGATCGATCTCTACATTTGCGTATACGCTCATGACGTACAGACTACAGTACGGTATAAAGGTATATTATTATACTCGTGTACAAGTACATCCTCATTACAAAAACAACAATACTTATAATCGATTTTTTGTCAGAAAAATATTGACCTAAAAAGGCGAAAAACTGAAAATATGCAAACACAAAAACGAAACCTACATACTATATAAAGATTTTGGATTTTCGTTATAAAATGCGAATTTAAAAAATGTATTATGATGGATAATAGGAACACACGCTGGGCTTAGATTTTTGATAATTATATAGTTCCTCCGCACTTATTCACTCGTACGTTAAATTACCTTTTTGTTATGTTAAATTTTAAAACAATAAGAAACAAAATTAATTTGTAATTACTGTGGAGAATAATAAAACCGTTCTTCAGTGATAAAATTTTGGGGAAATTTCCCGGTTTCTCACTACTTTCGCAAAACCGCTCATGCATAAAATGCGATGGGTCTAGAATAAACGTATACATATCATAGAAACAACAAGCTAGTAAAAAAAAATTGTCGTGTTAAATCATTACAATAGAAATTACACTTTTACTTATTAAAAATTGAAATTAAATCAAGTTTTTATACAAATGTTTATGACGTTTTTTTATGCATTTCATATGAGTTATTTAGTTTTTTATTTACTTAAATGTTCAACGAGTTGAAACGAGTTTTTCTTTTTTATAAATGCAAAAATGAACTCAAAAGAGTTTTGTTATAATGAGTTTTATTGAATTTCGTCATTATTACTAAAAATCGGGTTTCATTTTGTTTTTTTAATAGTACGTTTTAAAAATTTAATAAATCTACATTCGTTAATTCTAAAATTAATTTCTTCAACCCTTCAAACTTTTCCATATAAGAAAATTGAAACTTCGCCCAAAATTAAATTTAAATATCTAAAATGATTATTATTTGCTTCTTTAAAAACTAAAAAGTAACAAAAATAGATTTTTTTCGCTACACAGTTCACATGACAACTAAAGAAGGTATTTCTTTTTAAAATCACCTGATATAATAAACTATTTTTCATACAATGACAACATAGAAATTCAAATCCTAAATATTAGTCCTTATCAAGTCTTATTCCGGAACACTATAATAACAGACAAGTGAAAATACATGGATATCACACCGAACGTTCTTCGTGATATTTAAACTTAAAAATACGTTGGTGCAGTATTCATTTTTCTAAATAAATAATTCATATATCTGACGAGTATCCGTCTATGCAAATTGTATAAATATTACCAGAGCATACAAACACACTGGATATTCACAATGATTCCACATAAATTATTCAAATTATAACCTAACCTTTAAAGAAACGATGACTTTGTCTTCTATTGAAAAAATAATATTATATAGATTAGAGGTAAATTCTTCAAATTTACGTGTCAACACATACCTTATTTTAATATGTCGCTGAAATAGGTGGATAATTAATTTCGTTTAATAATTTACGTATATATTTTTTAATTTATCAATATTAATAACGGTATATACACGAGTATATATAAATATAATAAATAAATATATATATAAATATATGTGTGTGTATGTGTGTGTGTGTGTGTGTGTATGCAAAGGACACACTGTTTAAAAAAGAACCACTTTCAAAAGCGTCACGTAAGAAAAAATATGTTTGTGATTTTATAGTTCATAAAATAATCATAGTAGAATGTAATAAAATATATAGATTCCGTTATTGTAAGACGAAATAATGAAAATGAAAACAAATACTATGACGATCAGTGTATCACTTGATGTGAATATAGCAAAAGGACAAAAGACAAAACTTGTTTTAAGGCGAACGAGATGCCAATGATGTAATAAGACATGTGGATTTATTAGACTTTGAGCAGAAATTTGTTTTCTTACTTTTCTACATAAAATTTCAACAAAATTAATGTGGTTATATACATATATTTCGCACATGACGCTTCCTCCAAATAATAATATATATATTTTTGTTTTTTTATTTTATTTTTGTATACCACGACCTTCACTCGAAATGACGAACCGTATCGCGGCTTTTATGTGGAAACATAATTTTATCACATCGTTCGTTATTCATTATACAAATTATGCAATATGCATAGTTATATAGGTTAATCATTAGTGCGTACCTACTTGACAGTTATTTAGAATTCTCAACTCGCGTAAATTGATTTTCGAATGAATACCAAAAGTGCATATAGTAAGTATAGTATAATATAATATATCTATATAATGTAACTATTAATATAACACAATATGCGGCGATCAAAGGTTTTCCAATTAGACGGTCAATAAATTTAAAAGGGATTTCGCTATGTATAGTTGTGTGAAAAACACGAAAATCTATGTAGAGCCGACATCAAGTGCGAATAACAGAAAATATTATACATTAAAATACGCCCTGTTTAGAACCCAACCTGTCTAAAAGGATTACTCGGAATTATTTATGGAATATATGTGGTCGGTCGTCACATAGAAACTAGCAAATGCAGACATATAGTTCGTGTGTGATATAGTGCAATGTATAACTGAACACCCGAGGTTACAGTCAGATGTATACGCGTTGTTAAGGCTAATTTCATAAAATATGATAATATTTACATTATTTATGTATTTCTAATTTTGCAGTCGGAAAACAAACGTGTAAAATTAAAATACAAATATTACGTGGCAAATGAAAAATATATGGGTAAAACGCAACAATAAATTATCATCATAAATAATAATTTTTAAAAATGTAGTTTTAAGAAAATATTATTATACTCTAGACTCTGTCAAATTATTAAATACATAAAAAAAAAAATGAAAAATTACTTTGTATTCGTTCACGTTAAATTATTATTGTATACATAGGCGGATCTACGGGGTGTGCCGGGTGTGCCAAGGCACACCCTAAAGTAAAAAAAAAATATATTATACAATAGGTTATAGTATTGGTTAGTTAACAAGTGTTGGATACTTAAAATATTTTGACATTAGTATGTGGAAGAAAATTATGAGCTAAAAAAAACGCATAAAACGGTTGAATTTGTTTATAGCCTCCCCTCTATATTATAAAAAAATAACTACAAAAAAGGCCGGGCACACTCAAACGTAGAACTCTGGGTTCGCCTATGATTGTATAGTATCACCATATAAATTTCGTTGAAAAACAGAATTTTTATTTATTTTTATTATTTCTTAAAACCACATTGTTTGTACTTGAAAAAATACGAGTTCTTGTCGATGCGACTACAGGATGACTGTTTTGTTTTGATACATGGTACTGAAATAAATATGTAGGTATTTATGATCACTAAGATATGATTGTTTAATTTTCAACCGAAATTTGTCTGTTTAATAATAACATTCACTTTGCACTTTAATGTCGACAATAAAAATGTGTCTTGGCCATTCAATTTTCTTTGTCCATATATACAGTGATTATTTTAGACTTCCTATTCCGGGGTGGCATAAAATTTTTTTGGGATCTATATATAGTATATATACACACACACACACAAATATATATATATATAAAAATATAAATAGATATTTAATTATTATTAATAATAATTAATTTAAATATGACGAATTCGGAGCTGTTTTTTCGTACATATAAGTTTCCTTATTTTGTTCACTGTCCTATTCAGTATTCATAGTGTTAAAAGAACGTTCATAAGTGGCTGTTGAAACTGGTACACATATTAAGTTTTTAACTAATTTTTTTAAGTTTTCGTACCCTATGTTCGCTTGATAATAATATGCTAATTACTACTACATATATAGGTAACTATAGATTACTGATTTCGGTTGATGGGCTGCAATGTATTTTCTATGAATAGGTTAATTTGAAAATTTTAATTAGTATATATCATGAATTCCCAAATGATGGTCCATGATGTCTAAGTGTTTTCTTCACTTACATAAAAAAATTTCAATTTAAACAATATAAAGTAAAAAGTTTCGCGTTTTATCTAACAAATGTAGAGGGTGAAATTTTATTCCATAATAAATTCGGTTTGCTTTAAGCAAAAGCATACATCCAAGAACGTCACGACTGCTCAAAGAAATGCGAGCTAATAAAGCACATTGATTGATTAAGTACCTATTAATTTAAATTGTTTCACTAAATCAATCTACAGGTATCAATAAATAAGTTTTTCCTTACCATTTACTGTATTACTTATTTACTTGCCCGTTTCCTATAGTTATTATTTAATATAACAGGAGACAGTGCAGGTTCTTGACAAGTCTCAAAGGGGGAGGTGAAAAATGTATTAACGCATATTTTATAATTTTCATCTACCAAGGACAATAAAGAAGTTATCATGTTGAAGGGAAGGTGAATTTTTTTCAAATGAAAACGATCCTATTTTCCTGAAGTTTTTGTATGCAAGATATTTGTACTATTCTTTCCCATACCTACTATTATTTCCTAACAAAATTAGCGCCTGCACTTCTCAAATGTTTCTCTTCAATAACTTCCAAAACTTTACTTAATATTACTTAATAGTCATAGGAGTGCGCAGAATTTTGAGTCAGCTAAATTCAATCTGACTACCCACCCCCTGTCACGGTCACACAAGAAAAAAAATTATAGAAATTTTTTCTATAAACTTTGAAATGACCATTTTATTGGTGACTGGAAAATGTAAACAATCATATTTCATTAATTCACACATACAATTCATCAATATTAATTTAAAATTAATCTAATAAAACAAATATAATCTAATAAAATAATTCAAAAACGTTCAAAACATAAATCATAATATATAATATTAACAATTGTCAATTAACATTAATATTTATTTATTATTAAAAATTATTCATTATGAAATTTTCTCTCAGGTAAAGGCTCAGGTGGGGCTAAAGCCCAATCAGCCCTACCCGTGCGCACGCCTATGTTAATAGTATAGATATTTCTGAAAGTAATAATATTTAAAACATATAAGCTCAATTTTTAGTATATTGGGTGCGTAAAACAAATTTCTGTATTATTAGTGTATCATGTATGTATAGTTTAGTAAATGTTGGTATTTTATAAACAGATATTACTAATCATTTTTCAACATGCATTTCAATACCAATAAACACGTTGATACCAAAGAATTCGTACCGTACGAGGAAGATAACGTGATAACAATATTGTATAACGCCTACAGACATATGTCTTTTTGTAAACTATTTGCTCTTGGTACCTCCACGAAAAACCGCTCATGGTCTTAGATAAATATTTTTACAAAAAGCCTGAGGGGAGGGGATTCACCTATCGTCTCCTTCCCCCGTAAAACCGCCAGTGATAGGAAATAATATTAAACATGGTTCGTGATGGTTGAAAACTTGCAAAAGTGGTCTGATGCTTGAGTTGATTTGAGAATCACTTATATACATACATAATAACTTTTTACGATTTATTTTGTTCAAATTAATTATCCATATACTACCTTCCCGCCCCTTGGCTTATACGATAACGTTTTAAACTTTCTTAATCTTACACCATTAAATGACAGTCGCTTACTTCTGCTCTCAAAATTTTTGCACAAATTATTATCTGAAATTATTAACAGAAATGTTGACCCCGATTCGTTTTAGAATAAATAACCCTAATACTAGATAACCCTTGCCACTTTACCGAATTTTCCTCTAACAAAAATTATATTTTAAATTCCCCACTAACCTTTTAATGAACGCAGATAACACTTATATTTTTGATTATATATATTTATTATTGTTTTACAATTATTTTTATATTTCTCTTTAAGTTTATATTTTAATTAATTAGTTTGTTGGTTATACTTGAGTTAAAAACTTAACAACGCGGAATTTTATATTATTGTAAACTATATGTTTATATCACAACATCATATTATGTAATAGGACATTAGACCGTATATATTCGCAAATAAATATTTACATTTATTTCTACTCATATATACAATATTTCGGGTGGAGGGAAAGCAATACGTTATTCACGGGGGAATAACACCTGGCACCGCCCTGAAATAATCATTGCATACATTATAATTCTTAAACCAAACGTTATATTAAAATCAGTTCTTTTTCTCGCATGTGTAGGAGGAGTAATTTTTATAATATCGTTGGTAAACTTAGTGCGACTATAACGGACATAACGGCGGCAACGACGTAAACGGCAAAATTGTTTACGTGATACGTGTACATTAAGCTTAGATGGTGCAGCGGATAGGCGCGAGAGGAGAACGACGGCGTACAATTCATATTATTATATTAATATAGGTAGTAGTATTATTAACGTATAGCGTATGGTTGCCTATGTTATAATGTCCCGTGGTATATACACGCCCTACAGGTGGAAACGAATTTCCTGTGATAAACGCGGTTGTCGTGTTACACGTCCATAGAATTAAGTGATAATCAACGTCCAAATAATAATAATAATCCGTGTGTGCCACAGTGGCCATAATCCATTAAGGCCTTTACAATCATCTGAAACTGAAGGAAGACAACACAGCCTACTATAAGTACGAACCACCACCAGTCCTAGAGTCACAGAGACAAACGGTCTACTATTACAGATTAATTCTCACAGACAGGCCCATCAACAACAACCGGCCGGACATAATATGGCGTGACAAGGAAAAGAACTACCTGTTTGACATAGCAGTTCCTAATATGTACTCACAACCTGGAACACACAAATGGAGAGAAAATACGGAAATACCAAGAGCTCAAGGATGCAGTGAAGAGGATGTGGAACCTGGAACGAGTCGAGATCATACCAATAGTGCTGTCTGCAACAGACGTCATCCCCAAGAACCTGCACCGGAGTCTAAAAGTCTTGAACCTGAAAAAAAAACGTTCATCCTACTCCAAAAAGCCGTCATCCTGAATACTACACGAATTGTACGAAAGTTCTTGAGTTTAAAGATGAGAATACTTGGTAAACACCCGTATTTCATCTTCTTTCACCGGAAAACCCGAGATGATATTTAATCACCCATTATAATGATAATAATGATGATAAGAATAATAATAATAATAATAATAATAATAATTATAATAATTACAATGATAATAATAATAATAATGATAATAATGATAATGATAATAATAATGATAATAATGATAATCCAATATAATTTTATGACATGGTTCGGTGAAGACGAACAGTGAACTCGCTGCGTCACCACCACCACTCACAATTCGTTGGTATATACCTATATATATATATATATATATATATATATATATATATATATATATATATATAGGTCTTATACAGCTGGCTGGTTATATACCTATCTAGTCCATTATTTATACGCAATAATCCTGCGATAATGCGTAAATACCCTTTAGAATAAGTTTGCAAACGACTTAGTCGACGGGATTATATTATTTGATTAATTCGCGCCTGCACCTCTACAGCAGCAGCTAACCGTTATACATCGCCGAATCTACGACGTGTCGCGCACGTCCCGTCGTGATTTCCGCGTGACCTCGCCGCTCGCCCTTTAAAACCCGAACGAAAATCATCCGCCGTGTACAGTATGAGAAAAAAAAAAAAAAAAATCGCAGACGTGCCATGCAATATTATCTCACGAATAAATGCAGTGCCGTAACATATTTTCGGAGGAATGATATTTTTTTTGGGGCGGGAGGGTGCGAAATTAATAAAAAAAATATTGTAGGTTGAAATAGTTTGTTAAATAAATAATAATTATATTATAAATATATATTACTTTTTATTTTGTACAATATCAAATATTCAAATAAATGTTCTCGTAGTAATAAACTTTGCAGTCACACGCAGTAATAAATGGTATTCAACATCTTCTTAAATCGATAAACACGTATAATTTTATAAATGGTTTTTCCTTGATTCCGTCGTTACGAATTGGTCAAAGATTTCCTTGCAGTCCCAATGTCTATGGCCAATTCATTTTACCCAATCCAGAAATAATTGTTCTCGAGTTACATAACCTACTACACAAATAATTTTTAACAATTTTTAATTTTGAAAAAGCTTCCCCTATGCCAGCTGAGACAACAGGAATAGTGAACGAGATTCGAGGCGTTATACAAATATTAGGAAACGGACCACATGCCGTTTAATGCATTCCGAGTGCTTGTAGTGCTGCCGAAGTATTTTCACTTACTATTCGTGCAAAAAATTATTATTATCAGCGTAAATTAGCTCTTCCATATCTTTTAATTAACCAAATCTTTTTTTAACCGATGTCAGAATTTGTAGATTGATTAAAACAAAATAGGAATTTCACTCAGAAGTTCTCTTCTTCAGTGTCTATAGTATTGAACTTTCATAACTGAACATTCTATACTTTTTTCTAAGTTTCGTTTCAATGCCTAATACTGATGTAATTTCTCCTGCTTTGACTTTAGCTGATTCGCAACAATTAGTTCTGTATTTTTTCCGACAATATAATAAAACCATTTAATAACTATTTATATATATTATACTATTATATTATAATATAACTATAGAGGGCCTACTCGCTTACCCCTCCCTCCACCACACTGCGGATCATGACGACTCTGAATAGACGATATCGTACAACCACCTACGTGTATGAGCTCATACACATAAAGGAGTCGGTATACACTTTTAAAGATTTAGAAATATATATTCCTTAACTTTAATTTCAACGTTGATTTTGTAATCTACGTGCATGCGTTAGAAACGTTGATGTAAGTGGTTTTATAATAATAAATAATTAATTTAAAACATTTATGGTTAGGGCCACGAATTTGTAGCATTTTTTTGTAATATTTAAACACATAGCGTTTCAAAAACAAAATTCAAGTTCTATACCACAATGTTTAAATAAATAAAAAATTATAAATCATATTTTTACATTTTAATCCGATTTTTAAGAGTAGAAGCATTTTTTTATATTTTTATGTCAATTTATTCGATTTTATATTCGTTTTTTTTTTTTTTTAATCATTTATAAACTAATTTTGGCCAATTTTTTTAATATTTATAAATTTATTAATAAGTAAACCAATTTTTCGCACGTGATTTTTTCCAAATTATTTTCAGCTTAATTTTTACAGTTTAAAACAATTTTTGAATAAAATTTTTAAAAAATTTCAAGAGTTTAAAGAACAAATTTTTTGTTGTATTATCGATAAATTCTGAATGCGTTTATTTGCATAGCTATGCGTATTTTTATGATTGTTAAATGCCAATATTAACTAATATTTATTAGGTCTATGCCTAGCCGTACCTAGACAGAAAAGACTTTGTTAAATGTTTGAAAATTTTTGAATTATATTTTTTAACAAATTCTGTAGTCTTGGGTCGAACTCCATTGTTGAAAATCGCACTTTTTTTTTTCATGAACACTTGTAAGCGCGTACATGACAAAAATACCCAAGAATTTACTTTTGAAAACTTTACTGTGTCGCAATAAAAATATATATATTATACTCGTGTATGTGAATATTATATGATTATGTAAACATAATACATCGATGGAATTAGGATGATTGTATGGACATAACGGAATCACAAAAGTCTGTGCCTAATCTTATTTTAATATGTGCTTTTACATAAAGAACTTTAGAAAAGATAGTTTTCCCGTAGGAGTTAAGTTTTTTTTTTTTTGTCAAATTTGGACGACATCAAAAAAGGAATATTTATGGCACGACGAGTGTCTGGGTCAGATTCGTTCACCCTACGAATTCGAATAAAAATTATTCCGGTGACAACGATGTATTTGTACTGACGTGTTTAGTCGAAAATCGATTTATTGAGCGAATTTAACTCGGAACTTCGTAACTTAACTGGCACGAATATCACAGTCTTCGCAAATTACAACGAACCGATCAATTCACACGACTCGGCTTAAGGAATGTGTAAATAATTAAACTAGTACTATTTGTAGGTACGTGGATCGATTACTATTGGTTTTTTACCACACAAACACGTCGCCGTTAATTTCAAAATAAGTATCGATTAAGAAAATAAATGAAAACTTATTGGATTTATTAACAAACATGATATTAAATGAAAAGATTTATAAAATATAATATATAGTTTAACGGCGATTAAACGCGTTTTGTTCGCATAGACTTTAAATTCACTATACACACGATTGTCCAAAGTTTAGTGAATTAATGATTTTAATTAAAATTAAAAAAAAATTATTTTAGTAAATTTTTCAGCATTTCAATTCACACAACTTGTGTTTGTATAATTAAAATAAAACCGATTTTTAAACTTTTGTTTCGAAGCTAAAATCCAATAAACATTTATTTTTGTTTCTCTTCAGAAAGTGAAAAAGCATTCCAAAAATATTGTTTTGTTTAAAATTGTAGGATAAGTTTTATTGAAACTGTTTTAGTTTGATTTAGATACACGCACGAATTAAGTAAATTTTGATAACTATAAAATAATGGAATATTCGTATTTTATCGTTTCGTATATTTAAAACAAAAAACATTATAGTATTAAATATTTTAATTATTATAATATTCGTTCATTAAATCGTTATTTATTCATTGAAATATCACGTGAAAGGCAGAAAATGTTAAGATAGTTAACATATATGTGTTTTTGAAGGAAATCAATAAGCACCAAATTTCTTTGTCGTAAATTTAACATGTACTAACAAATTTTGGATTTACTTATATTTGAACACCTGTTCAAAGCTGCGTTTACCTCAATAATATTCATAAATAATATTTATAGACGTTTTTTCATGAATATTTGAATGACTTGTTAAAGGATAAGTACTATTCAAAAAGATGAAACGCATTAAATTTTAAATCAATTTAAAGTCAAAATAATATTTATAGATTATATTTCTTATATAAGTATCAATTATGTTATAATTGATATAAAGTAAAATAACTAAATGAATTAATAAAAATAGATTACATAAATAAAATGTTTAATTTTTTTTTTGAGTACCTATATTTTAAGTTCAAAATTGCGTGCTGTAAACAATTTTCGGAACGCAGATTTTACCCGATTGGACATTTTAGTGGTCGTTGTTTAACGTACACAGCATTTCGTTTTCTATGTTTTGCTTTTCACGTGGAAAATCACGTCATCTTTCTTGTGATTTATAAATCATAACAAATATACATCGCATTAAATTATGTAAATTGTACATTTGATATGTTGTATACATTTCCCGGTCATTAACGTTTGTGAATTATTTAATTAGGCTTAGTATATTTGGAGTTATTTTGGTTTTTTTTTTTTTTGAAAAGTTGGGAAGTCAAAAAGTATTATTATTATTATTATTATTATTATTATTATTATTATTATTATTATTATTATTATTATTATTATTATTAGCGTTATTCCACGTTTATTATTTATGTAAGGCATAATTAAAGAAAAAAAATAGGCTGATGTTGGACATTACATAATAAACTGTAATCAACAGCAATTATTTGTATTATAACTTACAAGTATACCCAAAGGTAAGTGTTAACATATTCCTCATTGTGTGTTATATGCGATAATGATATATTCATATTATATTTTCAGAACTACTTTTTACTTGGACAGTAGGACGTTAAGTGTAAACCTAATTTAAGCTTTGATTTCCTAATAATTATAATACATATTTGAATGTATGTAATTAGTGAAATAATTGTGAAAAATTCCTGAATTTTATATATTCGCATTGTACATTAAAAAGCTTACCCGAATTCAGATCTTCCCGAGTAGATATTGTAGAAATACGAATATACATTTATTCGTGTATTAAATTAGCTTAAAAATATCAAATTATTATTTTTATTTTTTTGCAATTTTCACTACAGTCTAAAAGATGTTTTATGTTTTCTTACATTCTCTACAGCAGTATCACGCACACGTTTTTCTTTTTTTTTCTACTCCTGAATTATATGAAAGGAAACAAATTACAGTATTTATGAAACAAATATTATTTTATTTATAAATAATCACGATTTAAACACAACTATTTAACTCTGACATGCGTATGCGTAACACTTTAATGAGTAATTGTACATTTATACGCAGTATAAATTAGTGATTCGCGTGGACTTTACGCACTTCAATATTTTCACACATGATTTTCCCCGATCTTCATGAATTTAAATAAATAATAAAAAAAAAAAAGGCATCAACCATATTTTATATATATTTTTTATATATTGAGTGTCCGAGCTGTTCGAGCATGCTGGCCGTTATACTACTGCAGATTTTTCTAACGTCTACAGCTATAGCTATTATAATATTTAAAATGATTACAACGCATAAAATAATTTTTAAAGTTAAATAATATTATTAAATTTTGATTATTACAAATGCCTTTATTTTATCGTTAACTCGGTATTTATTATTTTTTTTGTTATAGAAATGTGATTAATGAAATTATAGAAATGCCGATTTTTAATTTCGTTGGTGCGTCCCCCCTCTATTACATATTTCTAAATACGCCCCTGTACCAGTTATTGTACCAAGACACCGGTATTTCTCTAGGTGTCTCGTCAGTCCAGTCCGTTCCCGAGTTTTTGTTTTAAATATCACGTGTTATGCCACTACCGTGTCAATACCACAATTTGAAATATTTTCGCAATACACGCACTTAAGAAATTGTAATGCAACTGTATTCGTATTGGTAATCGAATATATATATATATATATATATATATATATAAACAAAATTATATTCCATTTTTTAAAACTTCTATATTTATATATATATATATATAATACATTAGGATTAAAATTATGACGACGTGTTGTAACATTAAGGGGACGTTCTACCTGACTCAGTTGTCTTTGTCTGACACACACGTAACATAGTAAAATCTGGTTTCGCATTTCCAATATTGTGAGTAATTGGCTAGTATTCGGACACGATGACCTATGATATTAAATAATAAAAATAACATAATCTACGACACGTAGGAATTATTTTTTCGATAAATTGTATTTTTAGTTTTTTACAAGTGCATAAATAACGTGATAATCAAATTATAAATATTCTGTTTAAAATTTAATTGATCAAAAAATTAATTCCAACGTGTCATAGATTATGTTATTTTTATTAATTAATATCACAGGTCATCGTGTCCAAATACTAGCCAATTACTGACAATATTGGAAATACGAAACCAGATTTCACTACGTTACGTGTATGTCGGACAAAGACAACTGAGTCAGGTAGAACGTGCCCTTAATCGTTATAATTTTTTTTAAATAAAAAACGAAATTGTAAAACGATAGGTCACACAATTAGAAAGAAAAAAAAACACTTGGTCCATGTGCTGAATTGTTTTACGTGTTTTTGTCCGTGAAATTATCGCGTTCGATAAGCACGCACTATTGTTCCGCTCGGTCATCGCTGTTTTCATCGTCGTTCATAACAAAATAAAATAAAAAATCGGTAATAACACGTTCGCTAAAGGAACTCCCGTAACCGATAAAATATCAACAACAATAGAACGAAATTATTGACATTTAAAAAACACTGGAGTCGTAGTCGAAAAAAAAAAGTGCTTTCAACCGGTGAACATTAACATTGACGCTAACGTGACGCGGTCGTCGGTATATATAGCGACCGATATTACCGACAAAAAGCGATTAATCGGATCCATCAATCACGTGCAAGGTGTATTTATTTTAAAAGAGCGTGTAATACGATTGTTATGAATACAGAATATATAATTTTTATGAATGGTATTATGTAACCTGTTACGAAAAAAATTACACAACTGTACAAAAAAATCCGGCGATTTAAAGTGTTTTTAATGACGAGAAGAAATTTAAATTACAAATTCTAACGGTAACAAATCTATCTCGGACGGATAATAATAAAAATATTCCGTATCGAACTTTCCGTTGACAAATTAAAATTGTTCACCGTTTATATTTCGAATAACAGTGTTTTCATGACTCACTCTTATATACGCGAAATCAAAAATAAATTCCGTGTTCTCAGAAAAGTTTTTAAGACATTTTTCATTTACATATCATTATGAAACAAACGTGTATTATATCAATCGTATGAAATATAACAGAAGTCTACGGTCGCACGTCCTAATATTTTTCTCGTTTTGTTCATTGGTGTTTTAAAATAGGTCTTAAAATCAATGCTTCGAAATGTCGTGTCAAGACGTTCACACGTTCTCGATCTCATACACTTTATGACTAATATAACTCGGGTATAAAAACTCTACGCGTTGATGATAATTTAGTTGATCTTGGTATTAAAAATTACCCAGAACTCTTAGTCCAAGTAATCACATCGCAATGATTTCAAATAGTGCATTTAAAGTTTTAGGGTTTATGATGCGTCTATCTAAAGACTTCTGCAAATTAGCGGAATCATTAAAATCTCTATATTGCGCTTTAGTTCGTCCCGTTCTCGAATATGGATCTGTAATCTGGGATCCTTACACTGTTTCTGACTCCGGTCAACTTGAACGTGTCCAACAAAACATTTTGAGACTCGCTTGTTTTGTGTTATGCATTCCACGTTCACCTCATAACTATACCAATATCACAGACTTATTTTACATGCCTACTTTGGCTGAACGAAGAAGAAATTTAAATTTAAAATTTATTCGCGGTCTATCAAATAACCAAATTGATTCTCCTCCTTTGCTATCCCAAATAAATTTTAAAGTCCCCTCGCATGCATCCCGTTTTAAAAGAACATTCCATATTCCTAGCGCGAATACAAATTATTTAAAAAATAAATATCTTAAACGTATTATGTCCCTCGCCAATGAAGACCCATCATTTGATGATGTTTTGTTTTAATGTATTACTGTTTTACTCTTTTATTTTTGGTATACATATACTTTTATTTTTATTTTATATTATTGTAATATAATGTATATTGTTTTGAACGTCCTACTATTACAAAATTATGATAGTGTTACATAATGTTAAAGGGGAAAACCCGTAAAATTGAATAAATAAATAGAACCCAAAATTTTAATTTTTGTTTAAATACGTTTTTGATATTTTTATTGTACATCTGAACGCTAAATCCAGTAAGGTGCATTAACGATTTTCAAATTGAAAATATTATATTAACATGTGTACATAGTATAATTCACTTTTTTATTTCGCATAACGCAAATAAATTCTTATTTTTATTACGTGTACAATGTTAGTAAATTCGGCGTTTGTGAAATCATCGAAAGAAAAAAAAACGTCTGAATTCAACACTGGTATAAACGCGATATTCTCTCGAAATGCGATCAATATTAAAAAAAAAAAAGTAGGCAAACCGCGGGATGTTGTGGATGTCGCTTAAGTGAATTACTTGGATAAAGATTTTAGAGTTTTGTTTTTATTATAAATTTGAGAGAAATGATAAATCATTGCATTCTATAAAACGATTCTGAGCGGAGCTTCGGTGTTATACACTTTGTCTATTTTTTGTACAAAATTAAAGTGATATCATGTCTGACGTTGTGTCCAAATTTCAAGTCAAAAAAACTCAAAATTAACTGTTTTACTCGTATGAAAAAAAACCTCAAAATCTAAAAATAGCTATAAATAGCCTAAAATTGAATGAAACTTTTTGAAAGTTTTGAACTTTTTGAAGTTGTACAGTAGAAAGATACAATTTTGTTGAAAATGCCAAGACAATAGAATGATTATTTTCGAAATTATAGCGAAAAAGCTATACGTGATATTGACAAAATCACATTTTTAGCGGTTTTTCGTAATTTTTCGGTAGTCTATGGCGTCGCATTAAAAAACTGTTGAGAACATCGGATAATGACATCTTTAAAGTACCATCTTGATATGATTTGCTTTCAGAAATGGTGCTGCACGAAAAGATCGGAGCACTCCTTCTGGACGAAAATCTGTACACAGGATAGAAGAAAAACAAAACATCATTGTAAAACCACTAGATCCCTCGCTCCGCTCAGAATCTAAAACATTTTACATCAAACGAGTATTTACTCAATTTTATTAGGAACAAAATTAATCGTTTTATATTAAGTGTTAGACTATGGCGAGTCGTTGGCGGTATATACAAATACTAAATCTGATATCAATAAAAACAAAAGTAAAAGTAGGTATTTTTCTATTTAATTTCCTTTACTCGGGTACGCAATCGTTCGGAAAATCATTTATTAAATTTATACGTATTATAAATAAGGTGACATAATTTAAAAAAAAATAAATATTGTGATTAAAAAAAGGAATATTATTTTTTTTTAATTTCGTTACAATAATTATAACCTTCTTTATTTTTCGTTATGAAATTCCCAGTTGTTTCGTACCACCCTGTATATACAATATACATATAGGTATTCATTAAATTAAAAATAAAATAATATAAATATATGTATATATAAATAATATAATAACAATAAAATATATATATATATATATATATTCAGATGATGTTCAATCAAAAACAGCGCTTATTAAAGTGTAAACTTTTAGAGTTCAAACTCTGAGCAATAGTGGTCAGAATGACAGAATGTTATAGGAGTTCAACATATCTCAATGACTTCTAAGCAGTCTTGTAAAGTATTTAAGTAAAAGTATTCAAATACTTTTATGGTACTCAAATACGTATTTCAAATACTTTTAATAAGAGTATTTGTAAGTAGTATTCTAAATACTTTTTTAGAGTATCTGTATTTAAAATCAAATACGTTTTTTATATCTTTTTTAGTGACATGAACTAATAATGAAACAAAATTTTCGTCATTTTTCGTAATAATTATTTATGATAAGTTGGCAAACTATTTTGGTCGTGGATATCGTCGTTCACTGATGGTTTTTCCGTTCAAGTCGATGTAGGTAAACCCGATTAGACCGATTTATGTGTTATCCCCGATCGCGACAGGTCGAACTCCATTAGTTCTAATAAGAGTCTAACCATTAGTAAAACGAATGTTAAAAACAATTTAATTACAAGTATTTGAAAGTATTTGTAAATACTTTTACTAAGTATCTATATTTATACTCGAATACTTTTCTTATTAAGTAATTAAATACGTATTTTAAATACTTTTAAAAACAAGTACCTGTATCTGTATTTAAATACTTTTAAAAAGTATATTTTACAAGACTGCTTCTGAGTCACATAATTTTATAACTGACGCATAATATTTTTTATTTCGCAATACATTTATTTTATTTATTTCAATAGAATATTATAATCAAGTGTATGCTTTTTATTTTATATACGGTATTTGAATGTATCACAACACTTTTATTTTCTCGTATTGTATACCAACCAAATTATACGATAACAAATACATTAATCAACGGCTATGATCGGTTCACAAATCATGTAGACAGATAAAGCGAACAATAGTATTTTTGGAAAACCCATGTAGATGTTACAAAAAGATAGATTGATAAAATATACTGGAAATAATGATAATAATATACGTTTTTATAGGACATCCATTTTTACAGGATATTTCCTCTAAAACTGTCATAATACCTATACACGCCGGTGAAACAAAACCATATTTTAATATTTCATATTTAAAACATTAAATTGAAAAAAATATAAATACGTTAATTTTTTTTTTTTTAAAGAGTTAAAATTTACAAATTGTGTACCATAGTGTAAATGATATGTAAATGCATATATTAGGAAAGTCGTTCTTTTTTTATTTGAGAAATTTGATGCCGAGTAACCGAAATTTCGTTTTATGTCTTTAAAAAAATTAATTTAGTAAGTTTTAAATGTGATATGCGAAACATTTCCAGTGCCACAAAGGGGTTGAAGTAAGAATTGTTGTGTGTGTTATTGTGCTTTGCGTTTAGTCTATTAAATTTCAATATTACCAAAAATCGTATAAAATCATAAATGAAATAATGAACACCCATAATAATTTATTCGAAAAAATGTTGGTGCTTAAGTACAGAATGAAATGTTGTAAATTAAAATTTTAGGAACATTAAACATTTTTTGTTGTGTATATATATATATATATATATAGTCTTGAATTATTATTATTATTAATTATAATATAATTGGAAAACTTAATTTCAAGTACTTCAAGTCCCGTGAGTTTCAAATTAATTTCACGAGTCGTTGGAAATTTGACGCCGAACTACTCATACAAACAGGGCGTAACCTTTGTCGTATTCAAACACGGATAATAATTTACAGTATTTTTATTGTGAAAATTCGCAGCGCCATAACCAGATCCGATTGTATTTGTTTAAATACTGTCATCATCATTACGACAATCGCCGACATTAAAAAAAAAAGTCGAATTTCCAAAATGGGGGGCTGCCGCCCAAATTTGGATTTACTGTGCTAGGTGTCCTTGATTGGATCCCGTTAAAAAAAAATTGATTTTTCAATGTGGGGGGGGGCTAGCGTTAAGTTGGTCCCCCGATTTAAAATAGCTGTGCTAGCTTAATTAAGCCTGTGCTAGGTATAAAAGTGGTTGTGCTAGGTTGTGCTAGGCGTGTGCAAATATTTGGTTAAAAAAAAATTCACAAAAATTAGGGTGGGGGCCAACTTATCGCACCTAAAATAGTCCCGAACTGTATGTTGGCAAAAGTGTCTATAATTAACTTATTTTACATAATTTTACACAAAAAATGTTAACGAATAATTTTTAAAAAAATGTATACACATGATTTGAATGTATCTATAATGGTTTGTCAGGAATTCGTGAAACAGGACATCACAAAACCAACATTATACAGGACACGTTTTAATATATGAAATTAATTTTTATACTTTTTTTATTTGAATTCCATTTTTCTCGTAATAAGATCCATAAAAGATAATTCATTTTTGAATTCAATACATTGACTACTATTCGTTTCATTATATTATATTAGCCAATTATGTAATCACGTTTATTTAATTGTAACTATATTTTTTATCGCTCAGTGAACCATAATGATTTACAAGCTTTATGAATGCTCTCGTGAACTTAACAATGTATACAATTTGTTCTGAGTACAGATATTATAGCGATGAAAACAATTATACCAGAATATATTATAGTAAATAAATATAATATATTTACGTAAAATTATTATACTTGAATAGGATATTAAAATGAAAATTATAATAAATCATTTTCAAACCGTCGCTGTTATCGTTAAAGCACAACATTTTAATGTCAAATCATATATGGGGGCATCACTTAATTTATCAGTTTAGCCCGCCAACTATTCGATATTATTTTTAAATCTCTTATATTTTAACTTCTATAGGTAATATTAACACGTGAACAGAGCGAATTATTATTTAATATAATAATATGGTAAATTATGGAAAAATTTTAATTATTCAAATATATTTATTTTATTGGATTGTACAAACATTCCAATATAATGGTTAGAAATCAATACAGCTAGGCACAAGCGTATTTGTCAATTAAAACTGTATAAATAGTAATTGTAAAGAAAATAGTATTAATAAATGTTTGAAAATAAATTGATTGAACAATATTATGCGTTTAAATTACCTATCATTGTAACACTATAATATTATCTTTGTAGCCAGGGTAGAATTCAAATTTCAATAATGTTATCTTTTTTTTTAGATTGGTTAATACGTTAAATCTTGTATAACCCATTATATTAATACTCTTTATCACTCTTTATCAGTATAGTATTTTAATATTCACACATTTAAGAAAATGAAGTAAATTTCTCAAATAAGAAAATATATAATTTATAAAATATGATGGAACAACCACAATTTTTATGTATTTCATTAAAAGAAAACTTTTCAAAAATGTCTTTTAATGAATTCTATAAAAGGGTAGTGAAAAACTTCATAAAATTTAAAAGTTACTAATTAATTTTAATTCATTTACTGTTATTCTTTTATAAAAGTATTATTTAAAAACAAAATAATATTTATAAATCTTTAAAATTTAAAATTCACCTATATTTTATAAGACTTTTTGATAATGTTAATAAAATCTCATCATTGATTTATTTACTATTATGTTAAAATATATTGCTCATATTCTGAGAAAAGATATTCTTAAAATATGATGTATGTGGTATGATCAAAAATATTCGGATATTTTAATTAAAACTTCATTAACACAATATTATTCTAAATAAGCATTATCATCTTCAAATTAATCTCCGTGTGAAGCAATACACTGTTGCCATCTTCTTTTTTACCTTTGAAAACACTACTGGTAAGCATTTACGGGAGAGTCTTTAGACTTTATGATTGTTTTCCGTATTTTGTTCAATATTATCAATTGTTTAAATACAACGTCCTCTGAGTATTGATTATAATTTGAGAATCATAAGAATATCACATGGAGCCAGGTCTGGTGTGTAAAATAGTTGTGAAACTATTGGAGTTTGATGTTTCGCTAAAAACTGACGAATGAGCTGTACACTGGGACATTGTCGTAGTGCAAGAACCACTTTTCTAACGTTCTGTCCTTTTATCCTAATTTTTTCACGTCATCTTTTCATGTCTTCCAAATAAAAATCCTGGTTCACTGTTTAACCTTCATGTACCCATTCACGATAAACTATCCCACGAAAATCAAAACATGTGATTAACAGGGCTTTTGATCTTACCTACCTTACTTTTTTAATCTTAGTTTTGATTAAAAACAAAGAAAAACAACGCTTTGTTTCAACATCATATCCATAAATTCAAGTTTTGTCTCCTTTGTGATATTTTCTCAAAATTCTATATCAATTTCTGCTATTTCAAAAAGTTCTTGTGAAGTGGACTTTCTGTTTTATTTTTATCGGTTAAGTGATAAGGGACAAATTTTGCTGCAATTCATCTCGTGTCCGAATCATTTGTTTAATATGGTTAACATCTCTTAACAAGAACCGTAAGATATTTCTACGTCTTCTGCTACTTCTCTAATAGTTCATTGACGATTATTTCGAATAATTTCACGAACACGAACCACTGTTTCATTCGTTTTTTAAGTCGAGGGCCAACCAGGTCATTGTTTTAAATGGATATCCTGATATCCTACCTTCCTTATATCGTTTAAATCACTCCAAACAGGTTGACCGGGACAGAGCGTTTTCTTATAATAGTAATAACTTATATAACGTTTTCATAAAATAATAGTTTAAAAAGGTGTAAAAATCTATGAAACAAAATGTGAAAACCATATTAATATGGTTAATATAACTTTTCTTTTAACCTGAAAAGTTATAAGTGAAAAGTAATGTAAATTAATACAAACATATTATACATTTTAAATTAATACTTTCCTAACATTGATCAGAATCGAATAAAATATGAATTTTCAGAAGATGAATTATAAAAATGCTGTACAATAAACTTTTTTAGTGATACAACATCTAGGCGACCTCTTTAAATAGATCTTTCAAATTATTTAATACTATACAGTAGAGAGTTAAAGCCTAGATAATGGATGTGCACTTCGTTTGAATGTTACTACTTAAAAAACAAAAGCTATATTTTTAAATCACTAGTGGTAAAAATATACATATAAAGGGTTATATTTATCACATCATTAACGTAAATCGTTTTTTTAATATTGATATAAAGTACAAAGAGGTGATAAAATATTTTATAATATTTTAAAATGTTACAACGTACATAATAACATTATAGAATAAATTGTTATATTTATTATACATATATATTAACATTTATAGAAATATAATTTCAAGATATTAAATGAAAATTAAAAGGGCCACGATTTTGAAAACAGTGTAATATCAAATAATTCATTACTATGAATTATTTGATACTAACCCCAATATTAATGCAACAAATTATCGGAGAAAAAATTTAACACAAAAATGTTCATAAAAATCGGACGATAGACATTGTAAAACTCGCTATCCTAAAAAAATTTATATTGAGGGAAATATAAAAACAAATGATATAAAAAGTTTTCTTCTATACTACTTTAAGTAGACACGCGTAATTTTTATTTACTTATATAAAAATGACAATACGATTTTGTACATAATAAAAACCGTAAAAAATATTAATCAAATCCACGCTGTTCAATTGTTCTTAAATTTTGTAAAAGAGTAGCCATCACAAGGAATCAAGATTTAGTATTATAAATTATAGTTTACAGTTGTTTCTCCCTCGTAGAAATATTAAAATTACTGCAGCGAACAAAAAATTCTGTTTCGGTGATTTGAGTTAAGTGGTTACTTTTATATTTTAAATACATGTATTATTCACTTGCCGGTATGAAAATTCATATAACTACTTTGCAATAAGAAAAAAGTGTCAATCAAATAAAAATAGAGCAATATATACCGCAGAACGTGAATACCCTTTAAAAAATTCTGTCGAAATGGAGAAATAAAGAAATGGAGAATGTGATAAAAAAATAATATGGTTTTCGAAGTATCGCACATACTTAGCATTATATATATATATATATCAAAATTATGAACAATACATGAAATGGTATTTTTCTCCTCATACACTATTAACCGTTATAAAATTCCTACAAATAAAATATTTATGATCATGTGTACTATATATGATACGTATCTCTCAATGTAAACGTTACATAACGTAGGTAGATAAAAAATACCGATTTTTGTTTTATACTTTAAAAATAAAAAAAAAAAAATATCTATTCGAATGAAAATAACATTTAAGCTTCATGCTGCATGAAAATTGTATTTACAGCCTACACATGTACAATATAAATTATAACACCAATCGTAAATTTTATTACCGTTCCGGGTCCAGATTATACATACCGGATTCTTTGACAGAACTTGTCGAAACAACAAGCGCTGTTGTAATATAATATTCTAATCACTCTGCATACAATTTTTTATGGCTTCAAACGTTTAAGTGAACGAGAAATTAAAATTAATTTTCGTCAATATTTTTGTAAACACCGAAAACGTTCTCAAAAATATTAAAAGTTTGATAACAATTTCTGTTTTCCGAAAAATTGCGTGATATATACTACTTTAATAACGTATTTAAATTTGGTTATTTGCCATCGTTTATAGAAATGTTGTTACGCTGGACACTTTTTCTCCATTTTCCATCGATTTCTATAGGCGAACAAAACGGATATTTTCGAGTATTTTCCCAAAAGCAATAATTATCAAATGATATTGATATTGTAACAGAGAAGTGAATTGTATAAAACAGTGTGTTTTGTAGAAAACAAACCAAATAAATAATATAAATAAACCAAAGTACCGGGTATATAATATGCCGTGTTAACCGATCCGTGACTATGTTTAGTGGGAAGAAGAATATTATTCCAACACTGGAGCCATATAAAAACGATAAAATCTCGACTTAATGGCTGTCAGTAGCAAACGACGGTTCACGAAGTAGAGGAGAAATTGTACGCCGCGGTCCACCGCTGGTGGGACGTATGGTTTTAAATAACATACCACCATACAACGTACCTACTATAGGTAATATATTTTTTTTTCTATTAAACTTTACATTTTTTGACGTTTTACAACATTTATGTCGAAAAACTATAGTAACGATTACAATAAAAACTACGTAACTGACTGTTTGACAAAACCGATAATATTCTGAACGCGTGTGTCATTATTGAACCGCAGCACGTTCGTTCGGAGTTTACGAATAACAAAACTTTTTTTTCTTCTCCTTCCCATTTTACAGAATATTTATTTCCAATCACATGTATTTTATGTTTGTTATTTTATACGAGTACGATTGATTCCGTGCAAATAACGATAATAACTTCGCTCGCACTTAAAAAAGTATTAAATCTATATTACGTGATTTTATTTGAATTTTATTCATTTCCATATTAATTGAAATAAAATGTATAGGTAATTGATATTAAATATCGTTTTTCACGAATTATGTTTATAATAGTTTGTATTGAAATTTTAATTACATAACCATTGTTTGAACATGAATTATCTGAGCATACCTATATACTCACATTTTAAATTTATAAATTAAACTAAAAGCAAAAATCGTTTAAGGATATTGCGGCTTATAAATATAATATCTATATTTAGTATAAAATGTGTTTGTAACCATGTCACGTAGGTTTACGTGTTGAAATATTAAAATAATTTTAAGAAAATTGAATAATGATAATTATAGCGCAATAGTAGTGAATCTATTTAAATATATATATTTTAATAATAATAATATCATTTTACATTCAATCTAAACATTTTAACGAAGATGTTTATAAATTTGAATTGAATTGAGTTCATTTTATATCGGATTTTAATAAATAAAATAGGGATATAAAATACAATAACGGAAATTGAAATTTATATTAAAATTAATAATAAAAATATAATGTGCATTCGTGTATCATTTTACAATAAAACAAAAATTCATTAAATAACTTTCAATATGAAAATTAAAATTGAAAAATTATACACGTTTCAACTTGATATTTATTTAAATTGTATTCAATATTCAAACTGTTATTAAACCACTATTCAATCCGAAATTATGTAAATTTATCCGACAGTGTTAATTTTCCGACTAATTTTTATATATATATATATATAAAAATACGAGTTATATTTTTTATCATCTTTATAAAAACAAAATAATTGCTCTTTACATTAGTAAAAGTAAAAGCTCCCATTAGTAAAGGATGAATGAAATTTATTGGATGAAACAAAGAAACTTAATTTACATATTTTATGATGTATAAAATTTAAATCGCCAACCTGTTCATTTCTTCGCTTAGATTCATCGTATAAAAACTTTTTGTTATGCAAATTAAAAACTAACGGTTAATATGGATGTATTATTATTGACCAAGCTATAATTTGATTTTATTACGTATGTATTATAATATTTTACAATAATAAATTACGTACAATCATTATTTTCACAACATATTTATAATAGTAATTTTATAAAATGTTTCAAAAACTAAAGAGTAAGATAATTTTTATTTCATATGATGAAACATTTACAGTAACTGGATTAAATACTGAACGTTAATTTAAACTGTATTCTGCCTAAAATTAATGAAAATAAACATATAGTATATTAATGCGTATTGCATATGTTATATATATATATATTTGTGTATCAGTTTAAATCGGAGTTATATTCTTTCAATAAAAGAAAATACAATTATAATAATTTCACGTAGAAAAAATTATATATACCTACTGAACGTAATATGTAGTTATTGTAAAAATCAACGATTATATACACGATATTTTTAAGAATATTTTACTTTATTTCAAATGATATATTTTTAAATAAATTGCGTTTTCGTTATAGTTCGGTATTTGCATGAACAAAGTTGTCATTTATTCTGAGTAAAAATTGGGTTTACGTTTAATAAAAATAATTTTAAGCAAATTATATTGTTTTATAAAATGGATGTTTCTGTAATTCATTGTACATTTCATTACTTGTTAACAAGTATAATTTGACATAAAGCACAAAAAATACAACACCACATCGAATACCTAAAACAATTTTTTTTTTTGATATAGGTAATTACGTCTTTTTAAGCACATCCATTTTTAAATAAACTTATGGGTACTATTGTCTGGAAATTAGGTGTATTTAATAATAATTAAATAATATTTTTATTAAAAAATAACTATCTTTTTAGTTTTACTTCTAATAATTTGTATTGTGCAGACACATATTTTTTATGTATTTATCAAAAAACTTCAAATCGACAAATACGAACCACGTTCATTTCTAATTATTACTTCTACTATTATTATTTTATAAATTTTAACATTTTTCACCAAATTACGTTATAGAGTTATGTAATTCTAAGTAAACCTTAACAGATTAATTTAATTATTTGATAAACAATCACATCAAAACTTTACAAAAATATGGTTCGTTAAGATCCTAATTAATAAATTAAAATGTACGTAAATTACATGGTAACTTAGGAAAGTTGAGTTTATCTTTAAAATCTAGTTTACAACATACCATTCTAAACAATTTAATTAGTTATAAAATAATTTAAAATGAATAGAGCAACGAATGTATTGATTATATATATATATATATATATATATATATATAAATATTACAATATTTTCTCATTTTCACCATAAAATTACTAATATTAGTTCAAAATATAAGTAGGCATTTAAAAACGTTTAATTTATTTATAGTATAGTTTAATTTGTATTTTAATAGTTGATAATACATTATAATAAAATTATTCAATAACCAGTATAATAAGATAAAATAATATTTTGCGGCAGAATATTTTTAGCTACTACAAAGTTTAGTACAAAAACAGTATACCTCGAACGAATATATTGAACAAATCCATGTATTTTTTGTACGGCGTAATCTCCCTAAAGTCCGGACAGATTTTGGCAAATAATGCATCAACAAATTTCTTTATTGTTTCTTATAGTCTCGTAAATACTACGATTTTACAAACGATAGTCACATTTTGCCAGCGAAAGTTTGGAATTGAAATAAGAGAGTTGAATTTGTCAGTAAAACAATTGATTTTCTAACCATAATGTGTTTAAACCTTTTGACAACATTGAATTAATTTATCAAAATAACTTCTTAATTCCGGAAAACTTTGGAATACTAAGAGCTAATGCATTACAAATTTATAATTTTTATTTATTATAATTTTTTTTATTTCATACGTACATTGTCGTAAAATATATTGGTTTAATAGTTTCGTACTCAACAGATCGAATTACCAGAATTATGGGCACCTATTCAATAATTGTAGAATCAGTCTTGAAAATAATTTATACCTCTGAGGAACCTCGTGACTGCGTTGAAATATGTGTAAAATAGAGTTTCAGAATTTCTCAAATTTAGAAGCCGCATATTGTGAAATTTAGGTTCTGATAAAATTTCTAGCGTTATCTTCAATGTCTTGTCGTATGGGTTTTAAAAGTTTTTCTCAGAGCAATTTAAAAATTATAAATGCTCGAATATTGATTAGAAATATAATTTTTAAATCAATAACATACTGAGGAGATAATAATAATGTTAGAACTTTTTTCAGAATCTAAATAGAAAAATATGTGGCTAATATACTATACACACACACACACACACACACACACACACACACACACATATATATATACACTATATACTAATGTATATAAGTAAATGTGTTTATTTCAACTACAAATACCAATTCAATATTGCTACACGTGCAAATAAAATTTTAATAATATTAATTATATCATACACAAGAATCGATAGAATTTAATAATAAGTAAATAATTTACTTATTATTAATAAATATGTAATAATTATTATTTTCGACATCTTAAACATCGTCCCTATTCCCCAGAAAGGTACTATATAAAACTTTTTCCAAGAGATAAATATAGAGCTTGAAGTTGTTATTTTACTTAAATTATAACGAATAGGGCAGGCAAAAAAAAAAAAACAGTCGGCAGGCACACGACTTTTGTTCCGTGTAAGTCAAGTGTTGTTTAACGAGTTGAATAAAAAAAAGAAAAAAAAAACATTGCGAGAAACGCTTTGGTTGTGTTTTGTGCCTAGGACTTAAAAAACAACCATTTGTCCACTAATGGTGAAAAAGGTTTACACGAAGTTACAAAAATAGTATTCGTTTCTTTTTTACGGAAACTACTATATATAATATTCTTAATATGATGTCATAGTTTTCGCTGTATGTAACATTTAAAGACATTTTGTAAATAACAAAAAGAATATTTTATTTTTGATTTTATTACGATGATTCTACGAATGACTTATTTTACAAATATAACGAATTATCGAATTATATGAGACATCTGTCATGTGCTACAAAATATATATATATATATATATATATAAAATTACATTACCTACACATGTATTTCATAAGAAATTATATTTGTAATTAAAATAATTTGCAATACTTATAGTTTTTGTTAGAATTACTAATGACTAAATTCGTGTATTTAAAAAAAAACTATTCACTAAAAAAACTTCGTTAATATTTTAAAGGTTTTGCTATATATTTAAACACATACATTACAAATGGCGTCTAGATTTTCATTAATTTAATCTGATACAACATTTTTTTGCTGTATTTATAAATAATTTATCACCATTCGGCACGAAATATTTCCCCATTCACAACATTAATATTTATTGCACAGCATATTAATTATTGACTCGCTCAAAAATTATATTTTCCTGAGCCACATGTAATTGAATTTTCCTTTTCCAGTTTCAACACGTAAAATCAATTAAATTCGTAGACTTTATAATGAATACGGTTTATCCGAGTGGAACCAAAAACGGTGTTTTACTTGCATTCTGCCGTCTATACAAACATAATATTATCATTCCTTTACTTTATTATAATTTGAAATAATATTTTATACGCATAACATACAATGCACGATTAATGAGAAACGTGATAAAAACTAATAAACTCGTGATTGTCTAATACAATCAATAATCCAAAATGTTGTTAGGTCTCTTAAAATTAATAAAATATTTTACTGGATCGGATTTTGAAAAGGGACGTTTCACAAAGTAATAAAAAAAAAAACTACGTAATGATGAATGTGAAAACAATAATGTACACGCGATATAAATCAATAATGAAACGAAAAACAATATTATATAATAAAATAGTCGATATTATAATGTAAAATATATTCTCTTCGAGTATGCCAGAAGCCAATAATGCCCGTATATATATATATATATATATATATATATATATATATATTATATATATATATATATATATATATATATACATTTCAACATAGAATAAATGAAAAAACACGAGAGAAAACTAACAACATTTTTTGAATGTATTATATCGTTTTTCAAAATATTATGTTTATATTATGATTTTTTTCACGGATACTATGTGGCTTTACAATAGGGTTTCCGACGTCTCCGTCATAAATTGGTTTGTTCGTATAAGTTTAACATTTCGGTAAACTGGCCCGAATTACTTTTCCGATATAAAACTATTTACAATATACGAGTTGATAAATTTAATTTATTACAAATGTAAAATACGTTCTATTCATTCAGTTCATTTGGACAATGGCATCAAATCGTGTACGTGAATAGAAAAAAAAAATTACCAAATCAAAATGTGCACCACGTGAGTCGTATATTGATAGCAGCATTTTTTTTTTTTTTTGCATTACCAAAAATATTCCAGACTATTTATTTTTAAAATTTAAATAACGAAATATTATATAAAATAAATATAAAAGGAAAAGTTTGATAAAAACTCAATTTCATATTCATGCGAATCCAATAGGTACGCGTTCAAATGTTTAGTAACGTTTCGTTTATATTTATTGACGAAACAATTAATTTGTATCGTCATACTGTTGTCCATTGAGTAAAGATTAAAACCTAGATATTTTTTTTTGAAATCATATTCTTACTTGGGATACGTGACGTTCGGTAATGGTTTCAGGAAGCACCGCTGTCGAAGAATACCTTCCCAGAGCTGTACGCCTATGATTCCGAATATGAAGAATACGAAAAAACACAAGAGCAACACGTTGCCCAACATCGGCAATGTGTCCAGAAGCAACATGACCAATATTCGCATACCTGTGAAAATCGACAAACAAAATAAAACAAAACGATTGTATTTTCAAAATATTTACGCATGTTTTAATGATTATTTGTCAGTATTGTAGAGAATTAATATGTTAACCGACCACGTAATACCGTCATCTGTAGTAACTGATTTGATAATTCGGTTATGAGAGCGCCTTTAGTGCGGTTTGTTCAAATAATTTATTATAAATAACAAAAACGACCATACCCAAACCTTAATTTCACCACTTTAATTTACATTTAATGTTTACAATTCGTGTACAAGAAAAAAATACTACTTGGAATTACGTTTTCTACCCGTGATCCTCAGTTCTTTGTTGTAACACAATTAACAAAAAAGTATTTTACTCTCAGTGTATAGCGATTTTGTAGACAGGTTGAAATTAACAACATTATTATAGATGTATTTTATATTTCGTATTGATTTTAAATAAAATATACGATAAATTAGTGCATTTTTAATTATTTAAAACCGCATTTTAACACATTTGAATATAAATAATAAACTGAAATGAGTTGTAATTATTATTATTATTATTGCTTTTTGTAGTATTGAAACATAACAATTATATAACACACGATATTTTCGCGTCTTTTTTTTTAAATGAAAAAAAAAAAACTGGAAGTCGATCTTCTCCGAAAACCGATTATATTTTTCACACACAAAAAAGTAGAAATTTAATTCTTAGCCCGTGAAACGAATAACTCGTACACGGATTCATTGAATTTAATACATCGATTACAAGCACACACGTAGCATGCTGATAGTCGAATTTACCGCGCATTAAATAACAATACACAATTATAAAAAATTGTCCATATCGACTTTTCAGAAATAATAGTATACGCCAAACACGAAAAATTAGTTCCCAGATAATATATAATATGTAAATAAACACCGAGCAAAAAAAGAACGCTGGCATGCGACTCAGGTCGGATAAAATACGTACACGTGTGGAAAAAGCCTCGCCGTGAACGACCATGCGCCGAGTTGACATGTACTTTTATAACGTCGAAGCATTGGTTAGATTAACCTAACCTAACCACCATCACCAAATATTACAAATCAGTAATTCATAATATACTATAGCTGACGGTATTGAAAATGAATACCGAAAGTACGGTATTCATTTCAATATCGGCTTGAAACGGTATACCGTAAAATACCGATAAGTACCGGTATACCGAAATACCGATAAGTACCGGTATACCGAAATACCGATATTTACCGGTATAACAAAATTTAATTAATGTACTATCCTGTCCGAGGACCAAAGGGACAGTGGACAAACTTCCATCAGTTCCATAATCTATATCTGGACAGCTTTTTATTGACAATTATTATATAATCTAAAGACAAACTGGAATTATGGAGTACCTACTATCAAACAATGTAATGACTAGTATAAATAAAATATAATATTTTCAATCAATTATTATAGTTTAATAAAGTAAAATATGAATTGGTGCATTTGATTTACTCGTATTAAAAAAATATTGACCTTTTTAATAATTAAAAATGTGGGTTGCAAAAATTAAAAATTAATCTATATTACAGAGACTGAATAATTTATTAATTATAATATTAAGTAATTAATAATAATAATAATAAAATAACTAATAATAAAACTATTTATATTATAAATTACTATATACAAAGTGTATTATGAATCTAAACGGTCCGATAGTGAAAACCCGACATTAAAAATAGAAATATTTCACAAAATATTAAAAGAATACTTCAATAAATACAAGTTTTTTTCCGGTATACCGTTACGCACGGTTTTTTACGGTATACCGTAAAGAACGGTTTTAATGGTATACCGTATTATACGGTTTTTACGGTATACCGTAAAGAACGGTTTTAACGGCATACCGTTTAACACACAAATTTCCAAATACCGGTATACCGGTATTGACGGTATACCGAAAAAAACCGTCAGCCCTATAATATACTAAAAACTATACCCTCGCGCGCCTCAGTCCGTTCGATGATCTCGTGCTCTCGTCAGTGTGCGTGTGCAAAGAACACTCAAAGTACCAGCTACAAATAATGAAATCGGTCTTCCGCGAGGAATATTATTGTTTTTCACGTACCTACCTATATAAACCAACGTTACATTGTTTTATTTCTATCGCTGACTTCACGTCTAGTTGAAGGCAGAGTCCCGACCTTATATTTTTATTATCGTGTTCTCTCTTCGTCACGTCATTTCGTTGCAGAGCCGAGCGAACCCAGTGAGGTCAGTGAAAAGTTTTTGATATTTTGCATGTGATTATTTATTTTTTTTATATATAATTTCTAACAATTCTCGTTCACACAACCCCGGACTCTCCTTAGAAGGGGAGTAAGGTAATAACCAGGGTTCTTACTACGTTCACAGTAGGTACCCCAAAATTATATTTTTATTTGAAATAAATATCACTTCATTTTTATTCGTTTTTTTTTTTTTTTTTTTGGTTATTACAAAACTTTTATAAAAATTTGAGTTCAACATATTTATATATATATATATATATATACACGAGTACAAATGTATTAATGATTATAGGTATAACGTGTAACCAAGTGAAATATAAAGAAAAAATATATACATTTTTGAAAATAATTTTAAATTATGTGCTTGATAAATTATTTCACTCGTCGTTAGAATATTTATTAAATTATTTGCACGTATTTTTAATTTTAATTTATACGTATGACCTTATTTACGGGTCAATCAATATTTTAAAAAGTTCACTTAACGTAACTAAAATAATACAAACTATAAATAAACATCAATATTTATTACTTTTCTTATAGTATATAATAATAATCGATTTAATAGTGTATTTTACAGATACACTTTTTTTAAAAAAAAGGATTACATTACTAGAAAATATACGACTACATAATATATTATTGTTACCTTCAATAGACAACGAATTAATTACGATTATATTTATTAAAAAAAATTATGAATCTCAAAGTAATCAAAATTGTTTTACAATAAAATACTATAAAATGAACAATTATTATTATTTTTTGTATTAATTTATATACATACAACTATTTCTAAGAAATCGATAACTATATATTTTGCAAATAATGGACTCCAGTATCCCATAAAACTGTTACTTGCAAAATATGTTTTTTCAATGAATAATTTTAAAATAATCCGCATTATTAAAATTAATACCTATTAAAACTTTTACAATAAAAGCACAGAAAGTATAACGATTATACAACATTAAAATTAATGTTCGTAATTTTCATTATTATTATTATTATTATTACTTTAGAAAAATTAACAAAATGCGCAAAATGAAAAAAACTCCGAGTGTGATATTTTCGATTATATATGTCATAATGTAGTATAATATATAATGTAGTACTTACATGTTATTAATAATATGTTCTATATTTGTTCATTTTACAATATTTATATTTATAAAAGAAATGAAATTAGGCGAAATTTAATATTATTTTAAGTTTCAATCTGCAAAAACGAGGACTTTTTTCGAAAAGAAACGGCACAAAAAGCATACAAGTAATTGTGATATATATATATATTTTTTTCTATTTAAATGAACATCGACCGCGTATTATTAACATGCGATTTTCAGAATATTTAGTTTCTGTTCATAGATATACTTGAATACGAAACAAATTGATAGCCTAATAAGTAATAATATTATTATTGGACAGTAGATACATTTTAGTGATACAGATTTTATATTAAAACGTATAAAATAGTTTGTTTATTGCCTTATAATTATGTCAAGACCGTAAAGGAAATTTATCACTGCCTACAGTATTTTGTTATGTAATCAATCATTTTTTTTTCTTTCAATGCCTTATGAATACGGAATAATGAAAAATTATAACTTTTAACGTTTTCGTATCATTCGAAATTGTACGGAATATTTTATATAGCATTTGATTGGTGCGCACAGTATTTTTAACCACGGGGTTGTCTCTGTAATAATTTCCGTCTACGATATAAAGTCCTATAGCATGCCATTCTTCAGAATGCTTTAATAAAATATTAGAATTCAACCGGGAGATTCGTGTTCAAAGCTTACATCTTATTCGACATAGAAACACTTTCAATAGTGCGTACGTTAATCATTTCGTTCGGATGCCATTAAATTTAATGAAAACACTAAACGAAAATATTTATATGCAATATATTATCAAAAATAACTGAGTCCTAAAACTAAAGCTTATAAACAAGTACACCTCGAACAAAGATAATCGATGTCATCCAACAGTTTTCTTTATTTATGTTTATAAAACGGAAAGGTCCAACATAATATATATATATATATATATGAAATGGATTTAAAGGACAATAATAAATCTAAAAATAAATAAGCCCCAATGGCAATTTGAATGTACCAAGTTTTAAATAAAAGTATAAATATTATGTTTTTCAGGAAATTATTCAGATAACTGTACAAAAGTATATAAATATTTTCTATCGCTCTATTTATCACGATATAATCACAAGCATATATACAATACTGAACAGTCTACATTGTAACTCGTATATTATATTAATTATAAACGCACATTTCTCTATAAAAAAATAAAATTATGAACAATACATTCATAGTTATTCATTGAATTATTTTTGTAGAAACGAAATGTTAAAATCATTGACATTTTAACGAACATTGAATAAATACATATTCGGAAAAATGATTAAATGAAATATAAAGTTCCAAATATTACGCGAATGAATAAAATAAAAATATAAATCACTGACTGTAAAAAAATAACTAGGAAACTATCATTTTAAAAATATTGTCATGTAACTAAGTACAAACAAAATATGGTGATTAAACAACAACAAAATATTGTATGCATTTTCTATAAAATAATATATCAAAAAATGTACATTCAAAAACCAAAGGAAAATATAATGTGATAAATTAAAATCAGAAAGAAAAATCCCGTAGTTATGTATCTAATTTGTACTTAAATATGTTCAATCTTGCTTTAGATACACCAATTCGCTAAAATTCCGAGTAGTTCGTAAATTATGCAGCAAACACTAAGCGAAAACAATATTGTCATTTATAAATAATTGTACACTTTCCGGAAAATGTATTTAAAGTACATTAAAATGTTTTATTTAAAAAAAATCAATATAAGGTATAAAATATTTATTTGGCTGGCAACTGGCAAATAATGCAGAAATCAATAAAATAATATAACGTGTTATGTATGTAAAATAATAAAAATGAATAAATCGTTCAAATATAAAACTTTCCACTGAATTAATATAATTATCTACATCGGTAAAATTTGGTTTCACTCTTCAAATATCAACGATTGTGTGATTAAAACATTTTAATTTTCATCCCTTTTAAACATAAATATTACAATAATTTCCGCAGAAAGTTCGTGAAATTGAACACGTTTGTATTTGAAAATTGTAATATATAAAAAAATAATTAAATTATTTTGCTTTTAAACTTCAACTTCCAAGTATGGTATTTTTTTTATTTTACAAAATATATGTGTGTGTGTAAAATGTGTAGAATTTGCCTAAACTACGTATTAGAATATAGTAAACAGAAAATAATATAAAAGTCACAATGAACATAATAATAATAATAATAATAATAATAATAATAATAATAATAATAATAATAATAATAATATATATAATAATAATAATATTTTTAATAATAAAATATGGTAATTTGTTAGGAATTGTAACGTTAATAAAATCTATTTTGTGTAATATTTTTGGAACGATATTACTACGAAAAAACTGGTATGGCAATATACTATTGTTAATCAGTATTTGGTAGGTATTTTAGAAATTATTAAAATAATATTATTGCTCTTTTAGTCTTGTTTAGTAACATAAAAATTACCAAAATAAGAGTTTAAAAAACTGTTATATAGACGAATTTATTGTAAACATATGTATTAGGTACATAAAATATACGAAAAAAAAAATATTTATTATAAGTTTTTGATAAAAAAAAAAAAGTTTAAATAAATTCAACTCGGCCAAAATGTCTTCTTCTGTTGAATCAAATTTTACGTTATAAGCGAATAATGATTCGAAACTTTGTTACTGCAGTAGGTATAATAATATAAACAGATAACGAAAAGGTTGCTGTAGCAACTTGGTCAGTTGTTCAGACTGACAGTCATACGGAAACTAATTCTGAAACGTATGGCTTGTGATGGTCACTAACTAGTATCTATTAATGTTATCAAATTAAAGTCGTTCAAAAGATGCTTTGAGTGAGATTTATGATCCGTCATATAATTGTTCCATAGTGTACACTGTTCAGTAAACAAATAATTGTATATTCATCAGTATCAAATGTCAAAATTTTATATCAAATTTTCTCTTCCCTAAACACAATAATATCGTACTTCATGATAACAAAATATTATCTTGCGACAATGCATTTGAATTTTGTATAACCAATAACAATATTTTTTTTTTTAAATAAATTTCTCATATTATTTTAGTGTTTGAATAGCATTTTAAACGATTCTAAACTATTTTTACTTGTTAATTTTATTTTGAACACTAGGTGCGACTGAAAAATCTAGGTACTTATCAGAACGTTTCTTATAAATTTTAAAGTAATCCTATATTTGATCACATTAAAATTGACGAAATATTTTCTTATTAAATTTTCTAGTGGAGAAGTTTGGTGTATAATTTATAGTATCGTTTACAACAATTCAGTGGCACCGTATGAATCCCTCTTAAGGTGTAATACTGAAATAGTGTTTCACAACTCTAAACTATGTCACACTATATTCCCAATGGGGTATTTTGCAAATTCCAACAACCTTATGGCACAGATATGACGGAAGTGCAGGTATTATTATTATTATTAATTATTAAAATATAAATATACTCTCTAATCATTACTAATATACAATTGTACTAAACGTAGACACAAAGTGAATCTAAATTTCAAAAATTTAACTATATTTATTTTTCAGATTATTTTCAACTACTCGCCAACACGCGTTTGACTACTGGTTCAACAACTACTTCATTGTTTTCAAGTTTTTCACTATTTCAGCAATTCATATGCTCAATAAGAATTTTACATTCTTTTTTTTTTGTCATTTCTTGCAGTTACACTTTTCTGAACAGTACCTAACATCCAATGAACTGACAATGTAAAATACACAATGGGTGTTACACCACTAAGTTAATAAAATGCGTCGTTGAACATATTTTCAACGGCAATTGATTTTGTCCATTTTCCAAGTATACTTTTAAAACTCAGTCATTTATTTTCGTCACGAGTGCCTTCATTGAAAAAGTGTGGTTTTTATGTTATCTTCTAATCTACTGAAATAAGTTGAATATGACACATTGTATAATTCCTTACGTAACACAAAAAAAAAAATCATAATCCATCACATATTTTAGACTAGATGCAAATACGATGTTAATACTTATTAACAAAAATATTACAAACTGTTATTTAGATATATTTTCTAAATGTTATCAAAAAAACAATTTAAATAATATACTCTTTTTTTGTCTTACAAAAAAGGAAATTTATTTTCAGTTTATATATTTGATATGCGACAAATGGTAAGGAAGATAACGAATTTAAAATAAACGATATATTGTCTATTGAATAGGCAAATTTTATACAGTACTTTAAGTAAAACGTGCTTCTAACCAAAGAAAACATAATAATCGTTGTCGATTTTATTGCAAATATATTTCGCTATTTCAAATAAGTTATTTATTAGCCAGTAAAAGTTTAAAAATAAATGTCTACAACAAATAGATTCATAGCACTGTCATCTATTATACCGGTACTATATTATGGAGATCACTTTTTGATTCTTCCCAATAGTACTTTAATGCATCAAAGAAAAATGACCCAAAAACAGGTTTTCGTCAAAATCACATATATATCTTCAAAATGTCGAAAATATTAGTCCAAGAATTATGAAAATTTCAATGAATATAATCCGTTATACTGTATTAATGAAAAAAAATTTCAAACCCTTATAAAACTGACAGCGATAGTGTTGAAGAATACACTGAAGCTCCACTCGGAATCGTTTCTTCGAATACAGTGGTTGATATTGATATTGCTTTCACATTCACAGTAATAATAAAACTTTAAAATCTTTGTCTACACCAGCGACTCTCTACCTTTTTAAACTCTAATAATGAACGTGTCTTTTTGCCGAACACTATAAATTTTCAAAAAATTCTTCAAAAATAAATGGGTTGGAGTTATATTTAGAGACTGTATTGGTGGCTAGGTATAATTACGCAAAATCACACACACGTACAATTTTCAAATATTCTCCTTAATAGCACTGTTTTCTTATTGTTCACGGTCTTGTGATCATATATCATAGTCATTAATCATAAGTCAGCTGATAAATAGTTGTTAAGCATTTCCACATAACGTTCAAATGTTAAAGACACTGTAGCATTGTTTTCCTCGAAAAAGTATGGGCTCAAAATGTCAAACGCTGAAAGGAGATGTATGTAACAATTTGGATTGTTCTGTAGCCCAACCGACAATTTCGTTTATTCGCTAGGCCATAGAAACGAAAATGTGTTTCATTTGACGTAATCAAATTTGACTAAACTTTACTATTTTTATGCAACAACTGCTGAAATATGTCACAAAATTCAATTCCCGTACCGTAATCATTCGGAAAAAGTTTCTACACAATCTGTAATGCACATTTATGTCAAATGAGTCCATCGAGTGTCTTGAACTTTAAACAATCGCTTGACTCACTCGCTCAATGTTTTTTGGAATTTTTAAAAAATTTTCACTGCCTTTATAACCTGTTGAAATATTACCATTATTTTTTTTTTTTAAATTTGTGATACTAGTTTGAGATTAAATTACCTGAAAGAACATTACCCTCAAGGATATTGAACTCGCGAGGGAAATTTCGTTGCGTGGTAATACTATAAAATAATAAAATAGTACGTATAAAATCACGTGCAATATCAGTCAGATAGTGCCTATAATTAATTACTAATCTGTCAAAAATTGCTCTACATTGTATATGCATTTACTTAAACAAATATGTATCGATATTATGTGGCAGGGACGCACAGAGGATTTTTAAGAGCACATATTGCATTTAAATAAAATTGTACTCACACTCCCCGTAGTGTAATCATGCGGATTCTGGAGCTATTTTATCTATTTAATTTCAGTTTATTTTTCAAATTTTTTCCTAAATAGAGCATCCACTCACATTTACCTAGGAAATAAAATAAATGCATTGGATCATACCCAGCCAATACATATATTACATAATATTGTGTATCACGTCAATATAATATATATATATATATATATATAAAAATTATATATGAATGTATAATTCCTGAAAAGTATAAACCTTTAAAAAAGGGTAGCGAGATGTACTCGTAGATCGCATGTCGCTCAAGTGAAGTTATTATAAATTTGAAAGCAATGATAAATCTTTAATTATAAAATTGAAAATTTACCTTACGTTACAATTTTTTGTATTAAATCGAAAAATTATCACTTATTATACAGATTATCAAAATCTATAACATAACTATAAATAGCTCAAAATCGGAAGAAATTGTTTACGTATACAATTTAGTACTAAGATGCATATTTCAAAATAATGGGACCATTAGTTTTGAGAAAATCGAGAAATGACATATCTAAAGTATTATCCCCGCAAAATTTTGCTACCAGAAAATGGTTATGAACGTAATAATCGAGAAATGTCTACTAGTCGAAATGTTGTACTCAGAAAAATAATAAAATAAACATCATTGTAAAACCAATAGCTTCCTTGCTTCGCTCAGAATATAAAGTTGGATTCAATGGATCGTAACGGACAATATAAGTTTATTCACGGGCCACGTGTCCATTACTATTAATGACAATGTAAAACTATATATTAGGAACTTAAATCGATCGAAAAACTGATGTATCTTGCCTATTTCCATGACCACAACGCTCTTTATTCCATTACAGCTCACCACCGCACCATCTTAATACATGTATGGAATACATAAAATAATATAAAATTCGTTTTAACTATGTGTTAGCAAAAAAAAAATTTAAATACAAACGTTATACTAATAAATTAAAGAAAATATTATGTATTTTTTGATCTATAAAGCATTTCTTATTATATTATATATTCCATTATTTTAGATTATTAAATTAGAACATAATAACACTAACAATAGATTGTAACGTTTATCGTGGAAATATTGTACCAAAATATATAGAAATGGCCATTAATTAAATGGTCGGATTATTATCAAAGTTTCTAAATTGGATTTATTATATAATATATAAATGTGTCTACGTGAACGTTTTTAGATTGAAAAGAAGATTGGGAAAGGATATGTGATCGGACGCTTGATCAGTTGATGTTTGTTATACTTTTCTCCTTTGTTGGTGTTGATCAAATTGTCTATATATATATATATATATATATATATATATATATATCTAATAGAGTAATATCCACGGAAAGTTTTTTTAATTTGTGCAACGCGATCTACTCAAATTTATTATTCTCTTTCAGTCCCAAATATATAGTACTGAGAATACACATTCACATAATTCACACTTTTTATTCTTAATATAACAAACTAAATAAGTAAGTAATTAAATGTTTTAGAGCTTTTTTTTGCAACCAACAAAATAAAATTACACTCTAAATTAATTTGTGTAATTATTTATTTTGACGAACAAAAAATATATCAGAAACTTTAGCTAATCATTATATAATTAGGACGTAACAATTTTTTCTCTCATTTCTAAAAAAAAGCGACCTAATCGATATTAATTGACTTTTCACAGTTACATCAAATATTTATTCCTGCGAGTTTAAAGTATAAATTAAGAAAATCCGCGAAGTGATCGACAACAACAATAATAACAAAATTTTTAAAAATTATTTATTTATTATTTCTATAAATTCTGTTGATAATAATAAACCCTATATCGATTGCAAATTTGGTGTGATAAATTCAGCAATTAAAAAAAAGTCCTGGATAATTTGAAAGTTTCTGGATTCGAAATTTGTTTGATCTGTCAAACTTAAAATATCGTAAAAATTTAAATTTAAATATTTAGATAATAAGAATAATTTTTAAGAATATACACAAATTATAATTTTAATTTATTAGAATAAAATGAAATTAAAAAATAAAATTAAGTGTTGAGTATGTTGTAAGTATATCATCCAAATTCAGATGGTAGGTAAGTAAAATCCATTTTCCATCTGCGTTCACTAAATCATCTATATAAATTACAATATAATTTTGACTATTTTAAAATGCAGTTTCAACAAAACAGTTGAATTTAGTTTGTTGTTTCTCAGTTCTCTAAGCTATTCCTATTATTGTTGATTCTAATCTTATTGCAAGTATCGAGAGTTATAAATTATTGCGTGTAATTGACTAATAGTTGTTTCATAAGAGGACTGCAATTTCATTCGAGAAAACGAGATATTCAAGATATCAAATAAAGATATAGGTCTTTGAGAATATTCCGAATTTCAACAATTAAATTTTAACCGGTTTAAATCACGTAAATTAAATTCCATTATAGTCTAAAAAAATATGTAAAAGAAATTGATAATCATTTACCGAAAATATATATTTGTATATATAAATATTAATACATAATATATTTAAGAAAAAATTTGAAAATGTATTACAATGTTAGTTGCATATAATATAAAAAAAAACGTTCAACAATTTTAACATTTCTTTATAACCCATATAATATTTGTTGTGTAACTTAATTTAAACGTGATACCTAATGAATTGTCAATTCATGATTTTCTCACAAATTTCAATAATATTTAATAGTTTTATTACGTTTAAATGATATGTTTTTCAACCTAAATAAACATATTAAAATCAATGAAAATTGAAAATATTAAAACATGGAGGTGCGTTCGTCAAATTATCTTATTTTAATTAATATTTTATATATTCACACAATATTATTGTGTCCGAAAGACTTTAAATTGCAGTGGTTCTCTATAATTATTTACAATTCTGATTAACAAAAAACATAGTGGTCTAAGCCAGTGGTCGGCAACCGCCGGCCCGCGTGGCTATTGAATACGGCCCGCTCTAAATTCTTAAAACGACGAAATTTAATTAAATATCGTAACAAAATAATCATATTGTATAAATATAATTGAAATATAGTAATCTTTATTAAAATTGACAATTATATTACTGATTGTAACACTGATGCTCCGCTCAGAATCGTTTTTTGTCGAAAGTTTTAGACAGTATTTTTTTTCATGGTAAATAATTTAAGAATAAAATATTTTTATTTTTGTCTGGCCCGCGAACTCTTTTTAATTTGTGAATATGGCCCGAGAGTCCAAAAAGGTTGCTGATCTAAAGCGAAACGAAAACGAATCGTCGTATCATTTCCTATTGAAAGAATTGAAAAAAAAAAACAATTACTCGTATTTTCGCTATTTGAATGACACAATTTTTCTCGTCATTAAACTCCCAATAATTCTCTCGTTTTCACTAGAAATTTTCAATGTATCCACTTTTTATGTAAGTTATGTTCTCTACGTTTTTATACATTTCACTATGGTTATATCCTAATTTTTTTTTTATAATATGAAATCGTCTAACTTTAATAAATAAATTAAAATTTTTTTAATCACTTCGTTTCTTAAACATATATAGGATAAAACTATAAACGTGTACAGAAATAATAGAACTCAGTGAAATGAAAAATCGATTACGAAATATTTCAAAGCATTTAATAATTATGAACATTTGAGGAATAAAATATAAGTACAAAATGTATACTAGAACTCAAATATTTTATTTTTTTCGTTTTGCCCTACTTATTGTGATTATAAAATTAAACTACAGAAGTAAATGTAACAGTATCCAAGAACAACTACAATGAACACACATTCAAGAAAATAAAATGCTTAAAATTGTACATAATCATTTTTAACTCATCAACAAAATCAAAACTCGAGTATATTCCGAATAAATTGTTGTTAATTTATTATTTAAATTTTTGTTCTAAGAAAAAATTATTAATTTACGTTAACAAACAATTCAGTTTAAAAATAAAATTTCACAATTAATTATTGTTATTAAAATTATCGACCAAAGACAATTTTCTTTTTTCTTTTGGAAATAAAATCATAACTTGTTCCGTGTCTACCGGCACCGCGAAGAAGCTACTAAAAATATTGAGCCGTCAATTATTTTTTACTCGTAGAATAATTTACGCAAATCGTTTATGTATGAATTGAAAAATATATTCGCAGTGGGATGAGAGTGACAAACTCTTAACGTATTTCATACGAGAAAATACATTATTGATTTTTCAATTACCGTGGTTATAATGCGGCCAACGAATTTGAACTATTTTTAAATGTTGATAATTTTAAAACGTGCACGAAATGTACCTCAAGAAAACGAGTTGGGTACAATATTACGGAAAAAAAATTGCTTTCACTCGGCAGTGGAGAATTTCTTGCAGTTAACAAGACTACCAGTTTAATTTTGTTCCTGAAATATTCTATACCTAACGATTTTCCAAAAGACATCTATTGAATAAAGAGGCCAAACCTACCAGGTTACCAGGGGCTATATATATATATATATATATTGATTTCCATGGTAACCAATCTTGGTTGTAAAAACTGTTGTAGAATTTTTTCTTAGTATAATTTGGTCGCGTGAAAAAAACTGAGGGCTACGCCATGTATCCATATAGTCCCATATAGGATATTCTAAAATCAATTTAAAAACAAACACTTATTATTATTATTATTATTATTATTATTATTATTATTATTATTATTATTATTATTATTATTATTATTATTATTATTATTATTATTATCATCATCATCACCATCGTCCATCATTATTATAATAAACTATTAGAAATTCAAACAACAATAATTCAGTACCGACTTGGGATTATTAGTATTATAAGCATCTTAATCTGGACCATCCAGGTACCGAACAGCAGCTACTAATAAATACAAATTATGCCCATATCAATGTAAATAGAAATGAAACAGTTTAACTGTTTACAGTCGAAGCCTGGTAATTCTGTTAGTTTTTTTTATCAAATATCAAAAAAAAAAAACTCATCAAAGTACTGCGAGAAGACTGCTTTTATTAATAGACACGCATGAAGTGGTAAAATGAATTATATCATTCAATCAATATATATGTTATACTAAACGTTGAAGTTTGCAATATGAAGTGACAGATATTTTTAAATGATAGACATTTGTGTGACAATGCATTAGCATGGGAAATTAAAAAAAAGGGTTAATATTCGTAAACTAATAATGTATTTTACTGTAATACACAAATTGATTAGTAATTTGATTAATTTATTATTTTTTTTATAAAAAATACACCAACGAATATGTTTTATTAATGACTAGTATAGTATAAATAAACATTTTGTTTCGTTTTAAACATTATATTAATGAAATTTTTTCTGAGTGTTGTAAATTATTTAGCTGATATGCATAAGTCCATAGACATCATCTGCTAATAATTTTTTAAAAATGTTCAGATTCATAAGTAAATATAAATTTAATACATAACGCACATATTCTTATCAACATTTTATTAAATAGATGTATTTATTGTACAACTGTTTATTAAAGAATAAGTACTTAAAATATTTTAAATAAATCACTACACCTAGCAAAATTAATCATAATTTGGAATCTAGAAAATGTACAGTATGTATTTAAAACCTGAAACTTAAAAATTGTACAAACGAATTTTCTTACAGATTGATTTCATAATCGTATAATAACTATAGAGATATGTCGTCTTTATTATACGCAATAAATATATTTAAACCTTCATATGTTTTGTAATTTAATTGTGATTACATTTCTATTTGTAAAAACGTTATCATTAAAACGAAATATAAATAAGTTTCAAATTATTTGTTATTAAGAATAAACACGATATCATATTTCTTGAAAAAACATGCCATTTTGAAAATTAAAATATAAAAATTTTTTTTTTAATTTAATGTCATTTTGAAAATATTGACTTAGTGATCTATACATTATTTTATAAAACAATAAACATGGAGTACACATCTACCTATTTATGTATATTTTGTATTTAACATTTGGACCAAAGGAAGCAGCTGCTAATAAAGAAATTATCAAAATGTTTGGCGTTCATATTAAAATATTGTAGAACAGTAACACTATTTTCTGGCTACTACAAAGGTGACCATTCAAATTTGACAGAACAAAGTAATTTGTTAGATAAAACAAATTCGTTTTTTATAAAAAAAACTTACAAAACCGTTTATTGAAATTTGAAGATTAGTTTTTTTTATGGATTATCGTCGTGTCATTCAACTCTTCGTCCCAAGTCAACACTCTAACTCTTCATTTCTTCGATTATGATACTGAAGAGAATAACGACTATTAGACAGAAAATTCTTGCGGTTGTCCACAACAAAGCTGTACGGGCGTCAAAAACAACGAAACAAACGAAAAACGTACTGTAAGTACTCTCAAGGTTTGCAATAAAAAATTATAAGTACATATATAAAAAATAATGGTAGTAGGTTATTCTTTTTCTATAAAAAATTTTTTAAAAAAAATGAAATCAACAATTTTATACAATCTTGATAAAAATTTTGCACAATTGAACTTGGACCAAAACAATAGTGAAATCATGAAAAGTTTTGAACAATTGAAAAGTGTATAAAGAAATCCACCAAAATGAAGCGTTTTCATTCTGCGTGTATAATGGCAAACGGTGAAAGAAGCTAATAGAAAATGTCTCTGCGCAGCCACCATATTTCAAATGTCGAATTACTTTATCAAAATAATCACCCACCAAAGCCAGGTATATGACAGTTAGTTTACTATATTTGCAACTTACGTTGACATTTTTTTTCAGTCATTTTAGTTTTTATCATTCTGGAATAATATATAAAAATGTTGATCTATGGAAAACAACATTTTCTACTATGCGTATGTCTATAATTATTATCAACCCTATATTCTTATCTTTTATCACTATCAAATACCCCTCTCATATTCGTAAATCACTGATATTACCACTAGCCTTATCTCTTATCATTTCCTTTACTATAACACGATATCCTCCCAATATATCTTAAATATAAAAATAATGGTAGTAGGTTATTCTTTTCTATATACTTATACTAAACATACCCTCTCATATTATTTGGTAAAAAATGTTGAATTTTGTTTTAAATTCACGCGTCATTATAAGTACATATATTGTCGAAAAATTCATATGGATAAGTTCGAGGATGGGGTGATAATGGTAGTAGTCAATACTAACGTTATGATCGTATTTAAATTATTATTTCTGAAATATAATTACCTAATACGAGTATTTACATTTATGTAAAAATTATATTATTATAGTATATTTATCTTTTCTATATACTCGAGAAATATACTCGAATATAAAACGGTTCCCCACCAAACATTATCATAATATTATATCGTACTGAATTAAAACGCTATAACGATTTATCTCATGTATCAAAATATTCGAAGCCGAAATTGAACCTATGAATAAACAACACCTATAATGTATTTTTACACGTATTTACTAAATATTCTAAATCTCAAATCCAGATGGTAGTAGGTTAAAAAAATTTGATCATAACCGCTTAAAATAATTTTCAAAATCATACATCGGCAAACGTTAAAAGTAATAAGACTTTATTGTTAATCATGTTCATAGCCCAACGTTATTATAATATTATCATTGTACGTACTTTAGTACGATTTTTTGTGTTAGCTGTGCGATCAGTATGACGGATTACTGGCATAGATAAACAAATTTACACAAATATGGTTCTATCAACTTTTATCAACCACCTCAATGGAAAACATCACGAACAATTTTAAATAACAACATAAATTATTTCATGCATATTTTTATTTAATAATTATTTACTAGATTATCCTTCTATTTAGATTATTATTTTGAACACTAAATTAATGATAAAAATTATAAGTACATATATAAAAATAATGGTAGTAGGTTATTCTTTTCTATAAAAATTTTTAAAAAAATGAAATCAACAATTTTATACAATCTTGATAAAATTTTGCACAATTGAACTTGGACCAAAACAATAGTGAAATCATGAAAAGTTTTGAACAATTGAAAAGTGTATAAAGAAATCCACCAAAATGAAGCGTTTTCATTCTGCGTGTATAATGGCAAACGGTGAAAGAAGCTAATAGAAAATGTCTCTGCGCAGCCACCATATTTCAAATGTCGAATTACTTTATCAAAATAATCACCCACCAAAGCCAGGTATATGACAGTTAGTTTACTATATTTGCAACTTACGTTGACATTTTTTTTCAGTCATTTTAGTTTTTATCATTCTGGAATAATATATAAAAATGTTGATCTATGGAAAACAACATTTTCTACTATGCGTATGTCTATAATTATTAATTTACAATATCGCTGATGCAGTACATAACTCATAATGTCAACAACGATTAGGTGAGTAGTAGTATTTGTAATTGTATTTCTGTACAATTTTTTTTTTCGAGTTGGATAGTACCGAGATGAAGAATAAATATAGACTTTTGTACTGAATTAAAAGTATCTATTACTCGTATTGTAGACCTGACACGAGTTTTTATGTTGTTTTTCATAAAATAATGCGTTACGGGTTGATATCGGTCTAGAAAAAAAAGTTAACATACATGTATACTAGCCTTTTCACTGTAAACGTTAGGAAATTGGACCATGAAAATATAGTGCAACCATTTTTTTTTTTAATGAAATAACATATCAAATGTATATAATATATAAATAAATACTATAGCAAAATTTATAATTTTCATACATAATGTCAAAACGTATTGCACGACATATTATAACAACTGTGTTTAGCACGTATTATTTTCGTGAAGTTTAAAAGTGTAAATTTTATAAATACAAAAGAAAAACGAAATGAACCATCACGTTATTGCATATGCCAACTATAGTTTTTCAAACGATATTATTTTCTCAATCCAAATTGTAAACGTATATTTCGTTTACATTTTATTTTCCTCCGGTGTAAAGATTTTTATTAAATATTAAATCATCGGAGTACCTATACACAAGGTTTTTAAAAGCCACGGAAATATTTTTTTCTTATTTTATTTTATGATTACAATCGCCGATATAATAGGTTTTTTTGGTAAACGTAATAGCCGCATGCACACAAAATAAAATATTAAAATCTCTACAGCACGTGACCAACTAAATGTTGACTGCGTTCGCAATGCAAAGTATTCATAAAAAAAGAGTAAATATTATAAAATACGTATAAGTACAAAAACAATTTTTTACAGTGAAAAAACCAATTAAGAATTACTTATATTATATTATTAATATCACAACACGACATTTGTGGGCTGAATAAAATAGTGCGAATAAAATACTTCTATGACAATGTACACATTAGCAGTTACATAATAATGAGATCTACAAAAACCCCAATAAATTGACAAACGGTTAAGTTTCTATATTGTAAACATAGAGAAACAAATATTTCCCAGTAAAGCAATCGTTGGCAATCGTTTAGTATTCAAATAAAGGCGTTGTAGTTTCCATTAGTAATCATCCAATTAATCAAAAATATTTACGATTTATTGTACTATGAAAACAACCAAAAATAAAATTAAAAAAAAAAAAAAAATGAATTGTTTTTATTCAAAAATTCGTTTTTTTTAATGTTATACATGTATATTTCCGGTGTGATCGTCCGTACGTTTATCAATTCGTCGCTGTAGTCACTAATATCACTATATGGATAATATCGATTATAATATAAATATTTATTTATTTATTTATTGTTTTTTAACAAAAAACAACACCGTAGATGGAAATCCAGTGACAACGTTGAATAGTTCGGAATAGTTTAGAATAGTTTTCAGTTATCGCACAAACCGTTGTTACGTATTGAAATACAATATTGTTGTCTCCAAACATATCTGATGATAATAGTTCATAAACCGTGTGCAATACATGTTTTACGTGAATACAGATGTTTTCATCAATTATTATGAATTAAATGTACAAAAGAGCTATACAGACATCGAATGAGTAACGTTCAAACATCTGCTGACAATTTTGTTTCTTGCTTTCTATTAACTGAACGACAGTATACAAATGATTGACCAAAATAATATAAAAACATTATTTTTGAAATTATTTAGTAACTGGAAGTTTAGCACCTTCGCAGAGAGGGCTTTTATAATTATTTTCTGAAAATGTTAAATTATATCTTAATAAAACACTCAAATTTCAAACATTATTTTGACTGTGAAACCTATTGAATCATATGCTGGCTGTGATTTTAATATGCTGTTGACTAAAGAATAAATATAAAAAAATACTATTTTTATGTCTTACGACTTACAGTATTCAGACCGAACGTTTCGTTTTTTTATGGATTGATTCTTTTTCATCAAGCTCGTAAAAAAAAAGATTTTTTTATAGATGCTGTTACATTTTTATAAAGAAAACGACAAAATGTCGTTTCAACGCACCTACACAACATGCGGTCGATTCTATGATAAAAAATACACGTTTTTAGGACAAAAACCTACAAATAACATATCATTTAATATTTATAATATACAGACTTGGGTAAAATACTTTTTAAAAGCAATTGGAATACTTCGAAAAAAAATTATTCCGAATATGTATTCGAATACTTCGTGACAATATTACCTATTCCCTAAGTATTTTGAATACTTTCCACCAGTGGTTCCCAACCTTTTTTATTCTAAGCACCACTTGTAAATTTTAAAAAAATCTCACGCCTCCCTCCTTTAAATTAGAATTTAGATGACTTATTATTTTTTTTTTTTTAGTGAGCCCTACAAATAAATTTTATGTAACATGTAACATTGACATTTTTATGTAAAATGGTATAATTATTTTAAGAACAAAATTGTCGTTATTTTATCATCACTATATTTCCCCCTTGCAGTATCTAAATCCCCCCGGTTGGGAACCACTGATTTACACAAAGTATTCCAAATACTTTTAGAATACATTTTTTTTTTTTTTTTGTACTAGTATCCAGTAATACGAATATCAAATACAGTAATTATATTATTATTTGATCGAATACAAACAGTCGTTAATATGTATTTAGGATGTTTTATAATTCTTTTTTTTTATTCCGTGTTTATAAATTAACACAATAGCTAATAAGTAAATTAATGATACTAATTAGTTATGAAATAAAACACAATTAAAATAATAGTGTAATAAATTAATCTACTTGAATACAGGGGCGCATTAAGAGGGGGGCAAAGGGTGCATTTGCATCGGGCGGCAATTTTTAGGGGGCGGCACACCGATCATTGACATTTGGAATTATGTTTTAGTCTGTGGAAATTTTAATCTGTAATGTAAATTTAGGGACGGCAAATTATATTTGCCCCTCCCCTCCTATCCCTAAATATTGAATCCTAATGCGCCTCTGCTTGATTATTTGAATCAGGCTGTGTTCAAGCACCAAACATAACAAGACTGTTGATAAAAATAATTGATGTTATTTTAAATACCTGCTGATGCATGTAACTACTCATATTTTTTTCCAAAAAAAATTGCTTTGTACATTTATATGACAAGTTTTCATTTTTAAGCAGATACTATTTAAAATATGTTTGGTCTATAAAAAGTATTCGGAATACTGTATAAGAATAGCTTATACTTATGTACACAAAATGTAGTTAGACTGAAACCATTCTCGCAAATACGACTTAACATTGTAATGAGTGAATCATGTAAAGTACTCACTTGGAATTCGGTTGATGGCTCTTAGCGGCCTCAGCACCCGTATTGTTCGTATGGCCGAGAAATTAATGTTTTCCACATTCAAACAGTACTCCAGAGCGCTAAAAAGCATAAGAACAAAAAAAAAAAATCACACGATAAATAACTGAACAACCGTGGCGGCGATAATCCGTGTGTGCCCAGTAATATTTTGATTAACTCGGGTGTTTTGTTTTTTAACCGTCCCATTAATCACCACGAGTGTGCATATTATAAATGTCTGGGTAAATGAAAAATTTATTTAAAAAAATTAATGTTTTACCCCGCGATTACGATGAAAAAGTCTAATCTGTTCCAGGAGTCCGCTAGGTATGTGCTGGGACCGTACGCGCCCATTGCAATCATTTTCACAATCATTTCCAATGAAAAGAACGCGAATATAAAATCGTCGAACACCTGTGTACAATTTTCACAATATTTAACTGTCATAATGTTCAAGAAAATCATTATAATAATATTACCTGTAATACTCTGCATCTTCTAGATATGCACTGGTCGTCTACGCACGGTTGATACATACCCAGCGTGACACAGTTGAGCAGTATGACGAGCATACTGGCCCTCTCGAACCACGTGTACGAATTCGTTAAGGCTTTTATTGGAATTTACTATACATACATACATATATATACAAAAAATTTAAAACGATTCTTTTATAGTTCCGTTTTTCTAATTAATAACAATAAATTGTTATGATTTTGAAAGAGCTAACTGAACGTTTCACATCCGTATATTAATAAAATTATTGAGAATTTAACATTTGTATTTTGTATATCATATACTAATCTTCTTTTTCCTGCAATCAATTCTAAGATTAGTTTGCAATAATCTTCCACTCTTCCGTTTCTCTTAATTTATTCGTATGAATTAAATCATTGATCCGATAGGTAGACACTTTTCCCCAGTGGCGTATTTTCAATTTTTATTAGGGAAGGGTTTAGCCGTTAAAATTCAGATAATCCTCTAATTAATCATAACATCTCGGAAATATACAGATAACATTACTTCGAGTGGCCGTATCTCGGACCCGGACATCTCGCCGTCACCGACCAGGTATAACTTGTTATTAACTATGAACTATGTGTGTATATATATATATATATATATATATATATATATATATATATATGAGTAAATGACTTGTTATAATTAAAGTAGCATAAAACTCCAATGTATTTGTATGATGCATTCTAATTTCTATTTAGGTTTTATAAATATAAAATCTTTTTTTGTTTGTTTTGCATAAACGTGTTTGTGAACGCGTGATTGCACAACAATACAAAATGATTCTGACATAGGACTATTTTTACATTACTTTTAAAATAAATTTAAATATTTTTAAATTACTAAATTTTCATTTTTCTTAAAATATCATAAAAATTGTCTATACTAGAGAAACAGAACCCATTAAGAAGTGGTTGTGTGGTGTTCTAATAATAATATTACATATTGACGTTTTCATTTTTACATCACACAAAATAAATTTAAAATACATAAAATTATTATTATTATTATTATTATTATTATTATTATTATTATTATTATTATTATTATTATTATTATTATTATTATTATTATTATTATTATTATTATTATTATTATTATTATTATTATTATTATTATTGTTATTATTATTGTACAAATATTACTATACAAATTTATTTACCTCGAAATTCCTATTTTAACTTTTTCATTCTTATGTCATAGGCGGATCTACAGGGTGTGCCAGGTGTGCCAAGGCACACCCTAAAGGAAAAAAAAGTATTATAGAATTAGTATAATATAGTCTGTTTAGTAAACAAGTGTTGGATACTTGAAATATTTTGACTTTAGTGTATGGAAGAAAATTATGAGCTAAAAAAACGAATAAAATGGGTGAATTTGTTTATAGCCTCCCCTCTATATTATAAAAAAATAACTACAAAAATGGTCGGGCACACTCAAACGTAAAACTCTGGGTTCGCCTATGTCTTATGTATATACTAATATTATCCTTATATTATGGCCAATTAATGCATTTATAAATTTATAGTGTTAAAATATAATATTACAGATTAGAGTTTAAATATATACTATATATATATTTCGTTAAGCAACTTCAGAATATATTCCGCACTTCATATTCCTTAATGCTACAATTAATACAATTCATTATGTTCGAATCACGAATAAATAATTAATACTTAATTTATAAAAACGCACAATATTTGATATTAAAATTATTTCTTCAAATAATGCGTTTCAAACTGGTTTACGAAAAATCAGTTCTATTAACCGATGGAACAACTAGTGTCTTTTTTAAAACAAGAATAAAACAACATCTTCAACTATATTCAAATATGTTTGTAAATTGTAATATTATTAAACGTAACATATGATTTTATAGGAAAAAAATTTAATTTTTGTATAATTTAACTAATTATAAATCATACACTTACTCTTGTTCAAATACTTGTAATCCAATCTAATTTCAAATCCTTAAAATCTTATCTACAATTATAATAATTTATTATAACATTAAAAACTGTCCTAGATTTATTAATAGTCACTAAAATAATTCAATAGATATTTATAACTTCTTATTAAAAATATAACTAGGATATTATGTAGATATATATAAGTTACCACAAATTTTATATGAATAATAAAGTATAAGTATTGTTATTGTAATTATTTTTCAAAAAATTTTGAATAATATTTCTCTTACACCAGTTTTATGCCAATCAAATATTTAATAAACTCCAGGAATAATATAATATTCATGAAACTTTGTGTAATATATTCCTTTACTTAAATAATATATTAAATTGTTATACTAAAATTTTACTGCAGACTGCAGTAATCGCACACACACATATATATATATAATATATATAATATCGTTTCTTTGGTTCATTATCTCAAGAAATATAAAAAAATGTCAATATCATCAAATTCATAACCTGCTCTTAATTTATACAACAATTTTGTGACAAACAGTCAATAATGTTTTTTTTCAGTTTAGCAATACAACAATTAATGAGCTGCAAGTATATTTCAAAGAAAATTTTATGAACCGTTAAAGTTAGAGCCAAATAAAATAACAAAGAGAAAATTATTATAGAGACATATTAAGCTTCATATAATTATTATTTCAAATTTTTTTACGATTTATATATATTTTTTAATCATGTAAATACCGTATGCTAAAATATAGTAATCTATTAATTATGATTTACCAATACTGATAGAAAAATGGGAAAAATAATTTCCGTAAAGTTCAATCTATATAAAAAATCAAATATATATATATATATATATATATATATATAACTCTGAAGAACACACCCTGATCTTACGAAGAAAGCATGCGTAAAAAAACAGGTCATTGTAAAATTTAAATTTCTCAATTGACGGAACACTTAAAATCTGAAATGTATTGATATAGGTATTTTGATATCTCTGTTTTGTATTTTTCCTTAGACTTCACTACCTACTTTGGTTACAATTACTATAAAATAATCGTATACTACCGCAGTATGCTATATAAAACTGAAAATTAATTAGTTTCATGATGATAATAAAATATATAGTTGTTGCCAGACTATAATTCGACGATATGTCAACTGGATCATATTAAACAGACAAGTTCTCAGAGGATTATTCATTACATTGGGATTTTCTGACTACTCTGTGTGCACTAGTGAAATTGTGCAGATCATAAATTATTATTTATTCGCTCAATTCTATCACTGAGAATATAAAGTTTTTTTTTTTAAGTGAAACAGAAATATTATGATTATAAATAATAACAATTCTAAATTATCTAATAAATATATTAGTTTTATTATTAAGTTCTTACAGCCATTATGATCACATTAATATAAATATTATATTTATATATATATAATGTTATTATATTCTTTAATAAAATAATATACTAGTGGTAAAACAAAAACGAAAAACGAAAATAAATTAGCAAAATAATTATATCACAATTAAAACCAAAAGTGTTAAAATACGAAATAAAAATGCATAGTAAACTATTAAATAATTACGTTAATCTATAGAGATATTTTTGGTAAATAAACGTTCCTTCATAATATTAAATTTAAAGTATCTGAAAATATCCTTCAATGATACTAAAATTATAACAGGTCCATACTTATTTTACATTATTAATATAACCTGTATTAAAAAAATAATACTAAAAACAACGGACGTTATAACATGTAAATGATTGTTACTTGGTTTACAATATATTATAGATATAATATACATATATACAATATATAGATATGTATGCGATAGTTGGCGGAGTCGATAGTTTTCATAAAGAGTGGAGTCTATCTTTTTTAATCGGATGAAGTCGGTACACGTACGTCACGATTTAATATTTCCCAAATTTATCATAGAAGCAATTCTGAAATTTTCAAATTTAGGTGACCCACTCAATTCAATTTTTGTTTTCGGTATGAAATATGAATCATTAGAACATTAATATAATATATTTTAATAAAAATAAAAATAACCTATTTATGGTAATGGTATAAACAAATGTGAAAAATGACCGAAAATCGCATTTCACAAGATTATATTATGAAGAATTGGATGGGAACCAGTGTATATAGCTTTAACAAAAAGTGTTAGGTATTTTGAATAGAGAACTAGAACTCCATTTAATGTTTACGGTTAAAACTTATTTTTATTGAATTGTCTTCAGAATTTCAAATGGATTAATACTAATTATTTTCCGGCTCGTGTTCTTAGTGTGAAAATTTTTCGCGACCCATCAAACATTTTATTGTGACCTACTTCTGGGCAGCAACACACAGTTTGGGAACCTCTGGTCTAAAAGGATATTTTCACACAAGAGCTCACAGGTACGAGCGTAGTTCACAGGGGGCTGTATTTATGTATTAAATAATAATTTACATTTTATGAATGCAAAATCAATGTTTATTAATGTAATATCGATTATAACTTGTAATTATTACAAATTATTAAAAATTAATACGAGTAAAAATACATAAAATAATTTTGAAAGTTAAATAATATTATTCAATTAAATTTTCATTACTTGAAATGCCTTTATTTTATCGTTAACTTCGTAATTTTTTATAGAAATGTGATTATGAATAGATCTATAGCCGTTTTAATTTTATTATTGCCCCCCACTACACATTTATAAATACGACCCTACTGTGCGGTTACGGGTCCTTGTCCGAGCCACTAACAACGACCGCGAAGGTCGATCCCTGCGAACCGAGACCCCGAGGAGCCCCGGGAAGAGAACCGGTCCGTTGCTCGTATTGTGACTGTTAACCAATCGCGCGTCGACCGCGTTCCGCTATCAGGAAAGCGTTCATCAAGCCGACAAATAGAACAAGGGACCGCCCAAAGTCCTATCACTATGACAAAGCGAGCAAGCTGGGATGTTATTCCAAGTCGTTGTGGTGTATAGCGGGAGGAAGACCGATGAAAAATCGTTGCCACGATCCCTTTCACACACTCCCCGAACTGTTCCTCGGTTTGCACGCGTGCTCAGCGTCTGGTTCGCAAGACCATTACGGCAAATATGAAATCTCATCAGCCACCACGAAACCTATCCCAGCGGATAATCGCCCGAGAACCCTTCCGGAGTTCCGTGGTACGCCGGTTAATCACCGGTATAAGACATATTTCACCACAAGCCACCACACTGTTTTATCAAGCGTTAAAGCCGGTGGTCTGCCGGCTCTACGCGTTATAGGTAACGAACCGGTGACCCTGTGATATTTTAATTGAACGGTCACAGTCACACGTGGTCCGCAATTGAGAAGGTTTTTAGGAACAGTACAGTCGAAGGGGTAGGTCGACATTAAATCAAGAGAATAATTTAATAATTCATATCTGAATAAAAAGTATACATTTTTGTATAATAATTAAAATTATTAAAATAACTTATAAAATATTAATATTCGGTGGCGAAAATATAAGAGGAAAGGTTGTCTTTTATAAAAAAAAAAAGTCCCAAAGAATAATAATTCCAAAGTATTTGTTTAAAAAAAAACGCGATTTCATAGGAAATAATTGTATGCATTATAATACATGCAATATTTACTAACACAAATACAATGAAACCATACTTATTCCGTTGCTAACTTATTGCTGATATAATGAAACACTTCAAAATAAACTTTGTGTTTTATGTGTTAATCACATGGCTTGGTATTCGGTAAAGACAACTTGGAAAAAAAATCAGATAATTTTATAACATATTCCAATCGATATTCTATATAACTATACAATATTATCGGCGCTGCATTAGTTAACACACAAGGAAAGGAAAATAACCGATAATTATATCGTATTGGAGAGTCCAAATTTTATTGTGAAATTTTTATTCTCAACGCAACACTTTTTTTTTGGCCCCCTAAGTTACGGGACCCAAGGGAAGCCGCCACCCGTGGTCAATACTTTCAACGTATTATGCGTATACAATTTTTCATTACTATGATTATAGAATATCAATTCTTTCATAAACGTTTTGTAATAGGTATCTGGTAGTATGTTATATTTTGTATCAATAAGTAAATGGTCGCAGTATTATTTTATCTTTATGTATATTAATTTTATATCGTGTATATAATTTTACTAGATAATTCCTAATAAACCTTATTATCATTATATTATATTATATATTTTTCACCATGTTTGTAATAATCGTTCAATTATGTTCGGCGTCTTTTCCATTACACATAAAATACAAGTATATATTAATTCATTTTAAACGTTACACGCATTGTGTTATATTTTGTAAAGTTCATTACGAACTGGAAATGTGTGGGAAAACTGTAAAAGTAATATATTATTTCGACGCTCTTGCTTCAATCAGATACTGCTGTCGCTTCCTGTTGTCGATATCGTTTTTAAAGAGACTAATGATGGTGTTATCATCGGTAACATTATAGAGAGGAAGATCCATACCGCTTATCCGATATATTTTTATAGAAAAATGAAAATTCGCAAGGTGTTTAGGTGTCGTCAAAGTAATATAGGTACGTATATATGAAACACTATTTTAAAACGTTTATTAAAGTGTTATAATATTGATTATTCACGAGAGCAGTGTAATGGAAGTAAATAAATAATAGAATGTGCTTGAAAACCCATAATGTAACAACTTCATTTACAAACGATATAACCTCGGAATTTTAATTAAATTATACAATATTTATTAATCGTGATTAACATCAGTGATTTTAATATTTCGTTGTATTAGAAATATTATGAACTAAGCGTTTGCTCAATATTTTTTATGTACAAAAATAGAGAAATTGTAGGTGAAAAATAACTAATAAATATGTTTTATAACAACTTGTATTTCATGAAAGTTAAAAGTTCATAAACTAAAAAAAATCAATAAAATATTTAATTACAAGTAATGACTCATGATACTAACTATATTTTTAATTTATCTCATACTGATTACACACACACACACACACATATACGAGTATATATATTAACATTAAATGAGCCAACGATTTGCATCAATTGACAATTTACCGTCATTAAACTATAGATATATTTTATGAAAAATTCTAAACTACATTATTTTCGTCTTTTGTTAGTAGAAACTGAAAGCGTGCAGGTATTGAAAATAATTTATCTGCAATTGAAAGCTTAGTCGCAAAAATCCTAAAGTAAATTTTCCATAGCGTTATAATTTTCGTAAATAGATGATTAATTTTGGGAATCCTATTAGTCGTGACACATGATAAAAAATAACAATAAATAATCGTAGTAATTTATTATTGTATTGGGCATCGATTTAAAGGCTTCAACTATCTTTAAAAAGTCAAAATTTCAAAATTGTGAATTCAACGTAAGAACGTGAGATTTTATCTTAAAATTAAATTACTTTAAATGCATACGATTCAACCAGTTTTATTATTTGAGCGGTAATTGCATTTTATTTTTAAAGTAAATGTTTACACACCGTTTATATGAATTATATAATCTGAAAAAGTACCTTGTTTGAAAACAGTGGCCTCCCGATGATCGCGGCGCACACTTGTTTGGGAACCGCTGCTTTAACCCGCAGTCATCGTCAATCACAGTCCATGAGTTTTTTTATAACGTTTCAGTGATGAACGCCCCCCTCCCTTAGTTTGTGTTTTTTTATTTTTTGCATTTACAAAATTTCGCCAAAAATTTGGAAAAACACATAAATGCCATTTGTTAGATAAAGATAATAATGGTAATATTAATATTGCAATATTAATCCCCAAAAAATAATAAAACGTATATTGTCTAACTAAAGTTTCTAAACTAAAATGTTTAGTTTTATATTTAAATATATATATATACATATACATATAATATAATAGGTAAATCAAAGTATTGAACGAAAAAAAATTTTTTTTAAATTATTTATTTAATTTTATTAATTTAAATATGTTCATTTTACAATCAAATATGCAGATACGATCTTGACATGACATTTTTATAAATTATATCTGTAGAATGCATACTGTTGTATTATAATGAATTGTTGATAGAGTAAATGATAGCCTACGTTTAGCTATCTATGTAGCGCTTATTCCGAAGTATATTTTGTCAACTGGTTCAACTATCCAAAATAATACACACACCCACATGAAAAAATGTCCTAAAAACTTCAATTATAGAAAAGAAAAAAAAAGAAAAAAAAGTCATTCCTATAAATTCTCCACAAATATCTAGAGAAATTCACTTTGCAAACAATAAATAAGCCAAAAAAAAAAAGGTGTTTTGTATAAATTGCGAATAAATGCGAACTACTGAACCACTCACCTCTAAATTGAACTGTCTAAACATAACGTTCAGCGCCACTGTATGTAGATATATTACAATTCAAATGATATACCTAGAATTAAATGTATATAGTCTTGATAAATGAAAAAATTAAAACTGTTACCCTTTTAAACAACTTAATAAAAAAATTATAAAATTTACCCCACCCCCCTCATAAATGACATGACTTCTAGATACGCCGCTGTAACGTGTAGCGTGAACTGTACAATTCAAAATAATATTGTATGTTATTCAAAAACACAGCGCGACGCACATGTTCTGATTGTGAATTAAATATAATTAAATTTATAACAAAAAATATTTTAAGATAATACGAGTAATTACGAGTTGAAATAAATATCCGATTAATAGATAAATTTTTATATTTTAAATTTTTAACAAACAATATGCAAAAAATTTCCTTTTTTTGAAAAAATGATCTATTTAAATATAACTACAGACAGTCAACTGTAACATTTATTTAATAAATATTTAGTTTTAATTTGTTACGAACAAGGAGGTATTGTTTATATACAAATTATGTATTCTTTTTTTGCTGTAGGTAACAAAATATATTTTGAATTGCGTGAAGCACATCGTATACACAAAATAACCAAAATATATCCACTTTGGGTTTGTCGAAACGATATACGGATGTAGAATAAAAAATGTAATTTTCCAACTCGCCATTCTAAAGGTTACATTACAATATTCCTTTTATTTATATTTATTTTACTCTTTTCGTAGATAAGGGGTAGATGAAACCTCAATAGCTATGTCCAATAAGTTAAAAATCAATACTCCGAGATTGTTTTATAACATTGTGTTTTTTGCACCGAAAAATATTTCATATTGTTATTACAGTGTTTATAAAATTTAACATTACTTAAATTGTATTATTTATATACGATTTAACCAAATTAATATAAATTGAATATCAATATGAAATATGATTCCATGTGCAGGAACGTATCTGGAGACATGAAAATTTCCATTTAGGCCAAAAACATGATTTTTTTTTAAAATTATACATATTTTTATAATTTAAATGAATCTTGTGTATTGCTGTCGCCATTGATTATACTCTGTGACGGACCCACAGAGCGCGATTGTTAACAGAATTACCTATCCGCAGTTCGTCAATCGAACTATAGAGAATATTTTTAACATAACTTATTCGATTAAAGTCTTATAAAAATATACAAAATGGCGTAGTCTGAGATCCGCACAGTCCCATATATTTTTAATATACAGGTAGAATACATCACGTTATAGCTAATTGTGTTATATTTTCACTTGCTATCTACCTCACTGAAGATATTAATACAAAATAATAAATTTCATCCAATATATGGGTAAATAGAGACATCATTTTATTATTACTCGTTTTGTTCTATCAACAGTTTTGTCCCGATTTTCCACTAAAATCCTAAGTCGATGCTCAGCTTGTTCGTAAGAATAACTCATAACAATACAATCACTTAACATCATTAGTGTCGTTTTGAAAATCAAATATCTAGATACAATTATATTATGAACAATTATTTTTCGGATTTTAACACACTAATATAATATCAATAACATTCAAGACATTAGTTCAAGATTTTAATTCAAGACATTCATTCAAGATTACATGATTAAACAGAATTCAAGACATTAATTCAAAATTTCAATTTATGGAACTCCACGAGACTAAACCAACAACACTATAATACCATCCCACGTCATTCGGCGTATCGAGCTACACTAATTTTTAATATCTTGGCACACCCAATTTCAACCCAAAAGTTCGTGGTTCCATAACGTAATCCGATGATGTTAACGGAAGGGAACATGTCACATGTTACGCGTAAGACGTTCCCCTGCGCGACCAGATATAATGCATTTTCTTTATTTTGATTCGTCTTTTTGACATTACAATTTAAAATCGACTATACATTATATTGCTATATAGTGTATATGTTATCTATATTGACTGTATATAGACTATACTATAGTATAGACTATATATATATATATATTGACTATATATTGCTCAACAGACAGCGCGTCATGTATCGAACTATATAGATGAACTCTAAAGAAAATCGCACAACTGCTATAATAATAATTATTATATTAAATTGAAATCTTCGCAGAAATATTATGTATACATATATATACAATTATCTATTTCCTGTATAATGAATTAAAAGTTAGAAAATGTAAGACAAAGTGACTTTTTTATATTATTATTATTATTATTATTATTATTATTATTATTATTATTATTATTATTATTATTATTATTATTATTATTATTATTATTATTATTATTATTATTATTATTATTATTATTATTATTATTATTATTATTATTATTATTATTATTATTATTATTATTATTATTATTATTATTATTATTATTAATGTTAATCAGCCTAATGCAAAGCCCTTTTCATGTTTGGGATAGCATTTTAAATTTAGAATATCGTTTACCGACTATCACATAATGGGCTCAGGTTTTGTACAAAAGAAGATTTATAAAGTGGAAATGGTTCCCCACTATAGGCTAAATTCGTAAGAATAATCTGCTTAATTCTGATGTAAATTATAATTATATGAATTCCTCAATTAAATAATTTAAATTTCTCATAATTTATCTATAGAAGCAAGCACATTTAAAAAATTTATTTTAAAAAATATTATCTTATATACTCGTATATATATATATATATATATATATATATCAGAAATAAAATTATACAGTAAAAAGTATTATTATTTATTAACCTTAAAAAATATAGCATTAAATACTGTCATGGATATAATGGCACATTAAAAACTGTTAATTAGTTAAGTGGTAATAAATTATGGCCAAAAGTTTAATATTAACAATTTTGATAATATAAAATCAATACAATATTTAAACTATTTAAAAAGGTATCAAAACTGTGTTGTTTCACCATTTATTATTTTGTTGTTTTTGACAAATGGTATAAAATGTTCACAGTCGTTTACCTAATATACACAAATTAATCAATGGCATTCGCTATATTATAGCAAAAAATTTTAATCAACAACTCCGAATGATAACTTCGAATAAAACAAATTACTTAGCTAAGAAAATGACAAAATAATACGATAAAAACAGAAGCCAATTCTGATACATGCACTATAATTACTATTAAATTAAGTTTAACTTATTAAACCTACGTAAAAATAATTTAAATTTTATATTTTGTATATTAATGTTACAAAATTCGTATGTATATGTTAATTAATAAATACAAAAATTGAAAAATATAGTAAAAGTCATGTAATACTAATGCACTATTATAGTTATGTTCCTAGTTGTATTTTGAACCGACAAAAAATATTTTATATCTCTCCATGTATTATTTGCAATACTATATACAATATAAAAACGATTTTTTTTTTTTTTAATAAAAAAAAAGTTGTATTTAATTTAATGCTTACATTTTGCAGTGGATTAAATAAAATTCAATACAGATTAAAATATGAGCATTGAGACGAAATAATGGGATATCTCCTTTGAAGTAGGGATTTTCTTTGATCCGCATTCGTTTCTTACTCAATTGCCATCTAAAATTATATTTTACATACACACACACACATAAACCTATAAGTTATATGTGTATTAAAAATACGTTATTCACACAAAAGGCAATATGTGTATGTGTATGTGTGTATGTTGGTCGCTTATTATATTAAATGTACTCGACCGATATTAATAGTATTTATACTAAACGATACCACGTTCTTAGGAATATGATTAAAAATCGATAGGATAGAATTAATATTTTAGCAAAACGGAATTTACTTAAAGCAAAAATGCACTTACGAAGGTATATATTGATAATTAATTGCGATAAAATCATATTTATGCAATTGAAAAATATTTTTTTTTTTTTTATGAAAAAAATTATAATAAAAAGAATTAATTAATATTTTATCGGAGAAGTATTTATGTATTTATTGTACCGAATTATCAACGTTTTAGTACGTACAATACGTATGAACGATATATTTATTAAATTCTTGGTAAATATAAATAATTTGTTTTCATTTTATATTTCGCTTAGACAACACAAAATAAATTCGCTGTAATATTAAAATCTTAAGCATTTATCAGTTGATACTAATAAAAGTTAAACTAATAAATCTTATAATATAAATTTATTTATTTAAATTAAGTTTACCATATTCGACTTCATTTAATGGATACTAATAATTAAATTGTTAAAATATTATATTGTTTTCACATTACTTGTACTTCTTAATGAATACAATAAAATTCAACCTAAAGTAGAAAATTGTGTATCCGGTTATTTGACATTTTTTTTTTTTTTTTTAATGTAAAATTTACATTTTAAAATGAAATAAACGTCGAATTTCAATTGGGATTTTATAATGCAATGAAATCGTTATTTCCATTGAAACTGTCAGTGCCCATAAATATTCTGGAAAATTACAATATCTAAGATTTCCATGAGATGTACACAAGGAACTGTTCGATTGATTATTAACCAAAAACCATATAATCAATCACGCGCAAATATTTGCTCGTTTACGAATTTAAGAACTGTACAATAATCAATAAATTCGATAACTTTATTCACATATAAATATGCGTAATTTTAAAAATATCTACACAATATCAAGATCAAGAAAAATCAAGAAAATAATTGCATAATATTTTATTGCAATACGTAATAAGAGTACCTACCAATATAAAATGAGTTGCGCAAAAACTGTTCAAATATCTCAGATTCGTTGAGATGTACTATATTACTTTTGTAAAAAAAAAAAAAAAAAAATTCCTTGTAAATAAAGAAACGTAGTACATAATGTATACATATCTTGTAAACTTAAACTAAAAAAAACATAATAATATTTAATTACGGTTAAGATGCAAATATAATATTATACCTTTTTCGATTGTTTGCAAAAAATGTGAAATATTATTAAATGCTGAAGATCGCGGTATTCGATCAGGAATAAATATAAAATGATTAATATATCAAGGGTGTCGGAACCGGCAATTTATTAAGGAGTAAAATATGTCAATTTCATCACCCGTCACACTATTTCGATAAGAAAAAAATGGCTTTACAGAAAAAACTCTCATGATTCGTGCAATTTTTAATTTCGATCATTTGTTCCTCCCTTCCCGCGTTTGAAAGAAGAAAACATTTTTAGGTAACAATGGATTTTCGATATATGAATAATGTCAAATATATACATTAAAAAAACACCGGAATAAGAAATTATTCAGACTTTGATTACAGCTTCCTAAATTTTACATTTTGAAAATCGGAGTCCTGTGCAACACGTAAAACATTTCCTTCATTCAAATAAAAAAAAAAAGTTATCGAAATTTACGAAATATACGAGGTTTTTCCACGAGGCAAGTTTTTGTTCTCCGATAGCCGCCTTAAACAAATGTACGTGGATGTTATCAAAACGCTTTTAACATTCAAAGCCAAAACGTTAACGTAAACTATTTAGTATCCAAATTTGTATTCTTTATCTCAACTCTCATCATCTGTCGCGTGGAATAATTTAAACTATTTATCAGTTAATTTAAAGAAAATATACACGATTATTTCAGAGGCGATGTTGTAAAATTTTATTATAAACATATAAATCATTTATAGATATTGTCTTATGATGCATTATGCATATTACGTAATATATACGATTTTTTTCCTTAAATATTGAGTTTTTAACTTGGCTAAAAACTCAATAATCTGTACAAGAATCTTGATGTAATTTGAAAATACTGTCCGACGAACTCTTAAAATGTATTATATGATTAAACTATTAGAAGTTTGTGAAAAATAACAAATTGATACGCATCACAAAAGTTTTCTTGCGAAAGCAGAAAGTATTTAAAATAAAATTTAAATCGTTTGTGTTTAAATATGAGACAAATTATATTTTTAATCCTCATCTACTTCATGTATTGTTTATACTCGTATATTAATTTTTTTTTTTTTGTTTTTACATACGTATTTATTCCTCTTGTGTTTTATAAAATTAAGTGACAAAAATAACTTTTGAATTAAATCTCATTAATTAGCAAAATTAATTATTTCGTAAAATAATAATTGAAAGCAAATTTACACACAAACGTAACTTTAAATTTCTCATCCAATTAAAATTAACAATACCAATATATTGTACACACTATAGTCTATACATACAAATACATTCGGTAACAATACTACATAATCGACGTCTTTGTCCGTTACTAAATAAAAATTCTAACTGAATTTATACATTACACAAAATGCTACTAAAACTTATCTGGGATTATGACATAGAACTCTGAGAATCGGCAAAAACTTCAAATACTCATGAAAAATATAATTATTCTAATCCCGAGTCTTATTTTTACTGAGTACTCGCTGTTCCTCTATATGTTTCCAACGACACGCTCCACAAAGACACAAAATACATCCTAACAGTATACCATACAAAATAGACAATCTGCATTAAAAGTGTTTCGAAATTATCTTATCCTAATTCTTTAATAGCTAACTTTTATTAAATCATAGATCTCAAGCTTTAACTTAAACTAGCTACTTGAGTTTCGTCAACGAACCGTTTTCTTCACTCGCATGAAACATAATGAATTTTATTTTTATATTTTATATGACCTACATGTTTGTTGTACAAATTTCACGTGATATACACAAATGTAAAGGTTTATAATAAAGTAATAAGGAAATATTATTTTATTCCTTAATTCTGTAAAAAGAATTAATCGTTTATTCATTCATTCTTTAACAACAGTAATAAATAATATAAAATAAAATTTATTAAGCATTTTCTTTATGGGTACCTTGTTAATATCTATTCAAAAGTAATGCATCCGAAAAAAGATGCTCTGCTATAAGGACATAGGACTTATTGACCTGCAGTGAGAAACACAAGATATAATACTAAATAAGATAGACCACGATATCCAATTGTTTCGTCTTGTGTATAATTCGGCCATGCTTTTTCTTTTTTTCTAAATAGTGTACATATAACGCTTAGCAGTGCAGTGTTGTACAAGTTTTGTTGCGTACACTGACTAAATAATTTAACAGTTTATAGTAAAGATTGAATATACTTGAGTGCGTCTGAAGATGAAAGTTAAGATAATGTTGGGAAACAATATTTATGAACAATCGAGGTAAAAGCATCAGAAACTAAACTTGAAAGTTGAAAGAACAAACTGATTATTTTAACAGTGGCGTCAATGTGCACAAGTTATCATTGATGACGAGTCAGCGATTAAATATTAAATCGTCTGAATTTGATTTCGATGTTTAAAACCGATCGCCAACAAAAATAATATTGAAAACTTACTATGTACTTTTCACTGATTTAAAAGGTATTATTTTATACGAGGGTAAAATGCTTATAGCCTTATTATTATTATAATTATTATTATTATTATTATTATTATTATTATTATTATTATTATTAGGGCTCGCAAACGTTATAATAACGTTTTGATTATAACGTTATAATAGCAAAATATCAATTGAAATGAATATCAAAAAACGTAACGGAAAACAATAAACACTAATTTTAAACTATCACAAATTAAAATATATCATAAAACGAAATAAGGTATTAACGTTATATATCAAAATATCGAAAAACGAAAAATAGAATTAACGTTATTTTAATATTTGTAATCCAATTTACTACGGAAAATATAAGCTTATGGTGTAGGTTTATTATATATAGTTCTATAATAAGGCTGGGTTCACACGGACGCGTAAAAATTAATCAAAGATACGTGTCTGAGAAGATGTCAGCTAGTCAGAAAAGTTTCTATTGGTAATATAATCAACATTTTAAGAAAAACATTCTGCATTGGAATATAATGTCAAAAATAAACCAAGGTTCTCACTGAAAAAATGTGTAAAATCAAAAATTAAGGATAAAAGTTAGGAATTTTATAATCAATGAAGTTTAATGAAGTACATTACGTTTATGAGATTTGAAAACGTGCTATAGTCTATGGAATATAAATGGATTTATTTATTTGGAAAAAAAAATCGATATTAAACCAAATAACGTTAAAATACCGATAAACGTAAAACGTAAATATTATATAACGAAAAAACTTTCTTTAACGTTAAACACAAATAATCCATAACGCTAAAATATATCATAACGATAAACGCTAAAGGTAAATAACGATAAAAAACGTTAAAACCTTAAACATTTTTTTTTTCAAATGAGAGCCCTGATTATTATTATTATTATTATTATTATTATTATTATTATTATTATTATTATTATTATTATTATTATTATTATTATTATTATTATTATTATTATTATTTTGGTTGATTTATCAATCATAAATTCATTATTTATAAGCTACAATACACGAATAAGAATTTCCACCAAAACGTATACAAAGTGTTTAGGTTGGATATAAATTAAATTTGATGAAACAACAAATAAATACTAAAGCGTCATTTCCAAATTATATGAAAAAGACACAAACAAATTAATTATAATAAAATACTATATATTATCTTTCATATAATCCATTAATTTCAATGACATTTATGAAAACACACGTTTTCAACTGAAAAGTTAACATATGCAATTTCATAATATTTGATTAGGTAGTAATACTCGAACAATTTTTTTAAATTTATTCTATATCAGTGTTAAAAATTGGTATTGCAAAGAATCTTCGTAGTAAATCGTTAACACGTTAATATTTCGTTACGTATTAAAATAAAGAAAACAATACATGCTATTTTTTTTTACCACAAAAAAAAATCATTTAAAAATACTTCTAAATATGGTTATGAATTATGAATATAAAATGCTCAATTAAAGTACAGTAATTTGTAATATGAAATATATCAAAGGAACTTGACTTTGAATAAGAAATCTGGGTTTGTTTAAAACCTTGATTAAACCATATAAGAATACTCCGGAATAAGTTATCATACAACTCGGAATATTAATTAACAATCTACCTCTTACGTTAAGAATTTAATCGATTTGTATTTAAACATGTGTCTCTTTTAAGAATAATTTCATATATAAAAATTTAGTAAATTTATAATATACCTATAAATATATATATTTTTAAATCTTCAAATTTTATTTATAAAATATACTAAATTAATTTTTACCTCAACATATCAGAATATCTATTTTACATTAATTTAAAATTACTTTGTTAAAATCACTTTTTTCATATACAATTTTGAAATAATAATAATAATTTCACCATTTTAAAATACGCTATGAAAATTTCATTATAAAAAATTTCCGTAAAAATATTATTATAAATTATTCTTATTGTGTTTACAAACTCAATTTTTAACAAAAGTATACAGTTTTGTTAATTAAATCTTTACAAATTACTCATTGGTACTCATTGTACGCGTCATGTTTATTAAAGCAAATTCGTAATTGGAAAGTTCTTTCTTATTAAATATAATATTTGTTTTGAATATATTTCTTTTTAGTATTTGTTGGATAACTACGAAAATATAATATTATATATATCTTAATTAAATCTATGATGAAACAAAAAAAAATTATTGATCTAGGCTTTAACCATATCACTGGAATTCATATCACTCGTGTCCACAGTTTATCGGAATGAATTTAACACAATAAAATTAAATAGGTATTAAATTATTTATTACAAATAATTATTGTTGTGGTATCACTGCATTATAGTGATATCAATATATTACACATTTTTATATGGTAAGTTATAGTTGTTTTTAATAATAAAATAAAAACGCACAATGTAATTTATGAAATTTAACACGATTGTTTTTTTAATCTAATACCATCGTCGTCCTAATCAAATAGAACAATTCTCAATACCCATTATCTCGGCGTTGTAGAATACGAGCTATTAGATGGTTGTTCGATATTTTGAAATCAACTTTAAACGCTAATACGATGATTGTATTAAATGATTATTACTTTTTATTTCTGGCAATCTGTCACGGTAGGATAAAAAAAAAGTTGTATGCATCATAACATTTAATAGTAGGTATTAAACAGATACTAATTCAATATTGTTTTTATTTTTATTGCGTATTTATAAATCATATTTTTATGTAACTATAAAACGGCGATTTTAGTTTAAAAAATGTTACTAGATACTATAATAACTAACACGTGTGAAGTAAACATTTTACGCGTATTAAAAAATAATTTTAAATTAATCAACTTTAGACCACACGGCCAAAACTCAAAACACCTCGTGTTATATTATACGAGATGATGCACAAATGTCTCGCGTATAATTCGATCAATCACAAAACGACTGAACGTCTAATATTAAATAATAATTATAATATTAAATATTGACACATACTGTATAGTTTGTTTATGCACGCTAAAGTAACGATCAAACGGGTACATCAAACATTCAAACACAAGAATAGGAGGAGGACACGGTATGAAAGACGGATGCGCACAATGGAGTACCAGCTTTTTAGCGTTGTCGCCCATAACATATTATTATACATCCATTAATTATCACCTCGACATATTATTATTATTATTATATATTGTAATTCATTACGGCGTATGACGCGAAACAATATCTCAACGGAGCGAATTTTGTATTGAACCATTTTCCATGTGCGTACACAGTAATTCATTTGTTTCAACGCACTGCACACACGCGTGATTTTGAGTCTCTTCTTACAAAATTTGTAACGGGTGAAATTTGATAAGTTCCTCGAAAGACAGACCTCCTAATGTCAAGTACAGAACCTACTTATAGTAGAAGATCGGTTCTCTTTGAAGTAAAATCGTTTGTGATCTCTTCATAGAGTTTTACTCAGCTATATACTATTAAACTATATCGTTGCTTTAACATTTTTTTTCCCCGTTACACGCGCTACGTACATAGATTACACGCTTATAAAACAATTTGTAGGATGAACCAGGCGAAGTAAAATGACTACTAATAAATTTTATAATTTTCCGAAACACGCGGTGCTATTCGTTATATTAGCATAACACATACTGAACAGTAAAATATTTGACACCAAGCGGCTAAAACGTGTTAATTAGCTCTGTGAGGGTTCCACGGAAAGCGTACATACCTACATTATAATATACGTCAATTACTATCGACGGTTAGTTGAATAATATTTAGTATGACACGAACGTGTAACGAAACACATATTATTACTATTAAATATTGGCTGCTGAGCAATGCAAATATTGATTTATTTTACACAAAAAAAAAAGTTACGAATAAAGCGATAAAACAAAAAACTGATTTTTATAACAATATTGTTACTACACGAAAAAACCACATAAAGCGTTTTCTGAATCGGAAATATTAGCAATACATACTCGTAGAAGAAAAAAAATTATAATAAAATCAAGTAAAAAGTAAGTATCAATTCTATCCTATAGCTATAATCACGTACAAGTGATACGTGATATACCGATGATTGCAACTGCTCATTCGTCGGGTCTTTTGAGGGTGTCGAATTTTTTAGTTCTCTCCAAATTTCAATTAAAGTTTATCGAATTTATATCACGTTCTTCAATTGTTCGCGAGAGTTCCCCTCCCCCCGTTTCGGATTTACAACTAAATCTATAAAAGTTCGCGTTTTCGAGTCTTCTTTTACTTCTCGTGTCCAGGCTATGATATAGATGCTTTTTTTTTTTTATTTATATTCCTTTGTTTCTCCACTGATTGGCTACTTGTATAGCCGCGTCCGTTGCATTCGCCAAATCTTCAGGTGTGCATGGCACTGGGGTCAGAGAGCACACTAGTATAATATGTTGTTCTGTCTGTTCACTTCCACAGTCACAGTCTACGGTTTCCGTACTCTATCCCCACTCACGTAGATTTTTCTTTGTTCGGGCGACACCCACTCTCAACCTATTAAGTGTTTTCCAGGTGTTCTATTCGCAATGGTATCCGGGTGGAAGTTTTTCCACTGGTCTCATTTTAAAATTATTGATTTGGTTCAATGCTATCCATCTTCAATGCCGTTCATGTTCAAGTGATGTTGTGATCTCCGTGGTTGATTTCAATAAGTTTTTCCTTGATTTCAGTCTGCTTGGGGCCGGCTGGTATCCATGGAGTGGAAAATTCCGGTAAAAATCATTTGCGCCAAACCATCGGATCGCTATAATAATTATTATTAATGTGCGTCGCACATTAATTTATACATTATTTTCGTGCCGTTGTCTCATCGTTACGCATAATTAACACGTTTTAATATTCATCAAACCGGTGCACATTCGTTTACTTCGAGAATCAATCATTGCGCTTATTTATTTTTATAAATATTGTATTGTAATAATGCAAAAACACTGTAGGTACTAAATGTATGACGTTTCTCGGCGAAATTCCGCCCGTCGGTCGAGCAAAGCTTATTTGTTATTAATTGCGCTTCGGCCGGCGATTTTTATTTTATTTTTCATATATATGTATATATATATATATATACCAAACTTTTTTCAAATAAAAAAAAAAACCGTTAAACTCTGGCCCACCCTCGTCGATTACTTTATTGCAGGTCGGTAGCCCTATCGCGTAGTGCAAGACCAAATATCGTCGTCGTTATTCTTGCGTATACCGTATAGAATACTCGGAGAGTAATAAAATAATTATATAGTTTTAATAATATTTCGGTGTACGGCGTTAGTTTGCGAATTATCCTGTCGACGAATCTCCAGATTTCATTCCCCGTACAACACACATACACACTAATAAAAAAAAAATAGTTAATATCTCGATTTGATTTTTATGACTGGAGGCTGTGCTATTAACTATTAATTGTGGTTTTGTATATATAGCACTACCATATTTTGAGTCTCGAATTTCTATTGTTAGATTCATTCCCGGGATATTTGGTCGAGGACTAGTCGCGTTCCGGTGCGCTTCTTGGATGCATAACACATCGCATTTATGTTTCTCACATATCCCAGCGAGAATATCGCCTTTGGTTACAGAGAAACCCTCAATGTTCAGTGTTATGATCGTTATCGCTGGAGGAGGTGGTCCTGAAAAGGACCATTTTGAATTTGCAGATGAAAACATCTGTTCTAGCACCGGTGTTAGAAGAATCGGTTGGCGGAGTTAACTAATGATTAACGTCGCCGTCCCAGGGGGCGCCCGATTGTTACTCAAGTATTCGCAATCTTCGTGGAGGCTCCTGCTATGCCTCCCGGAAACGAAAAGAAGAAGAAGAAGAATAAAAAAAATAAAACGAAATAATAATGGGCGAAATAAAACATACAAATGACGCGCAGCACGCGTGTGCCACTAATACGCTTTTGATATTATCTATGTAAAATACGTACCGTCACACTTGACTGAAATATACAAATCACACTCGCGGAAAGTCAAAACAATAGCGATTTCGTAAAACTTTCAATTCAGATTTATGAAATTACTACATGAATGACTTTAAATTCGATTGTGCAAAAGTTTCTTGTGCGTTTAGAATTTCTCTCGTATAATATACACTGAAATATTGCTTACAGAATCGAATGATGTAAAACTCGCGTCAATTATTTCTGACAGACAAACAATTTCCGAGTTTTTAAATTGCATTTAAGGTAAACATAGATTTTTTTCAAATGCCACTCATTCAATTCTAACTGGTGCAGCTGGAATTAAGGTACCGTTTGAAATATTATTTATTATAAGAATACACCGCATAAAAAAGAATACTGCTTAAAATTTATCAACTGTATCATTCATATATTATGTTTTAAATTAAAATAAATTATTATTGCTGATCCGCCCTATTAGCGCAATTTTTTTTTCTATTTAAATTTTAAAATGAAACAAATTATCTACACTTTGATGTTTTGGATTTTTTATGCGTATTCAAAAACTAATTTTTCGTTATAATATGTTTGAAATAGGAATCATTAGGAATCATTAGGAATGCTCGTGTACTTGTAAGTACACGCCCAACGATTATATTCAACACCACGTCCGTTCGTTAAACGGTATAAAAATTCAATTGATAGGCGGAAGCATTTGGCACACCGTTGATATGCACGTAGGAGCTCATTGGGTTCATTTTCAAACGTTGAAATTGCACTAAGAATTTTATTTACAATTCCAGTAGCTTCGGCAGGAGCAGAAAGAAGCTTTTCAAAATTAAAATAAATAAATAAATGTTTTATGCAATAGTTTGTCACAATTTTTATTAGTTGGTTTGCCATTAATTGCCATAGAAAGTGAAATTGGTGACAGGTTAAAGCTTGGAAAATATTTTAGATAGCTTTGTTGCACAAAAAGCTAGCTAAAAAAATATTTAAATTATAACAATTATTATGTAATTGCGCTTAAATGACTATTGTATTAAATTTTATAATTATTAATCGGTTTTTAATTCGGACAATCACGCTATAAAACGTGTTACAATTTACTTAATTTTATGCCATTTACGTTAATATGTATTAATTATTTTAATAATAATGAACAATTTACAGTTATATATGTTTTGTTGTTAATATTACAATAATTAAATATTATAATTATGTACGAATAAAATGGACTTAGATCTCGCGTCTATAATTTGCACAGGGCCTCGCAAATCATAGCACCAGTATACACCCGACTAGGGCCGGCGTGAGGGCAAGGCGAACCGGGCGATCGCCGAAGGGCGCTGCAGAGTCTGTTTAAAATTTTTAAAAATTGATCTTTATTTTGAGTAGTATATTTTTCATCAGTTATTAAGTGTTCTGTTCAAAAAAAAAAAAATCTAGAAAATGTATAAATGTTATTCAAATTATGTTTGAATAGTAACAAGAGACCACTGTTTTAAATGTGTCAGAAAATATATAAAATAATTATGCTGATTTTGATATTTACCGTGAATCTATGACCCATATGGGTTAAATATTTTCCAGAAATGTGGAACTTTTTCATTAATACAATAACGTGCCAAGTTTTACTTATATGTTTACTTATATTTTACAATAAAAATATGAGTATAAAAAAGGTGCCCAAATAACGGTTGGCTTAGGGCGCCATTAAACACATCACGCCAACCCTGCACACAACGATTACGTATTCTAACACCACGTCCTTATTTTAACGGTACAAAAATTCAGTCGATTGTCTGAAGCATTCGGTACACCGTTGTTATGCACTTAGGAGCTGTGAAACAACTTGTTAAAACTCTCGTCAAGGAATTTATTTCGAAATCGCGCTAATTTCGCGGAATACGATGTCTGCAATACTTTTATAATCCTTGTTTCGTAGTAACGTTACTGTGCACTAAGCAGAAATTGTAAATGAGTTTCTTTTTCGACAATACACGCCGCGCGAACATTACGATTTCTTTCCCCTCCGCGTATACCGCGTCTCTATCCCCGTAAGCTATTTAAATTTCCATAAAAGCCAAATGCTATGAGTATTCGTTTATTAAAATCATAAATAAATGATGTTTAAAACGCTTTTTCGATTTTCTACCCGAATTCGTTAAATATTCGTATATTGTCGGGTTATATCGTGTTGTTCGGGTGTATAATATTATTAAAAAGTTGCACAAATGGAAAAAAAATCACCTATAAACGGATATATTGTATTATGTCAAACGATTCAAAACGATAACATCTTATATACGATATTTTTTTTAACATCGCTGAATTTATCGTGAAAACAATAGCAAATCGCGATCGTCGTAACGGATTCGTTTCACGAAACGCGTCGACATTTAGTGTGATAAGCTAAAATCCGATAGGATTTTTTTTTTTTGAAGAGGGGAAAGGTTTTCGTATAAAAAATGATTTTGGCGTGCACACATTATAGTTTACTGTCGTAAACTATAAAATACTTGGCGTGCAATTTTTAATTTAATACTATAGCGATAAAAATGCACGATTCGAACAAAATTTAAAATTTATCGACCTTTTTAATAAACCGTTTTTATATATTGTGTCCAAATAATATGATTTCCTCTGACTCTTTTCCACTTAAAAGTAAACGTGATGATCATCGGTCCTCGCCATCTCTCATACGACAACGATTTTAAATTACGTGTTTGACCAGTTTGTTATAGTGAACATTTTGAATCGAATATAGCGAATCGTTAACTATTTTATTTCATATATCAGATCCTCGCAGTAATTAGACTAGATATTTACCATAATCAAACTATGACAGATGTCAGAATTCAAACTATGGCATGTGCAATTCTCGGTGTTTGTATTAAAAAACGTCCAACAAATCAGCGTCTTGATAACATACGGTGTACAACATTAATTAATATCGAGTACGAATTATAGGTTTTTAAATAACGAGTTCTAAAGATATACATTTAATATTAACAATAAGAAAGTTATTGGCGAATGTTAAAAAAACGAATTACAAAATGAATTCACAAACGAGCGATTTCTCCTATTATCGACCCGATGCACGATCCGGTATTTTATTTATTAATTTATTATTTATTCTGTTTTTTATATATATATATATATATATCCGTTATCATCGGCATTCGGAAATAAACTTTTATTGCACAACTAGAGATGATTATCCGCCGTGTAACAAACGTGCGTAATTTTGTATTTCGCATAATTTAGTTATAGAATATTTGACTTAATAATATGGAAACTATGATAAACGAAAATCGAAAATAACAATTTTTTTTTACATCAGCGTCCTCTCCCCCCCCACCATAAAAAAAATGTTTTTGTTCTTCACGTGCCGTTATCGAATGCACCAAAATTATACTCGTAAATATAAATATGTTATATAATATTCAGTCACATTATAATAAATTAATAAATATATTATATAATGTGACTGAACAATTTATCTTTTTTTTTTTTTTTAAACACTAAATTCCTTGATTATGATCAGTCTCGACACTTATATATGATATCTCTAATTTTATTGGAAAACACACTCTACAACAAAACGAAACAATAAACTGTTTAAAATTTGTCTGAACACAGCTACGATGCTTTTCCATTGAATCTACAGTAACAGAAGAAAGATTCAATTGTTCATCCATAACATATTATATAAATAGAGAATAATACGTTTTAGAACATGAAATTTTAGATATTTTCACTGGGAAATCTTCTAGCCAAACGAAAATAATACACTGGTTTTACATGGTGTTCTATCTAAATGTTCAATTATTATTATTACATCTGTATTTATTTTTTCACATTTAATGTGCATAAATGGTAATTGATTTTATAATTATAATGCGAAATTACTAGTTTTATAAATATTTATTCCTGTGAAAGTTTTTCCTACGCCTATATTAGAAAAGACATCGTTAAATTTGATGCATGCGGTGACAAGAACACAATATGTTCCGTTTATCCCGAAACGTTGACACAAAGTTATTTTGATTATCATTTTGGTTTACCATTTGTAATTTATGATTTTTAATGATCTTTAAAACCGAACGCATAGGTAGCCCCTTTCAGTAAATTTAATCCATATTAAATAGATTACCATCATTATTAATCCTATTGATATTGTTGATAATAAATTACATTCTTAAGGACACATTTATTTTAAATATTAGCACAGGGTTCGTTTTACAATTATAAGCCAAATTTTCTAATATATAACGGTCATTGTAAATAAGCATTTCAATAATCACGTCTATAATGTGAATTATATTTAAAAAAACAGTTGCGAATCTAACCTAACGTCATTTAACGAGTTGTCAAATATTAAATTATTTAATAAATAATCCATTCTAAATTAAGACATTATTTGTATACTATTTATTGTTAGTTACTATTATTTTACGTATAATTGTAAAAATTATATTCCAAAAATTATTTATAATATACTTTAAAATAAAACTATAAAACCTATAAACATTTTAAAAATAAATATAATACTATATACAGACTTTATTACATTTCAATACATTAAAATTTGAATAACCTAAGATTTCTTTAGAACATTTGTTTTATATAAGCGATAGATGAGAAATTTGAATTATATTAATAAAATTAATTAAAACCACTCGACAATAATTACTTATATTCATAATTGACCACTACTCATTAGTCGATCCAGATAGTGATAAATTATAGATGTTTATAAATTTATTAAAAACCAATCACTTTATATACGTTACACATAAATTGACTGTATTCTTTTTTTTTTATCTCTGTCATTTCATTTTGTACGTTTTGTTTGAGTAATAACGTTTCAAAAAGTCAAAATCATTTTATAATTTATTATACAGTTACAATATACTATAAAACGTTAAAAAAATTAATGTATTATTTTATGCAATACGTTGTTAATAATGTAAAACTAATACAAATTGTGGACAAAACTCCATTTATTTTTACACAAATATATTTTATTCGAAAAAACATTTTCGATGCATTTTATTTTCCAAAAATGAATTCGGTCAATAGCCAACCAATTAAAATTGAAATCAATTTATTACACAGAATAAAAATATGAAAATTTTGAAAAAAAATTCTAAATCCAAGTGAGTATGTTTTAACATTTTTTCGGACATTTATGCAATTCCGTAATTCGTAAAAACCATGACATGTGAAATTTAAAATTTTAATACCTCAAATTTCTCAGGCGATAAAAATTAATTAAATTTCCTTTTCAAAAACCATATATGCCCAACGTTCAATATGAAGAGTAACTGTATAAAATGTTCATAGCCATTGTCCGGAAACAATTCGTATACATTTAATGCAAATAAAACTTTCATAAAACTCAAATCTATAATATAATTTTTTTTCAATTGAAACTTTAGAAATAAAATAAAAAGTTTGAAAACATTTATTTCCCTTAAGAAGATTAATAATAAATTTTGAATAAATAAATTTGTTAGGAATTTATTTTTTATTTTTTTGCTACATATATTAAATATATATATGTATTTAATACATACAATATATATTATATATATGTGTGTACACGAAAATGAATTTATTATTGTGTTTAAATGTTTAAATATTTTATCATTTTCGAGCATATTTCAATATTTTATAAACTAATTGTAGCTGAAATGTGATTTTCCGAGTTACTATAATTCATTTAACATTTGATTGATCCAATTAATATTGGATATAAATATAGAGATTTTGTAAATTTTAATATTAATGTAACTATCAGTGTACTTATAACGCGTTTATTTGCTACCGGTGATTATTGCTGTAATATATTTATATGGCATACCGCATACGAAATTATACATTATTATTATTATTATTACTATTTATAGAATATTGTGTAGTGGCCAAAAATTAAATTTCATAAACTATTATTTCTACTCCCTAAACATTGAAAACGTAGTGCATATTATATTATTTTGCATCAAATAAGAAAGGCCATTTCAATTTATTCATGAAAACGTGTAAATATGTAGTACTAAAAGTACCTCTATAAGTCGATACGAAATTCCATCTGCCATTTCAAGGAGAAAACCACTAAATAGGCAACTAAAAAAAAATGTATTTTCTGAAAATAACTTGTGAGAACCTGTAAGATGGTAAATGTTTAGTTTCATTTTGAAATAAACAACGAAATTCTCTATGGTATAATGCTGATGCAACAAATGTTTGAACGAACGAAATTTTAAAATATCTGTTTTGACAATACACAGTTACGTTAGTAATTTTAGAAATCATAGACAAATATATGTATATATTACGCTATAACATAAAACGCCGATAACATTTTATGAATCGTAAAATCATAATTTATAAAAAAAAATAAGAAATATTTATCATTTATGTCATATCATCGTGATCTTTCCATAATAAAATATTATTTAAATAAAATTATCTTACCGTACTAATTTTTCTAGTTTTTTTATAAATATATTATGTATTCGTTGATGATACTGTTATATTATATTCTGCTATTTATATTGTAATCCATATTTACATAATATTAACATTTTTTGTTTAAAAAAAAATTCAAACAGTAAACGGAAAAATGTACATTTCAACTACTATTACAATATTAAAAAGGTATGGAAAACAAAAATGATTCTATAAACTTGTTAATCCGAATAACAATCATATAACCTACGTTTAACTATATGCATAAAAAGTTGGTAACATAACAAAGTAATTATAAAATAAGTTTCTGACTTGAAAATTAGGCAAACAAAAAGGTAAAAAAATTAAATTTCAACATATTTAAGTACTCCGAAAAGTTAAAAATACCCTTTTTATTTTACAATTATTAAAAAAATGACTATATTGTTGTTTTATAGATTTCAAATAATAATTCTAAACTGAAATAAAAATAGTATGTATCTTAAAATTCAAATATATATATATATATATATATATATTTAACTTGTTTACTTTGCATATTAAATCAACTACATGCATATATATTTATGCTTCTTTACATTCCGATTCTCAACGTTTCATTTATATAAAATTATATTCAAAAGCACTTTTTCGAAATTACTCACAATTTTATAAAAATAATTATTATTTCTAATTGTAAGATTATAATTAAGCCAAATAACAAAGATACGTTTAACAAAAAAATAAACAAATTGCCAATAAACATGTTGACAACCAGAAATTCATAATAAATTATTTTATCGAGATCACTATAATACACGAGTAATTAATCCGATGTAAATTGGAAATGACAACACACATTGTAAATCTAATTTTCAAATAAAAACGGATACCCATAGGATAACGTTTAAACTCCCGTTGTATAACTATATTATGAGTTATAAAATTTGTATGATCGACACACGGGCCAAGAGACTTGGTGAAGACGATTTTTTTAAATTGCCGTGCCGCAAAAAGTTTATAAAACCCCGACGAAATCGTTGAATACGTTGTTCGCTTATTTTAATGGATCGTCCTGACGGATGAAAACATTAAAAATTTTACACTTAGCACGATGTTCAAGAAGAGGAATGCGTCAATAATAAATGGCTTAAAACGTGTTTCGAGTGGATTTGTATTTTATACGTGCGTACAACCGCGCGTAGATTCGTTCCACTTATTTCGAGTACGTTTTTTTATACATTTGGCAAACCGTATACTGTTCGTATATGAGTAGTATTTTTATAACGTCTAACAGGTATCCAAAATAGGATTATGAAATAAATCTGATAATTTATAATAAAATTTCATAGTAAATATTATATGCATTTGAACTTAAATCGCCGTTAAACGATTTATAATAATAATGTTTTTTTCAAATAATACGCACATTTAGTTCGAACAAAGCGGACGAGTCGAAAAATATTATTGTACAATAATTAATCGAGAATTTAATCGAGTACAAATTATTAGATAGGCAAGACCGCGTATGGCCCGTATTTTACGAACAGGCATTTTTTTATTCATACTTATACACGATTCAAGCAGACACGATATGACCTTATATAATTCGAAATTGATTGGCTCGCAGTCACTGCCATTTTATTTTATTTCGATTATAATTAAATTGTCTAGTACGATTCGGATTTTTTTCTCTACTACATTTCCCCCCCCGCCACGAGCTCGCAGGAAATAATTGTAAATATTTATAATTGCTATAGTCAAACGATGCACCCTCTCACACTTCCCCGTCCCTTCACCGCTACCGGTGAAAACTATTTATTTCGTCAGTATTAGATCGAGAATTCTATTCACGAATGTTATTAACGGGGGCGTAATTAAGATTTTTTTTTTATTGGGAGCAGCTGATAATTTGTTTTATGAATTAAATAGAAGGCTTCAGTGGCGTAATTAGAAATTTGTTTTGGGGGGGGGGAGGGATAAATAGGAAAAAATAAGAAAAATTTTGACTCTACAATAGATGATGACAGTTTTCAGTTATTTTTTTTTATACACGATTTAAAAAAAAAGCTCTGGGGGAGATCTATCCCCCTCACCCCCTTAATTACGCCCCTGGAAGGCTTGATTAGGATCTCCAATGAGTTCGGTACGCTGACGGATGTACATTTTTAGTTTTGGTCTCTGTATATATTTTTCACTTATACGGTAAAAACTGCATGATATTATACTGTTGTTAAAAACCAATAAGATATGAAAACGAATAAATTAAAATCTGTAAGCTAACACATTTTAGACTTTTGCAACGACCCTTATACAAAACACAATTTAAACATATATGGTTGCGCGTACAATAACGCGTTTCCAGAACACTGAAAACGTTATTAAATTTTCCTAAAATTTCGGGAGAACTTTACAGCACCTCAGCGCCACTTCCACCCACCCCACTCTACTGTGAAATTACTTTAAAACGAATTCCGTAACATAATACGTATTACTCGTACTATTTTAATATATGCACAAGCGCAGTGTAACCAATCGAAATGTTAACATTTTATCGTGCAACTTATAATGACTACATAAAAGTGTATATATGTATATATTATATTTATTATATTAAGTGTTATTTTGACATGAACTGATGAGAATTGATTTGCCCGTACGTATATCTCACGGCCAAATCATTTTGTCCAAAACAATATATTTTATCATTTTACATTAAACTATAGTGATAACGCACATCTATTTGACTACACACATTTATACAAATAATAAAAATATTAAAGACATCTTAAAAATGTGTTCGACTGTTTTAATTGATTATTGTTGATTAGATCAAATCGATTAACAACAAAAATACTATGCGATTCGAAATTTCCAAAAATCTCAGACTAACGCGTAAAGTGTGTATTTACTTTACTATCTCTGACGCGGAATATGAAATGAAAGCTATTCTTGATTACAAATCAAATGAATTGATTTGCAATCGTATTTAATGCCAATTCAATTGAATTTCGACAAATCGTCATCGAAAACTGATCACACAAATTTAAACCATAAACGCCCGAAAATAAATGTTCAAAAAATTAATAATAATAAAATTGAAAAATTAACATAATATTGTACGATAAATTTATTTATATCATGAAGATAACTTTTTCAAAATCAATATCAGTTACATTTTAATGATTGATTTTTTATTTTTTTTTTTATATATATAACATTGAAAACTCGTCACTTCTTTGTAACGAAAATGTAATTCATATAATTACCTATAAATGTCGAAAATCACACTAAAAAATAAATGCTGTAATGTTTATACATAATCTAAAACAAACGTATTTTAATATTAATTCATTTTTATTTTGATATTTTTGTCTTCCGAAAAAGAGTTACACTAGCTCTGATCTAATCGAACACATATCTTTTCTGTAAACTACAATTATTTCCCAATATATTTTTATATTTTCATTTTTTTTTTTCAATAAATTTACAATATTTTTATTTTATATGTGTACAATACATTTATTAATTATAACTTAGGCTCGGGTGTAGTCGACCAAGAATTTATTAAAAATGTGCATTTGAGCATTTGAAAAAGACGAAATACACTCGACAATTTTTTTTTAAATGTGGTTTTTTTTAAATAAAACATAATTTTTAAAAATATAGAAGAGTTTAAATGCGAAAAAATTATTGTTCAACTGTACGCACGAGCCACTGATGACGTCCGGTACAGTGTCGACAAGAGTTTATTGGTATTTAAAAATAACCAAAAGCGATTATGACACAGACACATATTGTGTTTATTTGTTTATGGTTTTTTTTTTGCTCTATGAACGAAAGAGAATTTTGGAGCTCGGGAAACAGATAAAACAGCAATATTTTAGAAAAGCCCGTTGCGCGCGTATTGTGCAATTTAAAATAATAAATATCATAGGATTGATTTTCGGGTGTAAAACGTAGAAAATAAAATGTCTATAGATTTTTCTAGAATACGCTATTTTAAACCAGAAAATCGCAATATACGCAAAAATATACTCAGAATTTGCCGGATTTGCAATTAAATTCAAATTGTCATGAAACGAATTCATATCATATTTAACAATAATATTGTGATTGCGGGAATAAAATATGTAAAGTCATAAACATAATATAAATTACAATATTTTTATTTATTTTTTTATTTAGCCTTTAGACACACTATAATAGATCAACAATTATATAAAATATGTAACTAAAAACTATCCATTAAGAGAAAAAAAAACATAAAGATTATAATAATAACAAGAAAAAAAAATAAAAATAATAAATAAATAAATAGATTAATAAAAAGTAGAAACGTTAAATCATGAAGCCAGCTTCCAAGATAAATGACACGATTAGATGAACTACTAGTTCAATTACAATATTTTATTAGCTCGACAGTGATAACACATTCATTTCTACGGTATACGCGTTATTGCGAAGTGAAAATACTCAAAAAAAAAAAAAAAAAAAAATGCATACAGTTATCGTTGTATAGACAGAAAATTCAACGTATTGGTACCTATAGACAACATACTTTTGAAACCGCGTGGTATATATTTTCTTTTTCTTTTTTAATAAATTAAAATATACCGATTTAACATCGTGTATACCTTTAGAATAATTTTTTTTTTTTTTTAGAACGGTCGATGCAATACGCTTATATTCTACCCGAATACGCACAGAGTGTTATATAGTATATAGCATTTAATCTTTATATAACCTTCATAATATCATAACGATAACTTCCACGATATATTATAATAATACCAATGTCGTCGAAATTTTACGACCAACATTTTATTTTTATGGTATAAACATAATAAACACACCAAACTTTCTCGACTTTGGCTCCAAAATGTCTATATATATATATACTTGCGTATTTATTCCGTGTTTTCACGATTTTGGTTGCATAATTAATTACTTTCTTTTCGATATTTTACATTTTGTACGTGGGTTAACATTTTATGATTATTCGAAAAGTTCCCGACGAAAAATTTTTAATTTAAAAAAAAAAAAAAAAATACGAATAAAACGTTTACGTTTTAATACAATAACGTCAATTCTTCAACGGTTTAAAACGCGTTGATTTCAAGCCGACTCGTAGCGAACACAATATTATTCCGGACTTATTTTTTTTTTTTTTATTAAGAGTTCTTAGCCAGAAGCTATTACAACTCAACAATTAACTTTTAAAATATACAGAAAATAGATACTTAATAATAATAGGAACTAATATTAATTTATACACACATATAACGGATACACACATATACATACACATACACGGACTTATACTTTCCGTAAAACAACGCGGAACATTATATTATATTGTTATCAGAAATATATGACGAATTTTCAACTTTTTTCTGGGGTGGAGGGTCCAAATTTTTTTTTTTTTTGAAAATTCCAACAGGATATATTGATATAAGGTATTTAATAAAAAAAAAAAATACCTTTGGACAACTTTTACAAATAAATACATTTTATTTGAAAAAAATTTTTTTAAAATTTTAAAGTACAAAACCTAATCGTCTTTTTTTTTTTGGTTCTGGGGGGGGTCCAGTACCCCTGGACCCCCCCATAAATACGCCACTGCCAGGACCAATCAGAGGACCGGGATTAATTCGCGGGTTTTATTTCGTGCGTGCAAAACGGCAATAATACTCGTGTGCCCTCCCACCCCCCCCTCCCAACCACCACCAGCTCTGTTAGGGAATACGCTGCGCCGCCGGGAAATCCGATGACCCGGCGCGTTTGTCAAGTGTTTTTAACACACCCGAACGCGAGTGACGCGCGTGTGGCCTTCTCGGTTTCTTCTACTTTGCACAGTGTAGTACGACGGCCAGACTACGTTTATATACTATATATTATGGCTGCCAGGCGTCGTCGCATATGTCGCGCGCGTTTCTCGGTGCCTGCACTGCCGCGAGAAAAACGCGTCTCCGTCGTTCCACTCTGCCGGCGGTGTACGGTGTACGGTGTCCGGTAAGATTACACGCGGCCGTCCCTTACAAATCCATTAGCCGCGATCAACGCGTGTACACACCGCCCGCCACCGCGGTTTTCGGCGTGTCGCACCGCGCGCCGGCCACCGCGGCAGAGCGAAAAACCTCGCTGACCCGTCCGGCGTTTGTCACCGTAACCGTTCCGTACGGGTCGCAACAGGGTCGGCCTGGCCATGGCCGCTAGGCCGCGAATGCCCGGCCGGGGCCCCATCTTTTTTTTTTTTTATACCAATATTTTTGAACGCTACGTCTCCGCCAGTTTTGAAATCTTCGCCTTGTATTATTATCTTGTATAAAAGAAAATAATGCGAAAATTGGTTTGAGAACAGAGGTTCGAACCTCGAACCGTACACGTCGAATCGTGGTATTTATCCATTGGACTATTATAGTACGAGCCGAAAAACAGAAAAAAATTTACCCATAAAAGAAACACGGTAAAATTGTCAAATTTCAAATTGCTATAGCTTAAAAACTGAATCCAACCACCAAATTCTAACTTCAACACAGATTCTTTTATTAACCTGTATTAACTCTATATGGAAATAGAAGGCGTTAGTCCAAGGAAAAAAAAAAATCAATTTTTTTCATAAGTGGCCCGGAAAAATCTTATTTGCCCGGTAAGAATTTTAGAGTCAATCCGCCCCTGGACCTGTGACACCCTATATAATGAATTGTTTTTTATTGATATGTATTTTTTAACTTCATATTAAACCAAGGGGCGGGGGGCCCCAGAATGAAAAGATCCAGAGGCCTTTGGTGTGCCAGGCCGACACTGGGTCGCAATGACCGCGCGGCGTACGTCGCACGTGCAAAAGTCTCTGACCGATCGCTACGGATCCGTCCGAGCACGTCGTTGATGACGGGACCCTTCAGTGGCGGATATTTTCAGGCGACGGGATGGAGGGGAGGGCGATAATCCTCCCTTGGAGTTTTCGTCACTTCAAATACGTTTTTATTATACCTACTGGCTAACATATGAGTGGCGCCGCCGATCCCCGTATTGAACTCAGGCCAATGCCTGACCACCTTTTTGTAGAATGGGCCTGTTTAAATAGACGGTGGCCGTATAATGAAAATTATATAATATATTATAAAATAATATAATAAAACAGTTGTTTAGATCACTAAAGTATTATTGTACAAATTTAAGTTGATTTTTATAGGTAATTGATTTTTTTTTTTCAAAGTCAACGCGGTATCGACAAAATTATTAATATGTCAGCTGCATTCAAATCTTGAATTTTTTTTTAAATTAATTCCTGATTCTTATAGGTGTAGTCACTTTTAGTTTTTAATATTTTTAATAATTTAGTGAAAATGTCTTGTTAATAAATGTTATAAAAATCAATTTAGAAAATACTGTATTTGTTATGAGAAAAAAATATAAATACGCGCCTGGGCACTTAATACTTTATTATAATATAACAACAGCTCGGAATAATATTTCATTTATATTATGTATATATATATATATATATATATATATACATATATATATATATATATATAGCTTCGAATATAATATTAATATAATGGGCCGGTTGGATTCGTAGGGCTGTTACATATATACAACTCGCCCGAGTAGTATTTTCAGACTTCGGCGCCACTGCTACGTATTATAAAATAATGAGTACATTCATATATACATTTGTATAAAATAATTTTTTTTCCTCATCTAAAGAAATATATTCCGGCGTACTATGAATACAGGCCTGCTCAAAAACGTGTTAATGGAAGAGGATGTGGATTTTTTTTTTCAATTAAAATATCCGTATTTTCCGTAATTGATTTGAGTCATACACTTCTAATAGGTACCGATAATGGTAAGGTTTGAACTCTATGATCGGGTGAAGGTCGGTAACTCACCCCCGAGGTTGAGTTCGCCCCCCTCCTCCTCAAGAATTTCATATAACTGCCACTGCACGGGCCCGTGGCAGGCAACTGCAGTGGAAAACCGATAGAGATTTTTACTAGCAACCCATTTAGGATTTCTTTGAGGGGGTAGGGTAGGAAAGTTGACTAAAAATGTTCTTCCTCCAATCAAAATAGAGGAATTATTATATATTATTAATAAAATTAATTGAAAAATATCTTTAAAAAAAAATAATAACCTTTTTTTTAGACAAAATTTTGTACCTACAACAAAATATTTGCTTAATAACATGATAAATTAGAGAAAATTTTCATCGTCTCCGTGAAAATAATCAGCTTCTTTGTTTTTTTTTCTCTTATGCTAAGAATACGTTTATCCATTGACCGTATAACGTTTACAGTTATGTCGACTATTTGACGAGATTTTTTTTTACTTCTTCCCTTTTGCAAGCGTTTTTGATTAATAAATAATGAAAACCCCAAATATATGTATTTTTTTTTTTTTTTTTGAAAATACAAAAATATGCCTTCAAACAATAACTGTGAATTTTAATGTGTTCGTGTTCCTTTATACAATGATATATGTGTTTCAAATCATTTAATCCCGCCGTGAATGCATTAATTGCGGATGTAAATGCCAAACGAAATGAAAACCATAATTTATTATTGTCCGAGTCATAAGTACACCAAGTTCTGTTTGTATAATTATTTTTGAAAAAAATAAACTTTTTTTCTAGTCATATGGAAGAGAAGTTTCACCTGAAATTCTGTAACAAAAACTATTAATTTGGGTGAACATTAGAATAATGGTCTGAATTTGTTTTTTTTTAAATTTTTCAAATCCTTATCCTTCAAAATCAATTTGAATTAATGAGGCATTTTATTTATCATTGAAACCTATTGGTAAAATGGTAAATAATAACATTTATTAGATTAGTTGTAATTCAATTGTGACATGCTTGTAATATACGAGTGTATCCAATATATTATGATGTCGGCCACTCGAGCCTAGGCTCCGATTTATTTACGTTATATAATTTATTTAAAGTTTCGACTGATACTAAATCAGTCGGGCCGTTCAAATATTAAAGAAGCATTGTCCCGGTTGCCCGGTGGGCCACTCTGCCTCTGATCATATTTACAACGTTTCGCTCATCTAATATGTATAGGTATAGACAGGTATTGTTTTAAATTTAAACCGATACGATTTACGAATGTATTGCACACGAATAGTACCGTATAAGACGAAAGTAATCTTTACAACGTACGCATGTAACTCTTGGATATATAAATATAGATATAAAGCAGAATAAACTACAGACAATCCTTTAATCTGCAATAAGAATAAGACAACAAGCGAATACACCTGGGGATTCAAAATAATACTATAAAGTCAAAAGCAAACACACAATATTGCAGTAATTGTTGGAGATAACCTTTGTAGGTACTGTAACACTGTATACTATATTGTGAACGTGTAGCATTTTGCTTGAACATCGTACGTTTAATACTTAATAGTTATTGCAATTTTTTTTACGTCCATCGGATTTCAATCGATTGTACATAATAAATAGACTATAATGAAATTTGCTCATTGGTCCGTAATACATTAAATCGTTATAAAAATACCGATATTTGGATTTGAATTACGCATCAGTAGTGCAATTATTTTCTTAGCTCATAATTTTGTTTCCATAGTTTATACCGAAATTTTACATTATTAAATATATTTACCGATATTATCCACGTAAACAGCCAATGTGTACGTACTGTATTTATTTATGAATTTTCATACGATTGCACATTGAGTTCCACTGTTTTATTAATTTTGTATTATATATTCTTAACAACAAATATGGTAAGTTTTAACGAGCGTAAAACGTACAAAACGTGATCGAGGCTTCGAATATATATTTATTTAAGAAAATAAATATAACATACAAGATACAAAATATATACAATTTTGATCAAATAATAATTATTAAAACTCTCACGATGTCTGTTTACAGAAGAGAAGAACAAAAACAGAATTCAAAAACGCTGGAGAATTTAACTCTATTTCACGTACATATAATCAATGAACATAAATTTTGTCATTAATGTTTTGATCTCAGAGACTTCCATAATATATTACGTCGTGTCTTACATTTTTGTATTAAAAAAAATAATATACATTTTGTTCTTTTATTATAAGTTTTCAATAATAGGATAATAGTGTATGACATAATTTTATAATACGTATAATACGGATTATGTGATATGTATAATTTGTAGTTGACAATATTGTATTTTAGTTCATATTATTTCTTGTATAGAAAACATATGAATGAAATTGAACAAAATTGAATTGTCCCATTACGTGTCGCTGAAAATGGATTTGAAACTTTTAATGTGTTGAATATTGCTGCTGTATAAATAGCTATATTATCTAGAATTCTAACAATAAATTTGTTATAAAACTACGAATGTTTTTAAAACAAATTGGCTTGAATTTTATAAAAAAAAAAAAAAAATGAACTTAAGAACAGAAAATAAACATGTAAACCCTGAAATCGGAAATTCTATCAAAAGTTTAAAAAAACATGCATATTGTGTGCGCAATGAATGTATAAACTAAGTTTCTTTTTTATTTATGTATTTTTTAGTAAAAAATTTTTTCGTTATTTATTTATTTTTTAAATTCAAATATTTTACTATATATATATATATATATATACTATTTGAATTACCCGGCTTTGCCCGTGTGTAGTTTTTGCTTTCTCTAATGAAATTCTTAAATCAACACACATTGTTGTGTTTTAAAGAAGAGAAAAATTTATTTTACTTAATTTAATCAAGTGTTAAATAGTAGTAATAGCTGAATTACAAATAATAATAATAATAATATTTACAAATGATTCTAATGATTCTATACACATATTATTATACTAATTTGTAGTTTATAATTTCGGCCAGTGTTTGATTATAACTGAAATGATGAATAAAATAAAATCGTGAATAATAGATCACTCGTAGGAGTATTTGGTACAAACTTGTGAAAAAAAATCGTTAAATTATTTAAATGACACGCTAAAAACCGTAACCTTTAAATGAATCGAAGATTGCAAGAACGTCATGAGTCAATTATTTAAAACTTTTGGATAGGAACTTTTGGAACGACCCAAGTCATTGACTAAAGACGTTTTCGCTCTCAACCAGATTTTTCGGTTGTAATTTTATAGATAAAAATGTATAACTAAAGACGTTTTTATACTCAACGCATATAGAAACACATGACTAGTATACGTTTTTACTAATATCTCAATTTCATAAAATATTTGACTCGTGACGTTTCTGCAATCATCGATTCAAATACAATCCCCCCTCTCCTTCTCCTCAGAAACAAAAAAAATTTTTAAATCGGTCGACGTGGTGACACTCAGGAGGGTATTTGGAACAAGTCTGTGAAAAAAAATTGAAAAAAAGTTAAATTGTGTCGTCACAAAATTGGAACATAAAAAAGACCTGTTCTTATATACAAATATATTAAAAAGGAAATTATTTATTTCACGTTACGTTTATTGAAAATAAATGATCCAGAAATGTTTTTAAATATATTTTTAAATTGGCCGGGTTTCTTGAACCCAGAGTAGCATCAACAAGACCGTAGTCAGCAAAAATTTCTGGCTGAGAGTATAAATACATATGAAATAAAATAAAAATAATAGAATATAAATCATTGAATTTTATTTTCAGAAAAAATTTCGGGGGGGGGAGGGGTCTGTACCCCCGACCTACGGCCTTGAGCTGCAACGTTACACTCGTCTACTGTAGTATATGTAATAACACAGGATTATTTTCAAATCCTAATATTATGTTTGCAAATTCCAGTGAATGGAAAAAAGATAACATTCCAGCTCATTAAATGTTTTATAAAAAAAAAACTATTAAATATAATGACCCCATATTTTAGTAGGTTAATGTTTAGGTACTAGATAATGTATGTTAGGGTCAGTTTTACAATTCTTGGTCTAAACTTGAGTTTATCTGAACCTGGTTCAGAAACTAATCTTAGGTTAACTTATTGACAGTTTTACAATCGACGATTTGCTTCAGTTCTGCTGAACCGTAGCAATTGGAAATCATCTGTGATAATGGAATAGCTGGGTGATAGTATGAATGACAATTATTGATAAACTGATTATAATTGCAGAGATTAGATAAAAATGTATAACAGAATATACAGGGTTACACAAATTCAAACAAAAAATATGATAACAGCAAATAACGTCTATCGTGTGTCCGCTGTCGACATTTACGTACCACCAATCAACTGTGAACTCGGTTCAATACGCTGAAATCGGTGGATCAAGTAAACTTCAGTTTGAACTAGGTTCAGTGGATCATAATTCGATTTGAACTAGGTTTAAACTCTGAACAAGGTTTAAACCACTATTGTAAAACTGACCCCCATATACAGACGAGTTTTTACTCACCATAAAATTTAAGGAAATAAACAGTTTATAGTAATTTTCCGAAAGTTGGGTTAAAGGAATATTATCCTTTTTCCACTCAGCTCTTCAATTCGCGTTGCGATAGCGTGACAATGTAACTATAGTTCAAACGTGTATTCAAACACGATGACATGTATACGATACGACGGCGTGCAAAAGTTTCGGAATCCCGACAAAACGTTGACGACGTCGGTTCGTGTAAATTCATTTTTAAAATAAATAACCGACCGATTTCCTGCAATGATGAACAAAACAAAAGCTCCGTGTGCAAACACTCGGGCAAATTAATAAATTTATCGCGATGCGAAAGTTTCGAGTTCACATGTGTATAGTATACGTCCGTATAACGAACACGTCAAGCAATACAAAATTTAATAAGTCTTGCGGTCCCCCGGACCGGCTGTACACTAAAACGGTTATAATACAATAATATAATAACGCACTCGGATCGGGAGACTCATAGGCTGCACTTGGAGGGGTCATGAGGGGGCAGTTGCCCCCAAAAAATTTGGGGGGCAAAAATATACATTTGCCACCCTCAAAAAAAAAAATTTAACGAAAAAACCTGTTATTTCAATCTTATATTAATGAACGCCGAAAAGTTGAATTTAATTTAAAATAATTAATGATATAACCTCTGTAATTTTAATTTCTGATGTAAAACAAGAAAATAGTTTTTGGAATTCCGAATTTAATTTGAAGCTGATTAAGAAGAATATTAGAATTATACTCATGTTTATTGAATAATCGAATATTGATAAAATGATAATAATTGTTATGAAAATTAATTCATCTAGAAAACATGAGGCGTGTTTTCGCGATTAACCAAATGTAACCAGTTTACTGTTGTTTATAAACAAGTCGTTTTCGCGATTTTGGTTGTAACTTTGGTAATACATTTTGGTTATAGGTTACTGATATTTTATAACCGATCAAATTTAATGTTTACGTTGTTTGGTTATTGATAACGGAAATGTGATAATAGGAGGGAAATTTAAAATGGGAATCCATAAATATAATATAATAATAATATATTGTTTTTATATATTTTTGATTTGTATTTAAAACTGTATAAGTGTGAATCAGTGTACAATATATGTAATAATAATATCGGCACCGGGCCCCTTATCATTTTGTATTATCTCTAATAACTGTCTATAACCATAAACACATCGTTTTCGCGGATCTTCAACCAATAACCAAAATGTCTAAACACGACTGATAATAAATGTAACCAGGTTAATCGCGAAAACACGCCTATGGTTAGTAATCACTTTACTAGCACTATCTACAACGCCAGTCACTGATTAGAAGATATCAGTTAAGTAGTGAGTACAGATAAATAAACGCGGTGGTGGTCACTGGTCACAGTGGTCAACAAAAGTTTTTATCTACATCAGAATTTTATCCACTAATTCAATTTCAAAATATGTAAAATATTCAAATATTCATACCCCAAAAAATACAATAGTTATTAGTTTGAAATATCTCCTAATATTTTAGGTTATATTTTTAAATTATTATACTTACTTTATTTTAGTAAATTGAGTCAAAAAACTTTTTTACTGAAGTAAAAAATTGGTAAAAATGCACTCCAAAAAAAAATTAAATCAACGTTGAAATTTTATTTTGGGAGAATTGAGTTATGAAAGTCAATCAATTGTTTGCCCCCTGGAATCATCCCCAAGTGCCGCCTATGGGGAGACTGAAGCGGTACGGACGATTGATCGCGTCTATTAAACTCGTTTAACGAGCGGTGAATCAAAACGGACACAGCCCCGCGGCTACGCGTAGCGGACAGTGGCGTCATTTCAGTTTTCGAAAGGGGGAGGCAAAAGATTTAACCGGCCCCATTTAACTATTTCCCATATTTACATTTAGATCAATACAATTTCTATTTTACATAATTTTGATATTTTCTTTATCACATTCATGAATCGCCCGATATACATATAACATATATATATATATATATTTTTTTGTGGGAGGAAATTCATTACTCTGTCGGCTATAATAAATAAAATCATAAATAACTATATAGTACGTAAATATTACCTGTGATTCAAGTTCTTGTCATAATATTAAACGCGTTATGAATGACGTTTTGTGATCAGCTCTAAGCGGCTTGTTCAATATTTTTTCTCCCTTTCTCGCCATCTTGGCCACACCACCTTTAGCTTTTTTCATTCTTATTTTTTACGCTTACCACTCACAAATTTATATATACATATATTTATAAAACATACGTTTGAAGCGTTGAACAACGGTTAAACAAAGTCGTTTGTACCGTACGCGATATAGATTCGTCAACTGACAACTGTCAAACGTACATCATATTCTTCGAATTTAGGGGTAACGTCAATAACTTTAGCACTGCCTTCAACAATAACCACGTTTATCGAAAAAACCCCAGAACCGCGGTAAGTTGTAACCACTATTTAATCACCTTTAATAGCGGTTATAACCAGCATACTTTTTTATTTTATTATTAATTTAATTGTAATCCACTGTTTGCCACGCGATTTGTTATTACTCATTACTATATAGATTTGGTTAGAATTATTTATATTTACATCATAGGTATCGGCATGAATTATGCCGGCCCACTGTTAACAAGGGGGGCAAATGCCCACCCTGCCCCCCACCAAATGACGCCACTGGTAGCGGACCGTTTATTCTTCCGCCTTTGCGCGCTCTCATAATATAAGCTAAAAGCTTTCGGTTTTATGTACGTTTTACTCGGGAGAACAAATAATTTTTTCTTCTCGAGAGACGCGATTGCCGTGTTATTCGGTATCGCGAAACGACGGCAAGCGTCGATTTTCAAAACCGAATTAAAACAATACAGCACGTATTATAAAACCGCAATGTCCCTGTTGCACCACCCATATAATATAGTCCGGTGGTCGGCTTCGGCGTTAACGAGTTTCGCGTGTTTCAACGCGTGAACGACCGGCCTACTGGCGTCGTTTCGCTCGCAGTTTATAGGTATACGTGCACCGGTCTCGTCCGTTTTTCTTTCTTTCATTTTTTTTTTTTTTTTTTCCTTGTCAAACGAGTCTTATCGGGCCGCCAACTTATATGGCATTGTCGTGTAACGGAATTCCACGTGAGTAGTAGGTATACGGCGTGCACATGATCCGACTCCGAAAAGCACGCTATTCGCGTAAAACACTCGAACCGATCCGGTGCTGATGAAGCCGGTGCTGAGGCAGGCGAGGAATTTTCGAATCCGTTAAATTAATTTAGGTAGGTACACCGTCGGCGTAAAAATGTATTACACGCGCGCGCGCTGCTTCGGTGCAGTACAATTTGTCGAAAAATTGTTATACGAATAAATATTGTGACTTGCAAATTTTCCAAGATTTTTATTTTTTTGATTATACTCGTAGTCAAAGCAACAAACGTCTGAAATTGTTTTAAATTTTTATGTCTAAAAATTACCGCTCTTATGAAATAAATACCTCAAAGTTCTACAACCGCTATATGTAGCCGAAAATAAAAAGAAATTTCTTGGAAAATTTGTCCCGTTAATACGGTCCAATGTTACATGTTTGGTGAGGATTTCAGTTTTCTACGAACATTAGTTTAGAAATAGCGAAGAAATACCGATAATCGGTTTTGACGAAACCGCGTTTTTACCGTTTCTATGCAATTTTTTCTGACGCTTACAAGAAAGTATTGAGAAAATCCGGAAAATGACCGTTTTTAAAGTACCAACTGGATGAAATTGTCCGTTGGAAAATAGTACTACATACGTAAAGACCGGAGCACTCCTTCTGGTGATATTTTTAGTTGCAGACATTAAAAAAACACATCGTTGTAAAACCAATACGTTCCTCACTCCGCTCGGAATCTAAAAAAAAAACGTTTCCAAAACAAAATGATGAATAACCAATATTATTTAAATATCTTAATAAATCGATTTGTAATAAAATAATATAATTTTATTTTCTTATTCACTGCAACGGTTTATAATTTTTAGTTACGTTACGTTTTTGTAATAGTTATGAGGTACCTAATTAGAAAATTTATATAATGAAATTACAATAGAGTGTACACAACATTGTTTCATAAAATATATCTAACGTTAAAAAAAAAAAAATACAATCATTTTTTCGGAAGTATTCTGAAATATTTTCAGTACGAGAAGCTCCTACACACACAAATCGGGGCTTATAAATTTGTGCCATCTTTTTCTATTTTTTTTTTTAAATTTCCACCGAGTTCTATTAGTTATAAGAATTTATAATAATGTCTGCACAACCATAAAATTACACGATAAGTTTATCAGTTTTCTTATGTAAGTTTTCAAGCACGTAGCTTTAAAAAAAATTTTAATTTTTATCAAAACAGCCTTACATTCTTTATACCGCTTAGGTAACGTTAAAACACTAAAATATGAATAGCATTTTGTATCTTATTTTGGTAAACGTTAAATTATAACCCATTGAATTAAATACAGAAAATCTTTAACACGATATTTGTAGTGCCCAGATCGTTTGGGTTACAATTATTTAAATAATAAAGTAACATTTTTTTTTTTTTACTCGTCAATACTTTTAACATATTCAACATGCGTGTCTAAACTTTTGTTATTTCTTATAAAACACTACGTTTTTGAGAATTCCATTAATTCACCTCGTATATTATCTATGAATTTTATGAAATCTGTATTTTGTATATACCCCGATTATAATATTTAACATTTTATTAATACGTGTTCAGCAATACTCGTAAATTTTCCTATTATAATTTGTTTATGTACGAAGACTGGCGGATAATAGGTATCGTTAATATCGGTTTTTATAGATAAAAAATATCGTTATTATATGAACATCATCATTTATTATAATATTAAATATTACAATAAAATCCTTTCGCACAAACGTACGAGTAATATTGATCTGAGTCCAGTGGCATAATTACGAATATTCTACGGGAGGGGATATAAAATTCATCATTGGATAACCCATAACTGTAAGAACCCTTCCAACATTAACATCAAACTTAAAGTGATTAATACTCGCATTTTACGCTTTTATTATTTTCTCTTTAATAAAAACGATATATTTTATAACAAAATTTCTATAAGTTTCTTCGTTTTTTTTTTTTTTTAACTTATTTATTTATCGACTACTCGGTCTGTTTTTACTCCAACATTTGGATATGGATAAACCTGTCTTCAGTAACCTAACCTAAATGCACCTTAGTTAATAGTTACCGCGGGCCATAAACTGAGGATTATTATTTATTATGAATTAACTTTGTCGACAAAATAAATATTATTTTTATTGTGTTTAATTATTATACTTTTTGTATATTAAATAATATGTTATGTAAAAAAGAAATCCCATTGGAGGAGATCCATCCGCCACCCCTAATGGCCTAATTACGCCCCTGGATCTGACGAGTAATTTGTATTAGAGCATTTCTGAATACGGCTAAAAGAAATTTTGTGACCCGTCCAAATAAATTTTTCACCACAAAACTGACCCGATCGTTGCGATGCCTCCACCGTGTTTGATCAAATTTACTCTGTAGGTTCCTATATTTATAAGTAGAAAATTTAGTCTTCACGCAATAAACCGTTTACTGATTACTAATTTCGTGGTTCATAAAGTAATGATAAGTTTAGTTACCGTGAAAACGAAATTTGTATAAATTTGATAGAAAAATAAAATTTAAAAAATGATTTTAGACTTTTAGTACGAAAACATTTAGAACGTTAGGAATTATTTGGTTTTTATATCGGACAGACGGAAAAATTATAAATAATAAATTTCCTCTCCAAAATTCTAAATCGTCTCAAGCAAAGACAAAAACGTGTCTCATAAAAATAAAAAATTATATTATTATTTTTTTGTTAAATACATCTTTTTCATATCTTTTAATCAAATGTTATCCAATAAACACTTTTACCGAAATGGAAATGGTGGTTATTAATTTTTGTAAACGGATTTAACGAATAGGTACCTTTAATTTGGTTTGCCTCAACAGCTCTCGCAAAAACGATACCAAAAAAACAATATTTAATCAACGGTAAAACGCGAATAGACGCCTATACAAGGTTTCATTATGGTTTAACCGTTAATTTATTATAATTTCTTTTTATCTGTTAAATTTTAACACGTATTTACCCTTGAACATTTAATCTTAATTAAAATATCTTAAAAGTTCCGGATCGAATACCGAACTCTTAAAAGAACAAAAAGAATATTCCCACAAAAGATCCAGAAGAATACTTCAAGATTACTGTATTAATTCCACAACCCGATTCATTTGCACAACAACCGAATGATCGCGTTCAGTGATTCGTGCAAACGCTACCGCTGGATTTCGAATGGCAGTTCATGAAAAGCGGCGTAGCGTTTAATGACGAAAGAGCTTGTTGAATTTTATTCTGCTGATGTTGATGACATTTATCGAGTGAAATCACAAAAGTTGAATATTTGTGGAATCGTTATTTAAACAATAGTAACTGTCCAATGAATAACGCTATTGATATTCGAAATAAATGCGATTCAGATTTATTTCCAAATGATTACAGTTAACAGACATATTTCCCGTGTAAATCCGAAAAACGGTTTTCAAAACTTAAAATATAATATTGTTCGCGAAACTCGACATTAGATTCAATGGACTCGCGGTATGACTGCAATCAGTGTCCGCTATGAAGTAAATATATGGCTCCGAACAACAAGTAACTGAATATCATTTTGCAAAATTTCAAAACGTTGTATATTCGTTTTGTAACAAGCGTATCCGTAATTTGATTTTCAATATTTGTTTTAGATTATTGAGCGGAACGAGGACTGTATCGGATTTAAAATTTGTTTTTTTTATGTCTGTACCTGAAAATTCTACCAGAAAGAATGCTCCGATCTTTAGAGTCATACCTTGTAGCGAATCGCATCTAGTTGGTACTTTAGAGAAGTTCTTTTTCAGAATAGAAAAAAAAGTACCGAAAAATTACAACATAAAAACGCGATTTCGTCGGAATCTATTATCGTTATTTCTTCGTCATTTTGAAACTAATAGATATATAGGAACTCGAAATATTCACCAATTATGTAAATTTACATTATATTAAGAAAAAAATTTTTTTTTTTTTGAAAAAATTCCTTTCGATTTTGAGCTATTTATAACAATTATAGATTTTTAGGTATTTAATCGGTAAAAGAGGTAATTTTCGGTTTTAAGGCTTAACAATTTAAGCGTAAAATGTCAGATACGTACGTTATTTCGACTATATTAAAAAATTCTTGAAAATCGCGATTTTTTTTTTTTGTAAATATTTTAAGTTTTTCGACAAAGTATATTTTATTTTTTGCGGAAAATTACGTTAATTCGTTTAAAAAAATAATACATACATAACACGAAGCTATCCGCTCAGAATCGTTTGCAATCGAACGCAACGATTTGCCGCATTGCTTTCATATTTATAATTATGCTAACTAAAAAAGTGGAGGGATGGCATCCCTCTATATTCCCCCCCCCACTTCGACCACTTTATACAGATTACTAGGACTAGGATATATATATGCATTGGCATATTATTATTTTTTTTTTGCAACTTCTAAAATTACTGTTTTTGTTTGAAATGTCTACGAATTACGTCATGATGAAGCGAATGATGGTCATTTTATTTTGCATATTTTTGCGTATTTTAAATAAAATGCATATGATTGCATATTTCAACAATAAACACTTAACATGCATGTTTCATGGTATATTTTAGCCGTGCGGATTTGTAAAAGAAGAAAATAGAATATTATCAAAAAAAAAAAACTACTTATACGTGTATATTAGCTACGTATATGTAAAGTTATTTCATTTGTATCTTAACTTAATATTGTCATAAACTCGTATGACTGCAACAGATTATTCTACAATTACAGCATTTGAGTTGTCGCAGTCGTCGTTTGATGTCAACGTCATTGTTCCGTGCAATACTTTCGAATACAATATTAATAGTTCATAATAATATTTTTAATATTTTAGAATTTAAAATTTTCGGTTTTGTATTTTTTGCCGTATTTTTTTCACATTTTTTATTGCATATTTTCTTAACAAATCGAGTGCGTATTTTACCATTTTTTTATTGCACACAAATCCTAGCCCTATAGTAATAACAAAACTCTAAAGTCTTTGTCTCCGGGTATAATTATTCACTCAAGCGACGCATCCACAACACTGCACCCCGCGGCTCGCTATCTTTTTTTTATGGTTATAAATTAAACGCGCTCATTACGTTAATATAATAATTGCGTATGTGTTACCGGAAAAGATGATCATTTAGGAATAGTCATCATTCCCTAGTCATTGTTGACAATTACTGATGGTGTTAGGCAATGTTGAATATTTCGTAGTCGTATCTATATTTCCGTATTGTTTTAGGCAATGTTGTAAATTGACACGGTCGCTCGAAGACACTATAGATAATCTCAACTCGGCATTATATGTTATCGACTTCTCGATATTTATTTTTATCGCCCATCATAATTGATTATTGCATATCGAACTCTGTGGACTGTGTATCGTATCGTAACAGTGTGTAATAAATACAGATGCAACTGTAAAACACAATGTAAATCTAATATAGATGTGCTTGTCGTGCCTCTACAAATTCATGTGACTCCGAGTGCCATAGTAGTTTACCCCGCTGTAATAAACAATAATTTATTTTGTATTTGAATATTATTTTGCAATGTATAGCATCATTGTCTTCATTTCTTTCTTTCAGGAACTAACGTCAATTACTATAGCGATTCATGACGATTCCTTGCTAAACCAGACATTGTCGCCGTTGCCTAGCCCATTGTCGACATTAACTAAATTATCATCTTTCCCGGTAACATATAATATAGACAAACACGGATTTATAATTTTTTTTTCTTTTTTTTTTTGTACGTAGGTACACTTACGATTAAAAAATTATGGATAACACCGCGCCGGTCGCGAGTCAGTAAACGTCCGCGGTGAAGTGTCGGCTCGCGAACCGAACCGAAATAAAATTTGCACGCGATATACGTGAGTCACGATTTCCCGGTGTAAGGGCAACAACTCGGCGGCGGCGGTGGACGGCGTAAAAACACGCGGGGTGGCCCGCTCTCAGCCGCCGCCGACCGCCGCGTCCGCGTCCCGTGGCAGGCGCACGCACAAGAACCCCTGCGGGATTTGCAACGCCGAATATAAGGATAATGCGTATCGACCGGTAACTGAGCTTTAACACGTACCGCGTATATGCTTTATGGCGTCGGCGTCGTGGCCGTGGCCGGGGCAATATGGAAGCGCATCAACCGGAGGAGGACGGGGACCGAAAAGCGGTCGAAACGGCCACCTGTGAGAACGGCCGTTATCCTTCCCATACCATAGTCCGGTGTAGGTACTACGCGGCAGGACCGGCGGCGGCGGCGGTGGCGGCGGCGGCGGCGGACCGTTAGTCATTTTTGAACGGATGACCTGCTGGTGCCGCGCTCGCCGCGTTATATCATTATGTTTGCATATACGTACATAATATATTACAACACAGATAGGTACCTGTACCCGCGACGGCGGTGCGCGTAATACACGCGCGGAGGAGCAGGACGAGCAGGAGAGGAACCGTTTTCGACGTTATACTTTATTGGCATTCCGCGAGAAACTTGTTTTGCGCGTGTAATAGGTACACGCATATAATGCCCGCCCATATAATACTACACGAAATATATGTATGTATATATATATATATATATATATCCGCGGTTGTCGTACCGTTTACCGTTATTACCGTTGTTTTAGTACCGCGCGCAAAGTTAGCGTCCGCGAGTTTCCGAAAGTCCGCGGTGGCCGTGCTCCACCGGTGGCGTTCTGGTGGGGTCCGTTCGGGCACCCGTATTCGACATTGCGCTCTCCGATTGGTTGATTTCAAATTTCCCGCCTGACATTAATTGCGACGTCAGTGCGCTATTATTATCCAACAAACCAGACACGCGCGCTTCAGTGACTTTGGGTGGTTTTCCCGAACAAATCAATGGATATTTCGAGATTGAGTTCCGACAGGAGCTCGCGAAGCGAGAGAATGGAAGTGCGTCTGAGCGAGCTACGCTCGTCTCGTTAGAACGAGTACCTATAATATAATAATAACACACTGCCTTCACAAACGTCGCGAAACATAATATAATTCCGGGCTTATACTTTCCGTACATCAAAGACGTACATCATTTTTCCGTAAACTATTATTCCGGCAATATACGCCCATATACGTAATAATAAAAATGATAACTAATGAGCGATAACGGTTTGGCATAATTGATAACAATAAGCCGACCAATAAGGGTGTCGCATTAGATGCCCGCTCTGTGGCGTCTAGTGTTTCTTATATCGCCGCCCGTCTTTATATAATAGGTTTTTAATAGGCGGGAAATTCGATATCAACCAATCGGAGAGCGTAATTGAATACGGGTGCCCAAACGGATCCCAGAACGCTTATATGCGCTCTGGTGTTCATACTCGTGACGGCCGCCGGCGGCAGTGCGCAGGAACCGACGCACCGGGCCGTCAATTTTTGTCCGTCCAAAAGTCCAGGGGTGGGGGATAAACATATGAGTACCTCATAGGCGTAAACTGGGGGGGGGGGGTGAGAGGGGCGGCTCTGCCTCCTTGGTATATATCAAAGGGAGCCACGCCTCCACTGGTATTTTGTGAACTAATTTTTTTCAAATTTATATTTGTATATATATTGCGATTAGATATCTAATCTTGGATCTACTCGTATTTGTTTGATCTGTTCTTCTAATGTACATTTTAGAGTCAATGAATTTATACAATAGTATTTTTTCGTACTGATGGTGTTAACCCCCTCTACTTTATATACTTCACTGGTTCACTGAATTTAATAACAAAGTTTTATATTATATAGTACATGGTATATACTACATAAATATGTATAATTTGTGTAATATAGTTTGCCCCCTCCATAAAAAACTGCCCAAATTACGCCCATGAGTAACTACCCCGGGGGAATTTTCTTAAGCGTTTTACAATATTTCAAATAATCAATAATCTATTACAAACATTCATGATCCAGCACATCAGCTATAGGTATATATGAAAATTAATGTCTGTCTGTCGGTTTCGCGTGCGTTCGTAAACTGTTGATCCGATTGTAATGAGACTTTGGTGAATTGTTGTGCATACCGTCGCGAAGGTCTCTGTGATATAAAATTTGAAATACGACCAACGAGAGTGATAGCTAATACGGGAAATTGTGGGATTCTATTTCGGGAAACAGTTACCGTCGTAACAATTCAAATCGTTATTGAGTTTGGAACATAATATATTTATATATAAAACTTTGGTGAGTTATTGCGCATACCAGTTTATATTTTTTCAAACAGTTGTACAACCATGTCTCCCAAACGAAAAGCGATTGGATGATCTGTATTTCGAGCACGAAAAAAGAAAATCTCGAGCTTCAGGAGGCAAACGAACGAAGGTGTACAAGGCTGGAAACTGATCGAATTCGCACTACTCAAGCCCGTTCGTCACAAAACAGAACAGCAATGCGTAGAAAGACGGAAAACCGATCGAGTACAAACTGTATGACCCAGGCCGTCACTGCACGCTGAAATCAATTTTGCTGCATTCCACTATGATGTTCATTATAAATGTAATTACAATCTTCATACATGTGTTGTGATCTGAAAAATGGTCAAAATATGGGGATATTGCGATGGTCTTAAATTTAAGAATGGAGCGCCAGGAATGTACTGCGAGGGTGAAAAAATACAATTGCTGGAATTGCACTCACCACCTTAAAGTTGTTATCAGGTGACAAAAGTCAATCAAAACATTTCCTCTCTAACATGCGAAAATACAATTAGTGTTTTCAAATTACATATTTCAGTGCGACAAATATCATGCGAGAAAATTACATGCCACATTCAAAGTGCAAGGGTAAATTTATCATCGTGCTGAACGATACGCAGATCACAAATTTCTACAGATTTATTTCCTGGGAAACACTGCGGTAATCAAATTGATCAACGTTGCCAATTAAATACGAGCACAAAATGAAAAATTGTCACCGCATTAAAAACTTTATTTGATCAACACAACGAATTAATTCGACTGTTCAGAATTGCCCTAGAACGAATGCCAGCAGACGACTACAAAAGTGCAGTTAGAGCCGACAACTCGATTTCTGTTGGAAGCGAAGCAATACAATTTTAACTGTTTGCGGGCGAAACCGGATAGTTCAGCTAGTAAATAATAAAAACACTATATACCCGCGTAGGTATGTAGGTATAGATTTTCTGCATTTATACGAGTATACTTTATCTCCTTTCTTATATCGATATTAGGCTTATACGAGTATATACTTTGTGTAATTATTTTATATTAATAATTAAAAAATATATTTATTTAAATTATAATAATTTTTATAAAAAAAAAATTCATTATTGATTTAAATTATAATATTTTATTTTTATTTATCTCGACCTATGTGCCGGAAAAATGTTGATGTATTAGGTTTTTCTACGTCATTTAAAAATATTTTGTAGTTATCGAAATCGATATTTTGGCGATACACAAATTTTTCTTTTTTCTATTACAGTTAATTAATATGTAATGTAAAAACTTGTATTATTTATAGGACTCGGGGCTGTTGTGTTTCGGGGATGAATTTATGTATTACAATCAAATATTATTAGTATACAAATTTTTTTGTAACTAAAAAAAATAATTCAAATTTTAAAAACGGGTAAATTTATAATATACCGTTTTCGCAAATAGAATGGCATTTATGACTTAGCCTAGGGCGGCAAAATGACCGGCTCTGGTTAAGTGCGACAGTCGAAAACGCGCCTACACTATTATTATTTGGTGTTTGCCAGTCAAAATAAAGTTCAATTTTAAGATTGCTTCCGTTTCCTCCCGTCCACCTTGGTTTGACAATCTAAATTTAACTAGAGCATATACGAGTATAGGTATTATCCGTTTCACTGGGCCACTTCGTCTAGGCCCCGAAATTGCCTTCCTTCGCATTCTTTCGAGTTAGGTTTGAATAACTCCCTTTATGCAGCGGACACGAAGAGGAACAGATTTGCAATCTCTTCTATTTAATTTTCAATTGCCCTGCCTTGGAAATCATATAGCGCTTCATTTCTCTTGCAGTTACATTCCCTTGGGGTCCCTTTGTCAACTGTAAATATTTTAAGTTCTACTTTGCCACAGGTTATGTATTATATACATTTAATCATTCAATTTATTTTGTAAGCTGCAAGTTATATAAATAGTCTAGCCATGAATAATTCCTGACGAGACCTATACATGACCTATGTACGTATAGGAGGATTTACGAAGAAACGAAAATTCAACCAATTATTATTGAACGCGATCCTGTTTGTATTGGAATGCATGAAACCACACAGACATCGATGGTGGATCGATATCGCCAATTTTATTGTACAAAATTGTATTATTATAAATATTCGAAAATTTCTCAAATATATATATTTAAATATTTGTAACGTAAATTAAAATTTGTTTCCTAATAATTATGACATTGAGCACTATTATGAGTGAATTCCAGGGCCGAAGAGGGTAGAAGTCACACGAATTGAAATTACAGAATACACTTGGTTTTCGGACCGTGCACGTACCTAGTACGCAATATCTAATATTTAAAAATTAATATATATTGTCTGTTAGAACATAGCGACGGATCCATATATCTGATCGACTCGGAGTGAAACATAAATATTAAAGGTACGACTACATGATTCCCGCCTACATATGGACCTTTTTTTCCCCAAACTAACTTTCCCATACTAGACACTTTTACGAACAGGTTGATTTATGTTCAAATACTGAACGGTTTTTTTCTCCCCCAAGAAATATATAATGATATATATTTGCGCATGTTATATATACCTATATATAGTATATAGTCAATTCTAATATTTTCAATATGAATACACTATATTTTAATTTGTAAAATGAACGAATTGTGTTTAAACTGTTTTATTTGAAAATATATTTCAATATTTTGTGTGTGTGTATCAAATAATTACGGAAATTTTAGTATATCGATTAGTCGTATTTAAAATAAAATAAACAACTTATGTACTGTGATAATATTACGAATTATCATGATATACAAATGATTAAATACAATAAAGAATTCGACGAAAAAACTGTATTAAAGCATGTTTAAAAAAAAAAAAATCACTCAGAACGAGAAACATTTATAACAATAATCTGTCTATTCGTATTCTTTTCTTAAGTATAATAGAACGCATACAGCTGTATGCAAAATAATATAAAAAGTAATCGTGAAAAACTACGTTTATTTATTTAGTTTTTAAATGCACGGGTATAACGCGACTCTCTTGTAATATTAAACAGATCTCTCTCTCTCTCTCTCTCTCTCTCTCTCTCTCTCTCTCTCTCTCTCTTACACACACACAAACCACTCCGTCTACTTTTAACTCCTAAAAATCCATACAAAATTATTCATAAATACTTTTGATGTCCCTTACGCGTTTGCACAGCAACAAAAGTAAAACGTAAGATTACGATTTTTCCGAGACCTTAAACTAAGATAAATACAATCTAAAACTTCTTATTATTATTATTATTCTTTTTCTAAGAAGCTTATGTAAATGAAAACCGCCCAAGGTGTTCACTTTAATAATCTTTTATCGAATCTTTTTAACAATTTTATGATCCACCATCTGCTCAAGATTTTTAGTGGAAAATCTCAAGTAATTTATTTGAACTCTAACATATCCGACGTAGTAAATCAAAATCGTTACGAGAACAAAAATAATTTAATGTAATCCAATTTCCGTCATAGTCGACGATATATAATTTGTCGTTGAAATTAGTTTTTTATATCAATGCGCTCATACGCATCTAATTGAATAAACTACACAGGAAATACTCTTAACGGTATAATCTATATAATATATAAAATAACTTGTCCTGACTGACCGATTCATCAACGCACAGCCTAAACCGCTGGGTCTAGATACTTGACATTTTGCAGACAAGTTCCTTCTATATCGTAGGCGAGCACTAAGAACGGGTTTTTCAAAATTCCACCCGTAAAGGGGTAAAAAAGGGTTTAAAAATTTGATATATCGATCAACGCACAACCTAAACCACTGGGTCTAAAGACTATTTTTTTAATTATTTTACAGTACAATACAAATTATTAAAATATTTTAAACGTTATTTCGGGTGATTAGTCTTAAAAAGGCATTGCTTCCACAGCGAGTTACACCCAAAAGGAGTTAGTTGAACACACAATTATTTTCCTGAGCAACGCCGGGCAATTCAGCTATTTTTTATAAAAATTGATAAAATATTAAATGCAGTTTTGTCACTCGTTATATTCGTATACAGAGAAATTACGTTTACGTTTTAATTAATTTTCTCCGAAACATTACTATAGCTCAATGGATATACTAATCAAGTGAGTCACGAAAATGGCTCTGTTTTTTTTTTTAAATTATTATTTAACACTAACTACCGTGTTCCTTTTAAAATATTAGAAACGCTGACGAAAACAAATTAATATCCAATTACACAACAATAACGAACAGTAAATTCCGAATTTATTCCGTCAAAAACACGCTGATATTACAGTATATTATAACAAACGAATTTTAATAATATTATATATGCACTGGCGTTTCGGAAAAATTTAGTCTGATTTTATTATTCGTTCAAATTATACGTAAAAATGTAAGTCATAGATAGAAGTGTTAGCACGAAACGCACATTTAAAGGAATTATTTAAACGACATTATAATATTATCATAACGTGATAATAAAACTTTTACGTTTGTTTTCCTCGCATTTTGTTCTTCAACTTGTTCACTGTTTAGATTTGTGTTTTAATTGACAATTATTTTCAACAAATTATTCAATAAAGTACGGAAATATTTAATCATATTTCAAGTTCACCGCATACGCGTATAATATTTATTTATTTTTTTTTTTTTTTGAGAATAAATTATTTAGTTGTAAACTTATAAAATTAACAAATATGACTTTCAAAACGGAATGTAAAAATTATGGAAATGTGTGTAAATCTCTCTGTACTTTATAGACATTTATTTTTTAATTAAATACTGTGGCCAACTACGAAGATATAATATTCGAACCTATCTAAATCTTTGTTAAGAAAAAAAAACTAGTTATTGTGCTTGTTTCTCTTTATAGTTTAAATCAAATTTGAAGTATAAAAAACGTGATGAAAACAGCGAGTTTATTAAAAAAAATAACCTAATAATACCTAAGGATACCGTAACATTATGTAAAACGTGAATATTCAACCCATTATATTAATACATAATTAGTCATATGAAATTTAAAAGAAACACACAACTGAATATACAATTTTAAAATTAAATATTTGATTCGCTTTGTTTTTTGGTCGTCATTCGTCGTGCTAATATTATTATGAAATTCAAACATGTGCGTATGAATCAGTTTCGTACATACGCAAATAGTTATTTAAAAATGGCTGTCTACCAATTGTAATAATTTTACTACGTTTTTTTTTCAATTAATTTCAGTGAAGGAAGCAACTGTTTATGTTTAAAAAGTAATCACACTTTCAAGATTGAACGTTTTCTATATCATTTATATACGTACTTTAAACGTATGAAAAACCAATATTTTAAAATTACTTTTACCTCTGTAAATTTTTTTTTTTCATTTTTATTCGTTTCACGTATAAACACAAAAGAAGTTGTTAATCAAAATTGGGGGTTATGACTTAAAAAAAAAAAAAAAAGTTGAATTACGCATACGTGAATCTAATTTATTTACGAATTTTATTTATTTATTTATTCGGTTATTCAATATACGGCAAACGGCAATTATCAAAATGTACATTAATATTATATATACTATATAACTTGATTAAATAATTGTAATAGAAAAGAAATAAAACCAAATAACAACGTGATTATTCATTAGAAATGATGATTACTAAGGTGTGGAATATATTTTTTTGTTTATAATAATATATTATTTAAGTTTGTACAAATTAATTATTTCTGAGTAATATCATTCAAAGTACCAACTTAATACGGTGTGTCTGCGTTCTACATTTGTAATAATAATCAAAACAAAGTCACATAAAACTTCACACAGCCTATTCTTTTAATAGTTTTGAAATTAATATCAGGCAAACTTCTTTAATATTGAAGTTTCCAATAGTTCATAATGACGAATGAGTATAATTCTGAAAGACTGTTTTAAAAGACTAATACCATTAAATGTAGACTACGGGAGGTTCGGATTGATATATTACAAAGTTACTGTCAAATATGTATATAATACATACATATATATATATTTGCGCGCGTGTGTGTGTGTGTGTGTGTGTGCGTAAAAATTAAAAGTACAGAGAAAAATGAATGAAAAGAAGTAATGATAAAGTGAGATACTTGAAAACGTTCTATGCTCTACACGAAGCTAAGCAAAGCCTTTTTTTAAAAATATTATTATTATTTAAAAATATCAAATAATATATTTTTTATCAAAACCTTCTTATATAATATACACTAAGAATATAGTTGATTGACTAATAGTAATATTTAATTTCAATCTTATAATACAATACTGTATTCATAAATATTTATATATATATATATATATATACAAACACACATACACACACAAATACTATCTAAAATTTAAATATATAGGTACCCAAAATTCTTAAATTAGTTGAATTACTGGTGAAACATACGAATTTAAACGTATATTGGAAAGTAAATAAATTAAAGATCTTGTGTTATGATAGCTAACGTAGTCCCCAGAAGAAAATTAAAAAGATGATGAAAATGGAAATAATATGAAAAAACTTGCCAATAAAAATTTGTACGATCAGTCGTTTGATTGCAAGTCTTCAAAAAACACAATTTTTTAATACTATAAATACGTTTTTCCGAACGATCACAGAATATCTAAATTGTACAACTAACAATGGTGTACAAAATCAGTTAAATAATTTTCAAATTTTCGATTTATTCTATTTCAAAAAAATTATGTTTAATATTAAACGTTTGAAATTTAATGACTTCACTTTTTATTCAATTCAACGAATATTTACAAATAATAAAAGTATTTATTTTTCTATACAAAATTTAAAACAAGTGCGAGACTATATATATTATAAAAATATATTTCAAATCATATTTACGTAGATGTATGCTAAATTCTAATATTTTCAACAATCAAAGTAGTGGATTTTTTATTAAAATAAATAACTATTTATAAGCCACACTTACTAGATACTTAAATATTTTCATAAGTAATTGAACTATGTAAACTAAAAAAAAAATTAAATTTCTTCACTTCTGCAAATGCACAATACAATTAATTAGAAAAGTCCTAAAATTTTTCTGCAAAACGATTTCCAAACTTTAATTATTAAAATATTATACATCAAAGTACACACAAAAAAAAGATCAAATTAAATTTTAAACTTAATTTTATAATAAAAAATAAGATAATTATGTGATATTCTTTAAAATTAAAATTATATTGTTATAAAAATAAAACCCGTATACAAACAGAGAGCCTTCATACAGTGTGTGTGTGTGTGTGTGTGTGTGTGTGTGTGTGTGTGTGTGTGTGTATGTACGCGGAAACGCGTCCCCTAAATTGAGCACAATTCATTTTCCCTGCAGATCTCGCTGAATAAAAGCTTTCTGATTAAAACAACGCGAATGAAAAAAAAATGAAGAAAAAAACGAAATAAAAGCCGGAGGAAACAGCAAAAGGACAACGAAACAAAACCAAACTGCAAGAGAAAAACATTTTTTAATATTCAACCACAACTCGAACGTTTTTTAGTTTTTTCTTTTTGCCTGATAAATAGTGTGATCAGAATATTCGTGGCACACAAAAAAAGACCACCGGCGCGTCTAGAATTTTTTTGCAGATCTAGCCTAGAGACGCGGATCTGCTACTTCGATATTTTTTTCTGTATATATAAACAATAAAAAATTTAATGTATTAATCTTTATGGAAATTTTAACTGTTTCAAAACAATTTACTGTCTACGATTCATATGTTTTGTGCATTATGAAATATTTGTACCGTGTAACTATGTGCTTTTGTTCGTTTTCTTCAATTTTTACAGATAAAAATCCAGTTACTCCAGACGAAATATAAAAAAAATATAAAAAGAGATGTATTTTATACTACTTGTCCAAAAAGCTGGATGCTGGATGGTGGTTTTAACTGAACTGTATACATAATAACGTTAAATAAAAACGGGCAAATAATATTTTGAATTTAGTGGTAGCTGATTTCGCAGATTGCCAGATCCGTAAACACGTCTAATTAAAACGCGCGCCGTTATATTAATGCAACTAGTATAAAAGGTGTTAACTCGACTGTAAGCAATGCAACCTCACAGAACCGCGAGTTTTTATCTTAGCACAAGGACCTAGTACTTTTGGTGGTGGTAATAGGTAATTGTACAAACATAATTAAAAACTATTTAAAAAACAGTTTATCAAAAATTAAGTTTACTTTTTGTTTTCCGATTTATACAGTTACATAATATAGTTTAATTGTTCTAAAAATAAATATTCATATATTGTTCTAAAAATAAATATTCATAAATACCTATACAGACAAACTTTGATCAACAACAAAAGGTTACAGCTTACAGCTTGAACCTAGAAAGTAAAAATAAATGAAAAATTTTTTCAGGAGGTGCAGATAAATTGTCTTACACGTTCTATACTAGATATTTCGAAAAATCAATCGAAAATTTTTGCTAAATATCTTAAAAGTTTCCTTAAAATTGTGAGGGGTTTCAAGTGCCTAAGTCCTGTAGCCAAATTTCACCTACAATATTCAAGATTTTTTTCAAGTGGCCACTGGGCCAGGCATTTAATTTCTTGCACGGGGTTGGCCTCGCAAAGCATAGCGCCGACGTCATAGGATTGAAATACCTTTAAAAAATTTACTCCCCCCCCCTTCGGCAAAAATAACCTAGTACATGATTATCGAGGGTAAAATTAACTTAATATATTTTTACCTCCTGGGATGGGGGAGGCAATAGTACATTAGGAAAAATTTACTGCCCGGTAAAAATTATTCGTTTAATTCGTGCGGGAGTACAAATATCTTGGATTATTAGTACTCCCAGAATAAAACGAATCCAGAAGGGGGTAATAATGTACTAGTATAACAATACCGCCAAGTAAAAATAATTTACTTAACAAGTAATAATTTGATGATATCTGTTCTTCCTTATCTCATACCTACCTGGCTACCTCGGGGAAACGACAAAAAACTGTTCCCGTACCGAGCTGTATCGTCTAATTCAGAAACATAAATCGTTTATTCGTTACAATAAAAGTTTAAAATTCACTTTCGTTTAAAATTTATATAAAAAAACAATGAATAAATAACCATATTCTGAACATCAGAAAAAGTAATTCGCCGAAACAATTACTATGAAGAAATATTTTGATCTCATTTATATACTCCCCCCCCCCACCCAAACCATTTGGATTAGTTTTACCGTAGGAGTACTGATAATCCAGGAAATTTTTAACTCCCACACGAATTAAACGAATAATTCTTTTCTGATGTTAAAGTTATCCTAGTATATTATTACTCCCCCTAGGAAGTAAGAATATCCTAGGATACTTTTACTCCCGGTAATCATGTGCTAGGATATTTTTACCACACATCAGGAAATATTATCCGGGAGTATAAAAATCGCCTGTTACACCGACATTGGTAAACAATATGCGTTATTGAACGTATATGGCTGCATAGAGATGACAAGTATTTTAATTCGCGAATAAGATTTGAATATTAAACCGAGTACATATATTATAATACTGCTGATGTAGAACTGTAACACTTGCTAATAAGATAAAACCGTCTCGTCACGCACTGATCCATATAACAATAATTTTAACGACGACTGCGCCGGTCTGAAGATACACAGCATAGGAGATACTAACACAGTTTTGGTTCGACGATAATTCACCCGACGACGTGATGGCTTAATTTTCCGCGACTCCGGTGCCAGGACCTTAACGTTTACAGACGGAGGGATGAACAATTCGATATATTATACCATCGTCGGTGAATGTCGTACACCGTATATCGACGACGTTCGATTCGAATTCGCAAAAGACGCCCCGAGCTTCACCGATTTCCGTTACAAACGCCACCACCGCCGCACCACTAAACTATATAAGATAATCCCTTTCCTTCATAAGGGACGGATTTAGAGGGAGTACTAGGATGTTATGGCATCCACTTTGGCTCGTGTTGATTTTTTTTTGTTAAATAATAGATATTATATATATATATATATATATATTTTTTTTTTTTTAGATTCTGAATGGAATATATTGGTTTTACAATAATATGTGTGTTTTTTTTTTGTGTCAGTGCCCAAAAATTCTATCCGAAGGTGTGCTCCAATCTTTTCAGTCATAGTTTGTTTCCAATAGCGAATTTCATCTTGTTAGTACTTTAGAGAGCGACGATTTTTAAATTTTCTCAAAAGCGCATAAAAAAAACGAAATTACATAAAAACGTTAATAACGTAAGATTTCGGCGAAATCTATTATTCGTCATTTTGAAACTAATTGTTATAGAAACTTGAAATGTTCGCATCAAATATGTAACTATATATTATATTAGGAAAAAAAATGTTCGACAATATTCTTTCAATTTTGGCTATTTATAGCGATTATAGACTTTGAGGTATTTAATTCATAAAATAGGTAATTTTTGGGTTTTAAGGCTCACAAATTTGATACAATGTCAGACGTACGTCACTTCAACTGTATATCAAAAAATCTTGAAAACCTATTGTCACAGTTTTCCTTAATAAACATTTCAAACATTTCGACAAAGTGTATTTAATTTTTTATGGACAATCACGTCTGTTCAAAACTAAAGATCCTAGAGTGTTGACATTTTTACCAAATATGTAACTTTCTACTATATTAACGAAAACAATTTTTGAACATTTTTAGCCGCCCAGATTTATTGTAAGAAATTATATAAAAATAATGAACTGTATGGTGATCAGTGTTGTATATTATCTAGATAGATTTATCTAGATAAATTATCTAGATAATTTTTTTTTTATCTTTTATCTTCTATAGATGAATTCAAAATGATCTATCTGAGTCATTATCTTAGATTAATATGTAAGTCATCTAGATAAATTTATCTAGATAAAATAAATTTAATAAGCGATTATTTTTTATCCAATACCCACAAAAATTCGAGTTTCTCGGTTACATTTTTTTTTCAATTTTCTATCCTAAATAAATTCAACTACAGAAATCCTAAATAATCTTTTTTTCTGTGTCACAATGTTGGATTTATGAAACGGGCGGGCGACGCAATATTCCATGGAAGCAAGCGAGTGTCCGAGCTACCCGTGGACTACGATCGGAAACGCGAATGTTTTTAATAATAGTCTACAGTCTACACTATACACATTGATTAAATATATGTATATTTATTTAATGCTATACAGAAAATAGTTCTACGTAATAATCGTCACCCGCGTCAGAAACAAACAAATTTGTTCCTACGCGGTGACAATTTTATTATCGCCCGCCCGTCTGATTACCGTTCAAATAAGACTTTCCATTAATAAAACCTATTTTTAATTTTATGGCGTCACCCACCCACCCGCCATCCATTTGCAAATTCCCGTTCAGTTAAGACGCTCCGTAAACGCGTGTTGAAACGACCGATGTTCACCACTGAAAGGCAAAATCGATCAAATTATAAAACTACAATTATTATTATTATTATTATATACCTATACAGTCCACTATAAACATTTTATTTATTTTAAACCATATTGGCGAGAAGGATTGCTTCTCTCAAGAGAGGCACCTTGAGCGCCAACAGATACATTAGAAAATTTTGTGTGTGTTATAGAATAAAGTGCTGGGAATTAGCGCTTTGGTGATGGTATTCGTTATGCCCTTTTGGTTGTTTCTGTTAGACCTTCGTTTAAAATAGCATATGCAGGGAGGGCTGCGAGCAGGCTACCATCATCCTCCCCGTAAATCAACATTTATTTTTATATTTGTTGCATTGATGTTGTGTGTTTAATGTTTGTAAAAGCTAATAGCCATACGATAAATAAATAATCAATTAGAAATTTTATAATACTTATGTAGTAAAAAAATTCTTTTTTTTATCTAAATAAATTGTAATTAATTATTTATCTTTATCTAGATAATTACAATTTTAATTATCTTTTATCTTAATCTAGATAATTTTATTGTCTAACATCTCTTATCTTTATCTAGATAAATTAATATTTATCTTTATACAACACTGATGGTGATTAATCATAAATTATTCATTCTATACACATTATATATTATTAATAATATTACACCGAAGCTCCGCTCAGAATCGTTTTGTCGAATGCAATGATAAAAATTGAAATCGAGTGAAAACTTATTAAATTAGAGAAAATAATGTTTTTTTTTTCGATACGTTAAAGAAAACACCCAGAGGTCGGATTTGTCGTAGTTGTTCACCCCGTCATATTTTCAACATACCCCCACATTTTATATACGATACGATGATATATTATACTAATGTTATCGTGTTTATTTTGAAAAAGAAGAGCGCACGATGACAGCGTTTAATTTTTATTTTTCTCATCTCCTCGCGTGAACCTCTCTCCGACGGGTGGTCCCCGCCCGCCCCTTCTGTCAGTTAGCAGGCAATCACAGTGTCTGTCGATATCATCGCGGTTTCCTCTGGGAATCTGTGCGCGCGCGTGTCACCTGCTGCTCGTCATGTAAGCGCACACCTACCGCCGCGATACGGACGTCGGTACAGGTGGTGATTGAATTACAAAAGCGATGCGCAGTAGTAGAGGTCAACAGATGAATCGTCAATATCATCAGCGGTCAACGACTTGCCCTGTGCCCGTTCCGTTTTGCGAATTGACAGCCCGATAAATATGTTTGTATTTCAAACTGAATGAATCAAACTGGATGCAGGTTACATTTATCCCTCCCGGTTACCTTCCTCATCACCACCACACACTGTACGTCTCTCGTAAACGCAATCCGTTATCCGTTTTATCCCGTGTTACCCGCTCCTCCGGCTCACGGCTTATTCGTAGCAGAACACAATCGTTTTCCTCGCCCTCGTATAATCGTACAACCCGTTAACAGATATGGTATTATCACGCGTGTCGATACGTCGTACAGATCGTAATAGTTTGTGTATAAACACAACGCCGTTTTTCCTCGAAGGGTTTTAACATAATCTGGCGGCGGCGGTGGAGCGGAAAACAAAGGTGTATTAGCCTTAGATGATTCCATCGATAAAACTTAAACCTTTGACGATATTGAAGAGATTTACGCACAACTTCAAAGCCATTGTATGGCGCCTGCAGCTCTCGAATTTACCGTACCGATTAATGGGTACCGTGAAACAGTAATTCTCTATGTAGAAATATCGTCCGGTCCAGAGTATCTATATTGGTTTTTGCGTTGTGCAATGTCGTTATGAGAACAACATAACTTTCTGTTTTCCGCCTAAAACAAAACACTAATCGTATGAAAAGAACGTTTTAACCACAAAATACCACTTTTATGCGTTATACACATATTCAATGGCGTATTTACGGTTAACCACCCTCCCCCAAAAGGAAAAAAATTATTATTGTGCGTTGATCAATTTAATTTGTATTAACACGCTTAACGCTATTGTCGACACTCGTCATGTAGTCGACAACAAACGAATTACTGCAATTCTCTATTTTTTAAAAAAAACGGTTATAAAGAAGATTTTTATCAATCTCATAAAAGTTTTTTTGAAGATCTACAAGAAATCGTAAAGACTTACTTGAGAAATTCTACATCAAAGGTATTGATATACCTACGTAGTCCATTCTTATGAAATAAAACATTTATTTAAACTTTGTTATTACTTTCGACAGGTTAAAAATCTTCACTAAACTCTCTAATAAAAATAGACGTATGGAATATTTATTAAAATTTTATGTTTTCTAAATTCTAATAAATATAACTAAAGTCTATTAAATAATAAGTAATTTATTACTATTTACTTATATTCTATAATATATAGGTATCCTATTTTTTATTACAAGAAAAATATTTCAATTAAAAATATTATATAAAATCGTTTGTATTGGGGATGAAGTTTCTATGTTCTATTTTAACTTGTCCCACCCCAGATAGAAATTGAATGTACTTCACTGCGCATATTATACACAGTACTGCGCTCAATGCAGAAATAAACATTTACTGTATGCATGTGATTCATATAGAAAATGTTGATTTTTCCAAAACGTACAAAATTTAATATCATTGCTGTTATGTATATCACTTGGAACACGAATATTGTAGGATTATATGGAAAATACAATTTATGAGAAAAATTGCGTTTATACAGTTTAGTACGCGTTTAAAAACACGTTTCCAGTAAAGTGCATACACTAAACGTAAATCATGCGTCACGAATACAGTATAACATAATAATATTATATATATATATATATATATATATACCCTACTATATTTCGTAACAATACTGTTTGACGTTAAAGTATCGTTAGAGATCCGTTACTATTTATATAGTTTCTGTTATGAATATGAAAAATATGTTGAAATTTTATTATGAGAAAAAAATGTGCACAAATATAAACTGTATACTCACAAACAATGTATATATTATTAACAGTTCAAATATGAATTCAATGACAAATACACAACTTTTTTTTTTTAATTTTACTGGTGTGTTTTTATTTTTTTCAATCTTCCCAACGAATGATAGAAAAGGGTGAATCAGAGGGGATTAATTAGGATCAATCACCCACACGGCTCAGAGAATTGTGAGTTTTCACTAAGTAATATCATGATTATTATTCAGCATTAACGCAATTGTAATTCTACTTGCTCTAATATATTATGCAGTCAATTATTATTCAGTACTAAGATTTATCCAATAGTCAAATAATGTTATATCCTTATGCGTAGGATTATTAAAAAAATACAAAAATCTTCATATTCAAATGTAAAAATAAAACGTTAGCGCATCCGAAAAATGATTTATATGTGTCTCTGATTTACCAAAAGTGATTTCAATTTTTAAAACAAATGTATTTTTTTAAAAGTGGCAAAATATTTTAGACATTATAGTTTGACACAGCAAAATTTCAAATCGTAATAATTAAAACTAAAAAAATTTAAAAGGTTATCGTTGTAAAATCAAAGAATTCCGTATTAATTAAAATTTAAAATGTTCATAAAAATAATTACGGACTTACATGTAAATAAATATAATTTCTTGACCAATCGTTTATAATTTACAGCATCATAATTATAATAAGATATTGTCACCGTGTTGTATTTTTTTTTTTTCATTAAATTTATAGATTTTCAAATTATACATGTTCAAAACGTTAAAAATTATACATTGTTACGTATACATAGATAACAGATGAAAATTTAAAAGTGCTATGGTTTGTCAGTTGTTATAACAATTACAATAAAATTGTATTAAAAATTCAGTTTATTCAGTTTCATATCATACTATTGTATTTATCTCTTCTTTCAAAATTTAAAAACTTAAATAATTTTTTTTTTTTTCTTCGGCTTTAATAAGGTGCTATGAATGCTGTTTACCCAATCACATATAGCGTGGATTATTTCGTGAGACATTTTACACCACTGTTTTCTATTCTTTATTCATTTCATTCCAATAGATCTAATTTTTAATGACGTGCAAATTACAATGCATTCTATGTCATAAACTTTTTAAACTTTTAATAACTAATAATATTCCATAGTTCAATATCTAACTTTTATAACGTGACCTAGTGCCGTTGCTGTTTCTGAATAATATTAGTAATTATAAACTTCAATTCTTGTTAAAATATTTAACACTGTTAATTAAACTGACTTACTATCATTTAAATTGATCTAAAAGTTTCATGACACTTTCTTTAACATCATACAATGACACAATGTTAAATGATAAAATAATTTAACAAATTTTCGAAGCGTTATTCCTATAATACGACAGTTTCTTTACCTAAAAATAATTACTCAATTTTGATTAAATGTATATACACTAAAATGTATACTAATTTTATTTTGAAAACAAAAATTTATTAACTTTCATTTATGCGCAGTACTTAATGCGAATTTTATGTCATTTAAAGTCATTTTTCTTTCAAAGGAGGCTGAACCGACATTTATCGTAGTCTAATTTCAATGACGTCGTGATCGCGCAGTATACAAAAAAACCTCAATTCGCATTTATTTTGAAGTTAAATTCGGATAGTGTATAATTTATTAGACGACTACAATTTGGTGTTGACTACTAATCTAAAAAATATCGATTAAATTTGTGATCATTTGCACAATTATTGTTTATGTACTTTGAACATTTGAAACATTTAAAATACGAAGACGATTATACAAGTATGATTAAATGTATTACACCTTCTTTTTGAAATAATAATTTATTATTAGTTATTATAGTTAACAAATAACTTATCTTATTTTTTCCACTTCACAACAAGGAAATAAATTTAATTAATATAAAATTTCCATGTAATGCGTACCTACAACTAAATTTTTTTAAACCAATATAAACTAGTAATAACATATTTTTTAAATGTCCTCCTTTACAATTATTTACGTTTAAGTTACTATATTTTTTACGTCAGTTAATTTTTATTCGTTTACAACATACTGATAAGTGCTAACTAATTAAATGTATAAGTACAAACTACGATTTTGTATTTTATATTTTACTTATAAAAAAGCACAAATTACATATGTAAATGGACCTCTCACTCACTCTAAACATTTCTTCTGTTCGCATAGCACTATCTCCTTTCAACGGACAACGAGTTGGGCCTGTAAATCTTTATTATTATTTGTAAAACCATCCTGTGCTCATTTCAAACTTACTATATATATTCTAAATTAATTTGGTTCTCATTGGCTTTAAAACAATAAAAAAAATAATTTTAATTTTGATCCATAATTGGATTCCATATGGTTTTTTCCTTAATTCAGACCTTTTAGGCCCAATGCCACTGTTTCCACTCCTCCTTTTCTTTTGCAGTTTCTTTTGCATTCATAAATCCCAACAATCTTAAATCATCCTGAACTATGGTCGGCCACCTTTATCTGGGCCGTCTTTTGTGTCTCTTGGTGTTTAGCTTCCATCTTGTTATCTGACCATTTATTCTTTCTGTTTTCCATGCTGTTCAATTTCTAAATGCATAGTTCTATAGTATTGTCTAGAAAATATATATTTTGTTTTTTCTTCATTTATATTCAAGCCTATCTCTTTCCCTCTCTTCATCAAAAAGCTTGTTGTAATCTTCAGCTATTCTTCCATTTCAGCCATTAAAACTAAATCCTGATGGTTTCCTATTTGTATACTCTTAGCATAGAATACCACTTTCCTTACAACTGATTCCAATGCAATATTAAATAGTGATGGCGATATTGCATCACCCCGTCTGAGGCCAGTCTATTTATTATATATTGAGTCCATTACTGAAAATCATCCGCTTGTTATCCTCGAAAAACTTCTTTGCTTTTGGATTCATTTGCACATTTACCATTCATTGGGTAGCTTTGCAGATACCTACTCCCATTTGATACGTTACATCGCATACATTTTCTCTGTTTACTTAGTAGAGTGCTTATATTCTACAAAATACAAGTGTATATTCTTATTGGTTTTACCAGTGTATATTGCATGACAAATTTTAGTTTTTAATTTGTGTACGTTTATTGATTGTTTACAAGTAGATGATTACTCATTGCGAATTAAGTAATAAAATCACTCTAGTGCATATAGGAACGCTTCATATTTGCTTACAATATATAAATATATATATATATATAATATTAATTTACTATAATGATAAGTACTCAGTAGTAAATGAATAATGAGTAAGCATTTCAATTTCAATTGTTAACTGTGCAACCTTACTATAATAACACTGTGCCGTCGCGAGTTCAAACGGAATTGAGAAGTGAAAACATTGGAAAATCACAAAGCCGAATGCTTATATAGTAGTGAAGTGTACGCCCATTATTTATGTTAAGCGATAAAGTTTTTGTGTGTAACGCCGGTTCGTCGATATAGTGCTCTGAAAGTTTCGTGCCTTGTTCTCAGTTCTCCACATTTAGACATATTATTTATATCTCCGAGAAATATCTATTTTCATAAAACAATCCATCTGGAATCGCACATTATTGTCGAATCATCGGCAAACAGTAGTGTAACCGTTTCTCGGTCTCATACGTCTCATCTCGTCTATATCTCACCTCTCATCTCGTTACTCGGTCGCAGTTGAGTTGGCACTTTTTGAATTAATATATTTAGTATTATGTAATAGGTATTTATGACGCGAGTTTGAATCAGCACCAACAACGACGAGTTGTGCATCTGCACGATAAAAAAGCATAATAAAACCGGTAATTTAATCGATGACGACGACGATACTCTCTGCGTACGTTCGCGTAGTGCGCGACGATATTATTAGTATGGCACCATCAGACGCGCAAACCTATTAATCTTGATCTAGTCACCGTCACCGCATTTGATGGTATTTTATTTGTTGCCAACAATCCATAGGCGTCGGATTAAAAAAAATATATATACTCCTATATATAAAGAGGAATACGATATTCGGCAAGTAATATGTACAACTTTACGCATCACAAAAAATTCGGGACTGATCAATTATATTGGACGGTTATTATACTCGTATATATATATTTTTTTCGAATTGTATGTTCGAATACAAAAATACCACACGATTCTAAAATGTTCACGCGTCAAGTACCCGTTGATATAAAAATTTGGAAAATATGTTTTACAAAATATATTATAACTCGAACGTACCTATGGGTACGTTTGAGTTATAATCCGATAATATATTATCATCGGACTAGTAAAGAACACTTTTATTTCGTATTCGTAAAATGTATTCGAATTAACGGGTAAAGAGTATTCGGAATAGGTATACTTAAAAAAATATTACAGTCATTTTCAATTTATGACAGTTCTAAAAATGTATTCTTTTCTCAAATACTGTCTCTATTTGAATTTTACGTTGTTTAAATTATCAAAGTACTTGTATCAAAGACGTAAACTATACGATGACAATCGATGACAACCATTAAAAAATTGTGTCAACTAAAAATATAATCATACGAGACCTGAAAGCTGCGTTTATTGCGTTAATCGTATGTATTTCTATCAACATTAATTATTGCTATACGTTCTGTGATTTGGTATTTTGCCACTATAATTAAATTATACTGACATATAATTACATTTTAGACCGATTATTTTTACAATAATAATTCTTAATCTTGTGTGTATATAATCACAAAACTCTGATGTTTAAAATATCACTAGCTGTTTAAAATTTGTCATCGGATATCAGCTACACAAAAATTTGCGCGTATTACAAAAACATAATACATATTATTTTTGCCATAGATTACGTATTATATTCATTGTCGAGAAAAAATTGTATTTTTTTAGATAAGTAAAAATACAACAGTAAAAGTATTCAGAAAACGTATTCAAATTTTTTTTAAGTATTCAAAACATATAAAACATATAAACAAACATGTAAAACAAAAACGACTCATATTTAACTCTAGACGAAGAGCACTCCACCCACTTATAGGAAGACAATCGAAAATTTATCTACATACAAAAGTGTTAGAATACAAAACCCTCCTTAAGCCGATGTGTTTATACGGTATCCAACCGTGTGGGGAGCAGCTAAAAAATCAAATACCTACAAAATCTAAACATTCCAATCGATTACATTACGAATGATTACACATGTTCCACCTTGCGTTTCAAATCACGCCTTACATTCGGAATTAAAAATTCATACCGTTCTAGAAGCATCCAAAATTCCCTACAAACTACTCTGTACCCGTCTTACATCCTAACCCATTAATCCTTGCTTTAAACTCCAATTCCATCCTAAGAAATCCGCCTAGAAGGCTAAAACGTAACTGGAGCCGTGACCTGAAATAATAATTAAACCACTCCTGCCCGTAAGTGTTGCCGCTGGGTGATTGCTTTATCATGTCAATCAAGCCAATGAATTATGTAATAAAAATAAAAGTTATAAAAAAAAAGTACTTATTCAAAACAGTATTCGAATATAAAAAAGTATTTAAATATTGTTGTTGGAATAATTTACATCAACATGATATATTAATTAAATTTCATTATGAAGGAACACCAACTCGTCATTCACGAGTTTATAAGACTCGGTAAAATATTAATTAAGATAACACACATCAGACGGTCCCATACAAGTGTAACGTCGTAGTTTTTTCCGCAGCCAACACATTATTTGTCATTGATGTTTTTAACATTTTTTATTGAAATCGTGTAAAAATTTATCAAGTTAGAGCCGGTAAGTTTTTTTATTTTGATACGTTAACAAAAATACAAAAATTCATCGCTGTTGTTCGCTCGACACATTTTCAAAATAATTAATTTGTCGAAATTATTTAATTCAAAAACTACTCTAACACTAAATTTTTATTTGTTATCGATTTTCATGAATATTAATAAGTAAATATAAATATTAATCACTTGTTATGAGAGTAATTATTTTTCTTTTTTTTTCTAGAAATAAATTTGAAAAAAATATATCGTATATTATGATCAATTAAGTTATTTGATCGATATTATTGGTACAGTGTAAAAAATAAATAAAGAAAAAATCGTCAATTTTGGTGATATCTACTGGCTAAAAATCTCAGCACCCCCCCCAAATAAAAAAATCCAAGATCCGCCCCTGGCTCTACAAATGTTGAATTAAAATATATATTATATGATTTTATCTTGATATCGTTTAACGATTACTCGCCTAAAGTATAGGCGTATAGCATTTAATAAACAATTGCAAATAAATAACGGCTTATCTTTTATTTGAATCTAATGTAATTTATTGCATAAAACTTTTCGTACTAAGCTTATATGGACTACCGGTCTCTATGTGTTTTCAAACCCATTTTTTTTTTTAACTCTCGTGTTCCTAAACGCATTTGTATGTTTTTATTTATTTTATATTAAATATTGTAATTTTCATGAGTATTAAATAATATTGATTTTTAGATTCATAAAACTACACTAACGTTACATTGTCTTTCTCAATCAATCAATATTTTGGTCGGTAGTAGATGTTCATTATGCCTCACGAAAACCTATCTCTTGCAGCACCCCCGATGTGACTTTATTGCGGTCGTTTTTCACAACCCGCTTATTTGCCCTTACTGTAACACAAACGCTTTCGATTTATCCTTTATAATTTATCATACGTTGCGTTATGCACAATAATTTAATCCAGCAATTCCGTGAAAATAATAACAAAAATCTATCAAAAAAATAATAAATAAATTAACCGAAAGTTTTTGCTACTATTTTTCTATTGGTTTTCTGTTGAGTTCTCACACGCAGTTACAAAGTAATTCTTTATGTCCAATTATAGTTATAAAAATTTCAAATACTCGTAAACAAATTTTTCGCATAAACATAAGTTTAAAATAAGTTAAATTTGGTAATAATTATTGTAATTTTTTTTTTATATGTTACAAATTAATCATTGTAATCTTTATTGTATTTTACTACTTATAAGTTTTTTGACAATTATTTAGAATTTTAATCAATGTTCCCAGTAAACACGTCATTTTGTCACACACATATACATATATATATATATATATATATATATATATCTGTTAACGGCCAAACCCGATTTCAGGATAGACTAGTTTACCCTAGGCCAAACTAGTTTACCCTGAAATTAAAATTTACACTGTAGGACGAACTGGTATAGCCTAGGATAAACTGACCATGACTGTTAAAATATATATATATACATACATACAACGTCTACGTTATTATAACTTTCAATTATTATTTAATTTATTACACAATATGCTCTTATTTCACGATATTATTACTTATTATGTATTACTCTAAAAGGTAACGAGCCACGGGGTGTTGTGGATATCACTTAAGTGAATTACTTAGATAAAGGTTTTAGAGTTTTGTTTTTATTTTAAATTTGAAAGCAATGATAAGTCATTGCATTCGATAAAACGATTCTGAGCGGAGCTTACTATTCTCGTAAATATAGTCTGAAGTTACATACTTGGTGAAAATTTCAGGTTTCTATGAGTATTAGTTTCAAAATTACGAAGAAATAAACAACAATCGATTAAAACGAAATTGCATTTTTAGCGTTTTTGAGTTATATTTTTAGGTGCTTTTGAGAAAATCGAAAAATGACCTCTCTAAAGTACCAATTAGATGCGAATTGCTGCCGGAAACAAACTGTGACCGAAGAGATCGGAGCACTCCTTCTGATCGAAAATCTGTACACAGGATAGAAAAAAAAAATAAATAAACATCGTTGTAAAAACAATAGATTCATCGCTCCGCTCAGAATCTATAATCTTTATCCAAGTAATTCACTTAAGCGATATCCACAACACCCCGAGGCTCGTTACCTTTTTTTTGTTTATTTATTTTCTTGTATAATTATGTGTATTTAATATTATATGTCGCTGTGAATTATATTTACACTTTACATTTATTACAAATTTTAACAGCAGCATATTAAATTATTCAACTTGTTACTATTTTTTTTTATTAGTTTAAGTACCTATCGTAACACACACTAAAAACACATATTATATACAGTCCACTAAATACGGATAAGCTGGCTAAAATTGTCTAGCCCCTGTAGCCAACAATATATATATATATATATATATATATATCACAAAAATATGAATTAATATTAAATATTCTAATATTCTAAAAATATTTTACAAATTAAAAATAGAAATAGAAATTTGTATAAATACAAATTACAATGTAAATTAATAAGTATTTCAACAACTAATAATCATAATTATATTATTATTTATTAACATATATAAGTAATATTGGTTATTTATACATTTATTTTTCAAACTTTTTAAATACGATCGCTGAGTAAAAATCATGATAAATAAGTAAACATTTATATTATTATATATACATTATATATTACGCGTAATTTGGTGAATTGTTATAGGATTAAAATTGATATTTTTTAGCATTAAATTCAGAACATTTTTCAATTGCTCCATTATAATTCACTTTTTGTAACTGATCATTTTTAAGATTTTTAATGATATCTTACCATTTTAATGATACCTTACCATTTGTCATAAAAGTATGTTTTTATCGAATTAAATTTGGAAAAACTTCACCTGATGTTATCGTGACAGACTTGCCAATTGTATAATCTTAGAGACACAAGGAAATAAATCGTTATTTTATAACCGTGGACATTTAACGACGTTAAATTAACGTCACAACACGAGGATAACAATTGTTTAAGTAGTAATATTATAAACAATCCGAAACGTAAAAATGGTTGAATAATAAACACAGAAATTAAATAATTATCCGTCAGCCGTCATTTCAGTCTGATTTCGAAATTATTGTAAAACAAAAATCGCCTGTTGTTTATCGATAAATAAATGCTTCTAGTTATCCGTAGGAATGTAACAATTTATATTACAGTGAGGGTGTTTCAAATTTCTAACAGCACGAGCAAAATTAAAAATCCAAAAAAAAATAAAAAAATAATAATAAAGATTTAAGTCTTATTTTGTCAGTATAACGCCCCTCTGTGAGTTGAGCCTTGGGCGATTTTCGTGTCTTTCGCCTGCCCTGAATATAGTGAAATTGTACTTTATTTTTTTTATTTATATATAAAATGAAGGTTTTATACACGTAATAACCCCATTATTCACGTCTCGTTTCGTTAGTTTTAAGTTTCGTATTGAAATTAATTTCACGTTTAATGTAATATTTTGCACGCGCGAGTACAGCTGTAAATCCCGCAAATACTGGTCGATCGTTAAAGATTTTTCAGATCTTAAATAATCAAAACGTTACATTAAAATACATGTATACATACACGTGCATTTTTAGGTTTGAAGTTTTAAGTGGCTAGTAAAAACAGCGTGTTTTTACTAGCCACTTAAAACTTTGTTTTAGCGTGCAGCTACGCGAGACAGATTTTTATTATTCAAACATCAAACGAACACAACACGATGGCACATGGCCTTCGGTCTGTTATATTATCCGAATCGATCCGGTGTAAACAACGTGAATTACAACAATTGTACAATTCATTACTAACAACGATCGGACGACCGCGGCATTTAAATCGGAAAAGAGCGACAAGCCATTAGGGAAATGTCAGTCAACCACGGAACGGTACTACTGGTAGAGGAGGTCGTTAATTCTGAATTAAGTTTCCGAGATAATCTAAAGAAGGGTTTTGAACGGAAGCCAGAATATCGGGCACTGACGTGGGTCAAGTGTACGCCGACACAGAATTCTGGATAATCTCGTCCATTTTGACATCCGACAATCCGGTTTAAATAGATCGACTTACAAAACCGTCCGATCCCCTGCTGTTGGCTTAGAATCGTTAGAATCGCGTTGAAGATCCCAAAAAGGTGAGGCATAAAATATTACACCGAATTAGTAGGAAAAATTGAATATTATTAATCTTAACGGAGACGACTAATGTGTACGTGCGGCACGCGAAGTCGGTTAATTATAATGAGAATATTTTAAATTATTTCCCCAGCTAAACGCGGTGACCCGTATGAAAAACGGGCTATAATCAATTATTACACAAGTTTCAATTGGTACTTGATTGTGGGTTTGATGACGTTGGTCACCGTGCATATGGTTATAAGTAGGGCTCGGATGTTGATGACTTTTGCATTTACATTTTTAGAACGTCTTACCTAGTCAAAAATGTGATTCAATAACATAAGAATGTAAATAACCAATATTTATTTTGCATATTTTTTTAGAATTTTTTTGGCTTTTATGGCACTTTTTAACTAATCGAGGTCATTTTTTGTAATTTTACATAATTTTAAAACTATTTTTCAATAATCGAGTTTACTATTATTTACTTATTTTTCTTATCATTATTATTTTACGCAATATTTTTGTTTCACTTATAATTTAATATTTGTGCATAAATTTTAGTTTAAAAAAGGTAGCGAGCCGCACGGTGTTGTGCATATCGCTTAAGTGAATTACTTGGATAAAGATTTTAGAGTTTTGTTTTTATTATAAATTTGAGAGCAATGATGAACCTTTGCATTCGATAAAACGATTCTGAGTGGAGCTTCGGTGTAATACGCTTTGTCTATTTTTTGTACAAAATTAAAGTAATATTATATGTCTGACGTTGTGTCCAAATTTCAAGGCAATAGAATGATTATTTTCGAAATTATAGCGAAAAAACTATACGTGAAATTGACGAAATCCCATTTTTAGCGGTTTTTCATAATTTTTCGGTAGTTTATCGCGTGTTAAAAAAATGACAAAAAATTAAATGTTTAAAGTACCATTTTGATGTGATTTGCTTTCAGAAAAGATGCTACACGAAAAGGTCGGAGAATTCCTTCTGGTCGAAAATCTGTACACAGGATAGAAGAAAAAAATAAATAAACATCATTGTAAAACCACTAAATCCCTCGCTCCACTCAGAATCTAAAATTATATGCACATAACACTGTAAGAAGTTTGAGAAAAACTGTAAATAAGAAATATACATTACGTCTTATAATTTATAAATATGATATATATTTATATACCAAATACAATATAATTATCTCTTATTCAACACCGTGTATTACTGTCCTTAAAAATAACACAGGTTGTATGCATGTACATCAATTATAATATTAATAAAATAATAACAAAAATATAAATAAATAATTTAAGTAATTTAAATAATTCTAAAGTTTTCTTATGTTTTTAGATTATAAATTAATTTTTTTAAAGACATTTTTGTAGATTTTTAGGGCAATTTTATGTTTTTAGGTCACAAATGCATTTTTATAGGTTTATTAGGGCATTAACATCCAGGCCTTAGTTATTAATATTCTCTATTCTCCATGCAGCGCTTTCTAGCGTTTTAAGCGGTTAATCAAAAATATGCAAAAAAATTAAATAAATAAAAGAATAAAAAGGAAATGTGAAAGAAATAAAAATAAAAATTACTATGCATATTAATATTAATATTAATATACTAACTACAATGAATATTAATATTCGTAAACAATAAATTTGGAAAAAAATATAAAATACATATATTTTTAAAATAATAAATGTATATATTAATATAAAATCATACCAAAGAATATTATGAAAAATAAAGAATATATTACAGGGATTGTATTAAATTTATTTATATACTACTGGTTTCGACAAAAGTCAACAATGGATATTAAGCAAAAAGAAAAGTACAACAACAGAATAAAAATAAAATGAACAAAAGTACACAGCGAAAATTATGAATATTACAATAAAAAATATATAGTTTAAAAAAATTATAAGGAATAAAAAAACAGCAAGTAAATTCAGTGCATAATGAATTAAATGATTAAAAACGACCATGGTATGTTATTACTATAATTTGATATACATTTATTAGTATAAAATATTATTTTTTAATTTATTTGTATATTTAAAATTTCTAACTCATTATCGTTATCTATAACAAAAATAATAGTATAAATCTTCTTTTAATGTTTTGAAAAAATTGTATTCGGATTAGCTTTTTTAAATTTTATTTCGGGGATGTGTTCTTTATATGTTATTTTAAAATTTCTATTCCTTTTGCCAATATAAAATGTATTACAATACTACATTTAAGTTCGTAAATAAACTATTATTTGGAAATTGTTTCATTTTTTAATTGAGTTATTATTAGCATTGAATGCGACTTTAATACTAATTACATTATTATTTAATATTTTAGCGAATTTTTCTGATAAAATGAATAAAAAAAATTAGAATATCAATAAACAAAAAAAAAAGGTAACGAGCCGCTCAGTGTTGTGGATATCGCTTAAGTGAATTACTTGAATAAAGATTTTAGAATTTTGTTTTTATATTGAATTTGAAAGCAATGACAAGTCATTGCATTCGATAAAACGATTCTGAGCAGAGCTTACTATTCTCGTAAATATAGTCTGAGGTTACATATTTGGTGAAAATGTCAGGTTTCTATGATTATTAGTTTCAAAATTACGAAGAAATAAACAACAATCGATTAAGACGAATTTGCATTTTTAGCGTTTTTGAGTTATATTTTTAAGTGCTTTTAAGAAAATCAAAAAATGACCTCTCTAAAGTACCAACTAGATGCGAATTGCTGCCGGAAACAAACTGTGACCGAAGAGATCGGAGCACTCCTTCTGGTCGAAAATCTGTACACAGAATAGAAAAAAAATAATAATAATAAACATCACTGTAAAAACAATAGATTTATCACTCCGCTCAGAATCTAAAATGTTACATTAAGCACAATAATATGAGTTACTCTTAAACGAATTGAGGTAAAAAGAACGTTAAACCAGAAAACCTTTTCTATTATAAAACTATATATAGATGGCAAATTTCATTTTACAATATTATTAAAAACGTCACCAAAATAAAATATATTGTCATTCGCGATAATATTTTATAATACTGTTGAAATTTTGTAATCGATGTGTACAAATACATAAATCGATTTTCATATAATATATTAATATTTTTATGTTTATTAATATTTTTGTATTGAGTTTCCAATGTTTTTATAATAGTCTCGACAATTTATTACACCACAACTGTAATTATCGTTGCAACAGCAGACCCCATATATAGTATTGTGATTTATGAATATACATTTTAAGTCCAATTCCAATTTCCAGTTTCTTTACAATTTCATTCATTTTACATTTCACATTGCTGATCATATCAGATAACTACAATAGTTTACTTATATATTCAAGAATAATTTCAGTGATATGATTTGCAATTGCATTTTAAGTAATTATCAGCCAGCAGTGGTTTTTCGTCTAAATATTAGACACTAACTAAACAATGTTGAATTCAACTACTTACGTACTTTAAATCTATTCAACGAAACAGCCTTACATAGTCTACAGTAGGGGTGTCCAACCCTTTGGATGGAATGGGCTATATTAGGCGAGTAGAATTTGCCACAACCCGCATTTTTCATACGTACGTAAGTGCAAAAAGTAAGTCAGTTTAGGTGATGATCATTTTTATAATAATACATTTTATTTATGATTGATTGTTTATTTATTTATGACAAAGCAAAAAATAAAGATATTGATTTATTATAAAAACCAACGCGAAATTTGAAAAAAAAAATTTTTGTTGAAAGTATATAATGAATCAATATCTATTTTGATTGAAATTATGGTAATTTTCAAACAGCTTTTATGGTACTTATCTAAAATAGTGAACCTGATCTTACTCTTGGTGTTCTATGTGCTTGAAAACAATTGTCCACAAACATAAGTATTGATGACAAGTAAGAACATGAATAATGCGTGATCGCGGAGGATAAGATATTGATTTATTATAAAAACCAACGCGAAATTTGAAAAAAAAAATTTTTGTTGAAAGTATATAATGAATCAATATCTATTTTGATTGAAATTATGGTAATTTTCAAACAGCTTTTATGGTACTTATCTAAAATAGTGAACCTGATCTTACTCTTGGTGTTCTATGTGCTTGAAAACAATTGTCCACAAACATAAGTATTGATGACAAGTAAGAACATGAATAATGCGTGATCGCGGAGGATAAGATATTTTGTTATACATAGATATAATTTTAAAAAATCGAATAAAGAGAACTGATCAAATTTTTCTTTCAGTTGAATGTCCGATTGTAAACTAAATACATTTTACCTGGAATTTGGTAATCACATAAACATGTATAAAGTGTTTTATATTATTTAGATAATTTTTTTCTTATCTTTTATCTTATACAGATGAATTCAAAATGAGTTATCTGAGTCATTATCTTAGATTAATATCTAAGTTATCTAGACAAAATAAATTTAATAAGTGTTTATTATTTATCCAATATTTACAAAAATTCGAGTTTCTCAGTACCTAATAATTTTTTTTTTTAATTTTCTATCCTAAATAAATTAAATTACAGAAATTCCAAATAATTTTTTTTTCAGTATCGCAATGTGAAATATTTAAAAGCTATGTCAGCCTAATAAAATCAGGTTGATACATTTCTTATAATTGTATGATTATTTTAGTTAAATGCTTTTATATACTTTGTCTTATAACATTTATGTTTTCAGTGGCCACTGATTGATTTATAAACAATTAATACAATACTGTCAGAAAATATACTAGGTACAAATAATTATACTAGCAGAAATGTTTAATGTTAATTTTCCAGTCATTATATGACCTAAAGGTGAAATTTCGTCAATGTCAATTACAAAGTATTTTTTTTAAATCCTATTGATGATTCTTTTACTGATACGTTAGCAATTTTATGACATTTTACAATAGTATAAAAAAATGATCTTTTTTTTTATCTAGATAAATTGTAATTAATTATTTATCTTTATCTAGATAATTGCATGTTTATTTACCTTTTATCTTAATCTAGATAATTTTGTCTAACATCTTTTATCTTTATCTAGATAAATTAATATTTATCTTTATACAACACTGCATGTATGTGTATATAACAGTTTTAAAACTGATGTGAAAGCCGCACTAAACTGCGTCTTGTCGAACACCCCTGGTCTACAGATAGTTTACGTATAGTCAACACATATTTTTTTAATTTTTCTCTTGTTTTAATGACGTAAAACATTAAACGAAAAAAAAATATATTGAAATATTATATATAACGATAAACTTAAATATTAAATAACGTTTGAAAAATTATGACATAAAACATAAAAAATATATGTATACAATTTTAAATGTTGAATAACGGTAAATAATACTTTTTATTTTAAATTTAAGGTCGACCCTGAAATTCATTACACGAATTACACATTGCAATTATAATTTAATTTAATGATATCGAACCATGCAATTTCATATACTTATATCGTGACTGTAAAACTCAAATTGTATTTTTATTTCAGTTTATGCTCAAAATATTAAAAATAAAATTGTATTTATTAGTCAGAAAACCATTATAAAATGCACCATCAAAACAAATTCTCAAGACGATATTTCACAAAAGTTTATTTAAAACTCTTGTGATAGGTAGGCAGTAAAAAAAAAATGTGCACATCCCAATTTCCCTAAAATAATGTCAGAAGCAGGTGTAGTTCACAAAACATCACAAATAGTAAGGATACGACGAAATAATGATACCTATATAATAAAACGATTCTTTTCCGTATAAAAAAAAACGAGCTAGGGATTATCTTTGGGTGGTTATTTGGAAGAGTTGCTATAATAAATAAAAAAAAACAATTTACCAATTTCTAATCCTCAAAAATTAAATTATCCTACGGGCTATTATACAGTTTTTTCCTTGTCAAATTGTCGACAATTTAACTTCAGTGAATATAAAAGCGTTTAATTACACAGCGACTAATTTTATGCTTCGATTTTCTATCTTTTCACGTCTGAAACGCGATACAAATTAAGTTTGCGTCATGGTGTTTCTCAAACAATTTGAAAATTCCATCCGTAAGAAGGTTGCTATTAATGATTATATTTTCGTCGAAATCTATAACTTTTTTGTTATTAATTATTATAGGAAATTTGATAAATTAAAATTTTTCTGTATGAATGTATTCACTAATAACTCAGCAATTTTGAATTTAAACGTTAAATGTTCATCTCAAATAACAATGTGATATTTTATATTGAACAATTATTCGTAAATCATCGATTATTTTACGGTTTAAATCATTATTGTTACGACATCAGTAATTGAACAGAATAACGAAAAGCCTATAAATTTGATTTGTTAAAAATATAAACGACATCTATAATATTTCACTTCGATGAAAATCGTGAAAAAAATAATATATTTGCAATGTATTTTTTTTTTTTTTTGCTCTATTCGATAATTTAAATGCATTGATTTTAACATATAGTTTTATTACTTCCATTCGACAAAATTCCAATTGTCTGTCGTCTAGAGGGAAATTGTATTTTTTGGTTAAATTCCAATTTCCAATTACATTTCAAGACCACCATACAAAAATAAAAGCAAATCAAATTTCTCGTCATTCTTTTCTCCAGAATTACGCACGTAGTATAACATGATAAATCATCCTTTTGTTTAATATGTTGTCTCGTCGAGGGTGAATTGTTACCTTTGAAGAACAAAAAACGTTATTAAACTCTTACGATTATAAAATGCCAAACTCCAGTCATATATAACGGGGACCATGCCGTTGACAGGTATGCAATAGGTAAACTCGTTTTATTTTCTCAAACGTAAAACCACACGTTTTCTCGGAAAATTCTATTTTTAAAACCTATTCACAGTACACGACAAAATAAAAATAATATAAGCTATTTAAAAAAAAAGCATTGCGCGTACGTAAGTACAACATGTTGACAAATGTTTTTGCTATTCGAAAATATAATGATAAAGTAGACATCATATAAGTTTAAATATTATAAAATTCCATTAAACAAAACGTTAAAATATCCGTAGGAATTATTTTAAACTTTTTAAGTTGTTATTTTTTTCACATATTTTTCAATATAAAGTTATGTAAATAAATATAACAAAATAATATTAAAATGTAAATATTAATTTTATCGTCTATTAAGCAAATCTCAACTATTACTATACTATATACTAACTTTCCTACATTTTAATAAATGTTAAAAGATTTTCATTTTGCTCGATTGAGATCAAATTATACTCCAGAATACAAAATAACTAGACGTAGTAAATTTTAAAATAAACTTGGGTTCTTGTTCGTATATTCATATTCTACATTACTATAAACACTTGAATAATAAAAATATTATTTAATGTTCACACACACGGTAAATAAATATGATATTGAAAACTAATTAAATACAAAATTGAAATTAATTGGTTTTAATAAATATGTACATTGTATACTTTAAATACTTTTAATAAGTCAATTTTGATCAAATACAATTTCCGTCAAACTTCGGAACTCACATATTACAATCTAGTAAGCATACATACTTAATATATTATGTGTGTGTGTGTGTGTGTGTGTGTATTTGTTGGTATGTGTTCTAAGGTTTGTTAGAAAAGTCTCGAACTGCATGAGAACTTCAAATGCAGAAGGCTGATTTTAAAACAAAAGTTTTAGACAGTTATTGCGAGAAAGGAAGAGAAATTTAATTATAGCTTATAATAAACGTATGACGTAGTTTTTGTTACTCACTTAGTAATAGAATTTTGGACATTTATTGTATTTAAGGTGCATGTAGGGAATATATAAGGGTGAAACGACATTTAAGGTAGAAATACTTAAACGAATCAGAATTTTTTTTCCTATTAGTGTTTTCTTAGTCAATTATATATTTTTTTAATTTTCAATAAATATAAATAATGAAAATTATAACATAAAGTTATTAATAAAATTATATAATTATAATTACAATAATAATTATAAATTTTACAATGGTTTGCGTGTGGTTTTTTAACACAATTTTTAAGATGTGAAAAAATGCTAGAAAGTTTTTCTAATAAGATATTTAAAAAACCATTTTTTATAATCATTCAGTAGTTTTTTTAAGAAAGTTTAATACTATAAAAATTAACCAATGTCTTAATAGTGTCCAAAAGGTGGAAAAAAGCTGTGTGTAACAAATGTCGAAAACCTTACTCATAAATGTGCGCATTTCATTCATTTTATTTATTCGATGCACACCATTTTCAAATAATTGTGTATACTATTTCAAACCTCGATTACTGCTCAGAACTGTCTTGTAAGTTTACTTTCAAATTTTAAATAATAATTGATAATACTAACTTGCGTCTAAATTCAAAACGAGTGAAACAATACTGTATGTAGTGGGTAACAACTAGTCTACATATATATATATATATATATATAAAACTACGCTATTATCCGTAATCAGAATAAACTCGAAAATTGTTTATTATTTTAAATGCCTTAACTAGTTTTCATTTGATTCGTTAAAAAAACTATCGAGAAAAAATTTAAAATGATTATATAATGAATTTAATTTGAGTTATTAAAACACCTGTATTACGAATTCATTAATTTTATAATGAGTTTATAATAATATAATAATAATCGGTTTTAAATTATAACATTAACATAAATATTGGAGACCAATTAACGAAATTAAATTTCTACATGCTTACAAAATTAATTGCATTCTAAAAATAAATAAATAATTAATTATTTTAATTCTGATTTAATTTCACTCCTAATTACATTAATTAATTAATTTTGCTATTTCGCTGATCAGAGCGTAAAACATAGTTTTTCGGATATATCGTAACTTCGTAATAATTCATAGCAATATACACATTATAATGTACGTAGAAGTTTACATACATATACGTATTTTATGTCACGTTTTGAAATTATTTTTATATACGTATAAACCATTTCGTTCAATTTATAATAATAATAATAATAATACGACGACAAGTTTAAATAAAATAAAGATTTATTCAGAATTAATATTCGTTTTTTTTTCTCGACAGTTTACAGTTATATTATTACTGTAAAACAAAATAACAAAGCGAAAATATTTGTATCGTTCAAAGAGTATACAAAAAATAAAAATAAAAAAAATACTACACTAATGAGACGATGTGACTACGGTCCACGCGGATGGAGTTTGCGCCGCGTAGCCCGCGTATCGATTCCACTACCTACGTATGAATACCAGAACTTCAACAGGTTAGGTTACCTGGTGCGCCACACTTTCAAACAGTAATTAACCTCCGTTTTTCCTTCCAGCATATCGTATACTTGGCCTTTTTCGAACCCACGAATTACATCGTTCTCGCGCTAGAAATTGTCGAATACAATGTATAGAATTGCAATCAAACTCGTATCTGAACGGCCCAAAATGTTAATGGAAAAATTGAATAATACATTTGAATTGTACGTACACTGTACAGCATTATCGGGGTGGATTTAGAGAGGGTTTCACGGCGCTATAGCACTCCCATTGACCCAAGTTGTCATTTTTTTCTTTTTTGTTTAATTATAAATATTATATATAGTATAAATATAAAAAAATATAATTATCGTAACATCCAGAGTATGTCTACGGCAAACGGGTATTTTTGATTGAGGTTTTATCGTCCACAAAAAAATTCATATTTGATGAGACAAATTTCAAAAACCAATTAAATTTTATTGAATTAAATTTGTTAACGTTTATAATAACTACACTATAATCGTTTTTCTTATTCGGATATATAGAGTTATAATAATTAAAAATTATTGAAACCGAGTAAAAATGTATCAAGTTGGAGCAAGTAAGTCTTTTTCTATGTTTCTGAGACGTTAACAAAAACAAAAAGATTAAATTTGTCGTTGTTGTTCGCCCGTCTTCAACATACACGTAATTAATTTTTAACATAATCTTATAATAGCAATTACTGTTTTCAAATACTTAACTAATTTGTAAACTGAATTAAAAACTAAGTTAAATAAATCTAATTTCACGCGTTACCATGAAAATTCTTTATTGAAAGTGAATTCGAATTAGACGATCTTCTGTTTTTTTTTCTAACGTAACGAAAATCAAAAACTTAACATATTATTGCTCAAAATTACCAGCCTTTATTTTTGTATTTGGTATTACTTTTCATGACTATTAATAGGTACATAAATATGTAATTATTACGAGAGTAATTTTTTCTCTCGTCTTTATAAATAAAATTATCGTTTTGGTAATCAAGCGATTAGATAGATATTGATAAGACATAGAAAAAAAATCATTTAATTTTGTAATTTATACTTGCTAAAAATTTAAGCACACCTCATAAAACATTTTTAGATCCATCTCTGACTCGGACCATGTGCGAAATTATACTACAATTATGAGGTATTTAAGTTTCTATAAGATAAAACAAGTTCAACAAGTGCTCACAACGATATTAAGTATCGAATCGAACGCATTTGAAAAATAATTAATATTATTATAATACGCATCTACTAAAATATGTATCATTATTATATTTGTCGTTGATTGGAGACCACCCTATCATTAAAAAAAAAAAAATGTTCCGTATAACAATATAAATACATATGATAATTATAGAAAAAAAAAATTAACGAAAAATTGTGAAAAATCAACTCTACATAATTAAAAAATACGATTTACTCGTAGTGTTTATAAAATGCTTCATATCGAAGCCAATAAACATATAGCCCTACATAATGTTATAGTTTGCAGTCTGCGTAGGTATAAACAATATTTCAATTTTGTACTCGATTAACCTTCCTTAAATTGGTGACGCTTATCGGCATACAGATTATGATGCGGTGAGTGGCCAAATACTAATAATTCGGTCTTTTGAAAATCTTCGCTAAAATGGAAGAAATGAATTAGGTCGGGCAGGTATGAATTGCAAATGAACCACGAAATTCTATTCTAAGGCCATTCATTTTCTTTTGTACAAAAGTCCTACAAGACAATGGTCCCGACGACAACAATATTCAGAAAACATATTTTGACGTTACAATGCTTATCATACATTCACGTTCAGTTCAAGTGAACTATATTATTCGAATAATTGGCGAGACATCACGCACAGCACGTTAAATGCACAACATTTTGCAATTAACACGTCGGTTTACGAAAGACTAATGCTACTGAAATTATTGAAATAAAAATTAAATTCTACACTATTTTAATAGTTACGTAATATGGACAACGACGGACGAATTGACTGTGAATAACTACCATATATCTATTAAAACGAAGAGTTAACAAATTATTCTAATTTCGAACACGCGATCCCAATAATATTATTATAACGATTTACAAAATTATAACTTACAATTCAAAATTGTATAGCGTCTGTCTTTGTTTTTTTTTTTCTTTTTATCCCTGGATATTCTTCGTCATTTACTAAAACAATAATATTTACTTTGATAAAATATGACGATCAACGATAATATAATTACTTGATCACACACATTAAACATGTACTCTCAAATAAAACAAATAAAATATACTACTATTCTGAAAACGTTCGCGAACGTCACGGTTTTATGACGCATCAGTATAAACATATTAATAATTTTGTTTCATTATGTATAGTTAGCGATAAAAAGTTTTAATCATTTTATTTTAATAATAGACCATTGTTTTAACCGATCATAATAAGTAAATTCATTAATCATGAAAGCTCTGTATAACTTTTTGGCGAGTTCTCGGGCTAATATTATTCGACCACAATACAAAAGAACCCTTTAAAACGTAATCCGAACGAGGACGGAAATTTTCAGACAAATTGTTTTTAACACAAGCCGAATAAAATGTACAAACATCTAATTAAAAAACCATGAGCCAGAAAAAAAATATATATATAATGAATTTTAAACACATTATAATACATACTCACATTTCATTCGATATACATATATACTGATCTATAAAATAATTATCATGTATTTTAATCGTAAAAAAAATTATTCCTCCTAATCGATTGTTCTAGTTTCCAAAACGTACTTGTCTATGCGTATGAAATATATTTTTAAATCGTTTTATATATATATATTTACGTCTTTATGCGTACAATATATCGAATAATTTTCTGCGTAATTGTTATGGAAAATAATCTTTTGACTTTGCGGGTTTTTTTTCGTCTTCTAAACATAAGGTTTTGGCTTTTGTTTTTAGCCAATTAAAAAAAAGTATACCATCGAAATTAAGTTAACAGTGAAAATAATAATCTTTCAATAACGTAAACCGTTAATCACATTTAAACCATAAATAATAATTAACACATATTTTTTTAACCCATTACTGATAGCCACCTAGATTAAACGATAAAAAGATGGTGTTTTAAACGTTTAAGTGTTTTAAACACGCAATGAGCAAACGTATATGTGACATGATTTTAAGTACACGTTAAACAAAAAATTTACTGAAATGACGTGATTCATGAACGAATTTTTTATTAAAAAAGCTTTTGGGTTTATACCAGGTGGACTTTTAATGAATAGTCATTTTTCGCTTGGTTTCACCGCAAATCGTCAAAATTTAACATTGTTGGAAACACGCACAAATATTATTTTCGATACACGTAATATAATTAAATTTTATCTACAAAATGACATACTCGAAATGTCAATAAATGTTGCATTTTGTATGGGGAAAAGGTCACCACCACCTGCAATTACATACGAATGGAATCGTACCTTAGAACATATATGAATACGTAATAACACACGGTACTCGTATGTTTACACCTGACATTTTCATGAGAATAGGCCAAATGTTTTAACCTTTATTCCGTATGTAGCCGCATTTTCGCAAACACAAATTGACGTAAAAACGTTTTACATGTGATTACTTTTTTGACGATTGTTATGTGTGTGCACACACATTTTAATTCTACGATAAATTAATAATAATAATTAAACATATATCGTTTTATTCTCGTTAATGAAATAACTCGATATACTGAAGGAAATAATCCTATACAATTATATAATTCGTATACGGATTTGCCTACACTCGTTACGAGTACAATTTAATATCATAGGTACGTGATACTAAAATCGCGTTGAATTCGTTTTTATAGCTGATGAATGTATAAATCCAGAATGTTTTGGCCTTGTGCAGATTGGCCCGTTTTTCAATTTTACGACCTGATATCCATAAAAACAGTATTGTTTTGGGGTTTGTCAATCTCATGACGGTTTCAAAAATAATATTAAAATTATATAAGTAACTTATAATATTAAATGTATTATATAAAAATACGAGTATACTTACATTTTTCTTTTGTTTTTGTTTTTCTTATCGTTATATTTATAAATAAGTTTCCTTTTTTATTATAATTACCGTGATTTTATAAAATATTTAAATTATATATATTGTCATCGATTTAAACGAAAATAATTGTATTTTTCTTTATTTGTAATAAAATTTTCAAATTAATTCTAATAGTTATTTCGTGAAAATTGAAAAGTAAATTTTCACCGTATGCATGTATTATTTAAACATTATTGTTTCCTATTATGTTCCTGTTATCTTATACAAATACATCAATAAATTCATAAAATATATATTATTTTTATAAGATATTTTATGTTTTTAATAATTTTAGTTATTTTTTATTTAGTTCCGAGGAGATACGAAACATAATTTGAATTTCCAAAAAAGTTACGAGTCACTTAACGTAATTTTGGGATTTTAAACTCCCCGAGGTTTAGGTTGTTCAAACCTCTATGCGTGTTCATAAATAATGAAATGTTTTGCATACACTAAAAAAATCAATTGCCCACCTGGGTTAAAAATTTTAACGTCGATACTGAGTATACAATTTCGCGTTTCTACTATAAGTTAATACGAATTTAATTAAAATTAACACTTTAAAATTATTGTATTACTGACTTAATTGGACGCTACACCCGCATTTGATGTCACCGTCATACGTCTATACATCTAATACCGTTCGGTTTTGTGTTAAATTTAGTCTTCATTGTGAAAACGTTTGTACGTTAAAATTTTTTCAAAATATTAACTTAAAACGAGATGTCTGTTTTGGCAAATAGTTTATTATCATAAAATCGAAAGAAATCAAAGGAAAAATCGTTCTCGTCATTAAACTCTTGTAATTAGTGTATAAAATACTAAATACAACCTATAAACGACCACAGTTTGAGAACTTCTTAATGACGTGACTTTCTGTACGTTAGACAAATGAATGCGAACGTCACGTCCTCTTAAGATCGTGTGAAAATGATATATGCGCGTAGTTGAATATGTAAACGTGTACGTGGTTTTATAATAACGCAATTCACACGCAGCGGTTTATGTGAAGAAAAATGAAGGGGAATCACGGGAACATCATAACATTAAATATGAAAAACACTCCGTTTGTATTTCACAACATTTCAAAATATTCAAGTATCATTAATTATTATTAGTAAGTCAAAAATAAAAAATAAACGTACACTGCGAGTCCATCAGTGTTATTATATTACTAATTAATTACTGGGTAATCAAATGCAGACTATTTCGAGATGTAATCATCGGACCAAGATTAACTTATACATACAGTATTGAAATATATGTACGTGTTACATATACATTAAAAAAATATATATCCTTTTGTGAACCACGATAAATTCGCTTAATTTTCAAAAAAAAAATAAAAAATTTGAATGATAATATCATACAATACCATCCCCCCGTAATTTGCTGCAAAGACAAATTTACTACTGTTTTTGCGAAAACCTCATTTGACATAATGATTGAGCAAACGTTTTTTTTTTCTGTTTAAATCGAATAAGTGAAATTGAAAACTGTCCGCGCGATTCGATCGACAGCAAACCGGGTGGAGGCGATATTATTGTACAGCCTCACAGAAAACTAAACTTTCGATGCGTTTGTGACAAGCACTATTACATTAAAACCAAACGAAGTGTATTAAAATCATTTTTACGGGTCGACCTGCCTTTGAAAAATTTCCCAAATTTTCTATACACCAATCCGTTACTGATAATTAAAAATGAATTATACGCAAAAAGAAAATGTATCTTAAACAAGCGTTGTACACAAAAACGTTAAACAAATTTATTTTGCGTTAAACAAATAATGTATCATTTACCCAAATTATTTTCTTTTTGTTTTTTTTAACACTTTTTCACGCAATAAAATTAATATCCAAATGTCACGTTTAATGAAAATCAAGAACAGATTATGGTGTTTAAAATAAAAAATTTAATATTCGATTTCAAAAATCCACAACGTAAATCTGTAAAAAAAATGAGGGGAAGGGGCCATGAAAAAAATTCTAATGCTTAAGTGTTCCTGAGTTTCACTCAGAATTGTTTTCTAAGCTCAATGATTTATTTTTAAATATAAAATATTAATATAATATATCAATGCTAGTTCGCGCCGAGGTGGACGAAAAAGTAGTAGTGCCGAAATTCAGTCTCTGATGCCGTGCGGCTTTTTCATTTCAAACGTAAACGTTTTTATAAAAATCACTCGTTATAACGTAAACCACGAGTAAGATTTCATTGAATTTTTGTTACCTTGTGTAAATATAATAAGTTAGTACCTATACATACATACAGTGGTTGAATTTAAATATAATCATTATTAAATGTAATAAATATCTACCCAAATGGTGCGTACAATTTTTTTATAATATTAATGTTGTACAGTAATTATATCAAATGAATTTATTATCTTTAATACATATGAATATGTATCATACAAAATATTATACCTAATTAAAAATATATACCAAAACTCAAAAAAAATTAATACTTAAAAATAAAAAATGTAGGACTTTGTTGTTTATATCATGAGCATTACTTTATAACGAGAAAAAAGTAGTGCAATATATTTTTATTAATTCAAAATTTAAAAGTTAAAAGCAGAAGGAAAATAAAAACGTTTTAAATTTAAAAAAGAATGCATATTTTGTGAACACTCGACAACATTCATATCACCAGGTAAAAAAATATTTCCGTTTAATAATATATTTCAACTGTGTACTAAGTATTACAAAATCCGTAAACGAAAAATGTCTTTGTACAGAGGGATTTTATTGCATTCTTTACTAACGTTTCTTAACTTCTTGTACGAATTACTATTCCTGTCTTTTTTATATGAAAATATATTAGAGTATAATTTCTTTTTTTTTTACATTTATATATTTTTCATTATAATTTTAAATTTCATTTATTCGAATTATACTCGTAATTTGCAGCTTAGTTCCAAATTACAAATATCCATTTACTATATTATAACTATTAGATTAGTACTATAAGATTGAAAGTAAAAGGTGAGGTATTTCATCAAATGTAAACGATTTGTTTACACTTTATGAAATACGAGAACAAAATTTTAATGGACAATAAAATTTAACATCGTATAATTTTTTCTACTATTTGAACATTAATTTTGTGTTGTAAAATATAAATATACGATATTTTCCGTGTGAAAGCTAATAAATATAACATTAAACCTTTTATTGCCATAGAAGTACTTCACAAAAACAATAATATTATGTTAAGCACACGCCCAGGTCATGCTTAATCGTAGTTTTAATAATTAATCAAAATGTCATATTTCCAGTTGAAAAATTGACATCGGACCTTCGCAATCATTATTGTTTTGATCTTTTTTTTTTTGCAAAGAAATGAATAAGCAAATAAGAATTCGACATAATACTATAAAAAATTATTTAACTCTGATGATTATTAGACACACAAATTTTTTTTCCTGACCAAGTTACCAAACAGAAACAGTTCATTCCACATACAACATTATTAAAGGAGCTCAGTGTTACCTAACCTAAACTACCTATATTCTGGCAACAAAACAATGACGATCCTATTTCTGAAATATTATGTGTTTAACGTAACAGCTGTTATTATATTATGTCACTGTCTTGTTCAAACAAGTGGAAGTAACATTAATTATGCATCATCAAACCTTTTAATATTAAATCAAATTATAAGACCAATCATTTTAGTAATTATAATAATAAAATAAATACAAAGAAATTTGAAATATTTTAGCAAAAATATTGCATGATAATAAAAAATAATTATAATGGGGTGTGTTTATTAGTTTTAAGTAAAAAAAAATCACATATTTTATTTTACTTCCCAAAATGTATGAATTAATAGTTTAAAAAAATTAAGCAGGAGTTTCATGAAAAAAAAAATAAAAATACAAGTTCACCAAATAGCAACAGTAAAATATAATAATAATTTCTACTGTTAAGCCTATAAAATAAATGTGAAAGTAAAGTTTTTTATGAAAGCTCAAAAAAAAATCAATCCTTATTATTAAACGTCCATAATTTTAGCTTACGTGTGTACTTTTTTCAATACGAATTGTTCGATTGTTTTTGTTTGTATTTTTCAATGTTTTTTTTCTCTAACAAACAAGACAGTTATTGGGAATATTTAACTATTTATTGGACATGACCAATTTTACTTTTGTACACACAAATATGGGTTTCAAATATACATATATTCAATATTCGTGCAATGTAAAATAAATATAAAATCCTGCGGGATTTAGTGCTCCCCTAACGGTTTGTTTAATTACACACTAGTTATAATTCAAATAATACCGTTCGCATACGTCCGCCGTATGTGCTTTGTATTGAAATAGTTTTTTAATTGTAAACAACGAAATAAAATTACGACCCTAATATATTATTATATTCATCGTTGTTCGCATTTATCGTATACAAATATAATATTATTGTATAGCGCAAACAATGACTTAAAAAATCTCAACAAAAAAAAATGTTAACTTTACGGTTTAGGGTTAAAATTATGCTTAAAAAGTAATTATTTATTATTATTACTGTTATAATAAATATTGTTATTTGATCGATTGTACGTACCTGTGAAATAATTCCTGAAAATAATATCCGTATTATCTAGTATTTAATGTAAACTAAATGATTGAAATTTAGCTAAATTTTAAGCATACTAACGAATTTATAAATAAACAATTAAAACGTGTTATGCACTTCACAGTACTAATAATAATAATAACATTCTAACACATGTTCAACATTTAATTTTCGACTTTTGTCAAAAAAATATGTAAGTATAAATGTATGTAGAAAAATTGTTAATATTATAATATTTAATAAACTGTAGTTAAGTCAAAAATTAGATAAATTTGATTATAATTATCACACTACTACATCGTGTGCGTATTATTTTTTGACATTCCCAGTCATTAAAACTCAGACTTATTGACATTTAAATATTTAATATTTGATTGTATACGATATTTATTCGGCGAAATTTGAATAAAATTGACTCTGAATAAAACGAAATGTGATTTTTATAGGTCAATTCAGACTGGGTATGTGTAATACTAGTATTACTAAATTAACTGTATTATGGTTATGGGTATTTAACCTTTTAAGTATTTCTACCCTATTTTTTTTTCTAAATTACCTTTACAGGCATTTTCATCTCTACTTATATAGTATTGTTATTGCGTCAATATTTATAAATTATTATAGAGAAAAAATTAAAAGTCAAGCTAACATCCTGGATAAGAAATTATAACCGTTTTAACATGGAAAAGTAATAGTAATAAGTAATAACAATATCTTATTCCTTTCGAGAGAAGAGAAAATAAAATAAAATAAAATTTTATTACTTTCTTATGAATATAGTTCGAATTGTACACGGTCGCTTTCAAAGGACATTTCATTACTAATGTAGTGTATACGAGTTACGAGTATGTAACTATTAAAACATCTAAATACTGATAATTTTTATGTATTCGAATGATAAAACAATAATAATTGTTATATAATATGTAAAATGCACGTCATTTTAATTGTACACGTTTTATAAAGATTTTTGTATAAAAATCTTGGATATGTTATTCTTAAATGCTATCGAATCGAAAATTAAGTTTAAAATGTTTCTATTGTGATAAAAAGGATATGGATTAGTGATCATTGCCAAACACCAATTTCGGGGCCTTGACTTCTGGTCCAGATATTTCATCGATATGGGTACAAATCCCGGATACGGTAGCTGTTCTTGTTGATTATTATCCGCTTCCATGCAGTCATCGTCTTCGTCTCTATCACCTTCGGAGTCCTCGCCGTCCTCCTCCTCCTCCTCTTCGTATGCTTCGACATCCAGACTTCCGGGATAACCCCCAGTCACTGCGGCTAAATCCGAATCCGAACTGCTTCTGGCCAATAGGCCATGGTTGCAACTATTACGTTGGTAACCGCATTCTTCCATGCCATTGACTGCAGGATGCCTCATCGCATAGATATTGCAACAGATGGACCTAAATTAAAAACAACCGACTTGAAAATTTTCATACAGGACAATTAATACTGTAATAATAATTGTACGTTCAAATAATTTGTGAATAAAATACAATGAAAAATTTACATTAATATTCAGTAATAATAAAAAAAGGCAGCGAGCAGTGGATGATCATCGGATCAAGTGAATTACTTAGTCAGAAATTTTAGAGTTTCATTAATATTTTGAATTTGAAACCAATAATAAGTATATTGTATTCGAAAAGATATTCTGAGTGACGGTAATATAGTTCAATATAATTAATGAATACTATAATTTTGTTAAAATATTAGATACCTCTTATATAAGCTATATAAGCTCGTATTATATGTTAAGCTATTGAAATTTCACATACCAAAATAACAATTGTAATTAACAAATTAATCGTTTTTTCAGTTTTAACCACATACACACACACACACACACACACACACACACACACACACACACACACACACACACACACACACACACACAAACACATCATTAAATTTTATAAATAAAAGAAAGAAATACGGAGTAAATAAATAAGATAAATGAATACAAATAATCAATATTGATTCAGTGGTTTTGTTCTGTTAAAAAATAATGGGTTTTAACTCAATAATGCTTTAATAACGAATTCATAAATAAATTATATATAAACCATTTAAATTAACCAATTATCACAAAATGATGGATAAGATCAAATTTAACGACGGGTTATATTGAATAAAAATATTTTTCTAAACGTTCTAGCATTGTAAGAGTGAAAACTCAAAGTAAAACAAAAAGTTGTATAATAAAGAATTACAAACACTTTACACATTTATACAAATGTTATACTTAGTGAATTCAAATTGTATGTTCGAAATATACTAAAATTGTAAAAAAATGAAAATAAACAATTCTGTATTTTATTCTACGCTAAAGAATAAAAATTACATATTTTATTTTAAATTAAGATCCACAATTTTAGTACTATAAATAATAAACACATTTTTTTTTTAATTAAAATTATAAATGTTTAAAATATTAACGTCGGTGTATATTGTAATAGTTTTAATTCCTAAAAAACATGTAGCACATATGTGTTTATATACTGTATTATCATCAATATGACAGTATATATAATTATAAATCATACAAATCTATTCATATTTGTATTGCCTCTTCATAATTTACACGTATAATAGACATGTTGGTAAAGAAAAATATTATCTGTAAAAATCAAATAAACGTTATTTATTTGATTGTTTCATTATTTATTATATACTGAAAATATTTTTTCATATTTCCTTTGGTAGACTTATATTCAATATTATCATAATTTTGATTTCGACGAATTTTCTTCTATCCTTTTATCAATATCAGTAAAATATTATTAATAAAATATGCATTTTTTTTTTAAACATTATAGAAAATTAAATGATACGAATTACGGCCATATGTTATTGAATATTGTATTTTTGAATGCTATTGCTGATCGTTCGATTGATCCGGATTAAAATGTACCGTGTTTTGTTTTAATTGTATTAAGAATTTTTGATTTATATGTCAATATTTCAACCTCGTTATATTTAATGAATATTAAATATTTATTTTTATCATAAAAATTATTTCATTAAAAAAAAATGTCGTGTCTATAATTAAATAAGTTCTATAAAAAAATTGATTAGTATTGAAAATAAATAAATAATTTAAGTAAAAGATTTGTGGATAACAATGTGGTATTGATTTATTGTAACCTCATTATATTCAATTCAATGAAGATTATATTAAATTATGGAATGAGGTCAAGAAAGTTTTTTAAGTACTACACGTCGTATACTTATCATTGTTTCAACGGATGAGACTGTCTATGATGACACCTTTACGTGTCATCCTTGACAATTTTTTTTTCTTAATTTGTATAGAGTTCATACGATAATAATAACGCGCAATCACTACAGGAAGTTTTCTGAAAAATTATGTGTATGGAAGAATAATCAATATTGAAGAAATTCAGAATTTATTTTCAATGCGTGGACAAGAATTACGTTGTACATTAAATTAAAGGATGTTGTCCATCAAAATTAACACATTTTTGTTGATTTGATATTAATTTAAATATAGCATAAGTTATACTTCTTATAATGGGACGCACTTATTTATAAAATCAAATAAACATTTATTACAGCGTGCATGTAAACGCATTTAGAAAATTAGAAATGCGTGTAATGTTGTATATGTACAATCTCATTATAAATAACAATAAATTTTTCGTACAAATGTTGACATAGTTATCATATCGAAAAATGTTTATATACAGTGGCGCCTATGTAATACAGCAACTGAGTGTACTCTTGCCGGGGGTGGCTGGGTACTCAATATTGACTTATTTTATAACCCAAGACCGTAAATGGATTTGGTTTTGAGTGTAATAGACTAGCGAGAGCCTAATGCCCCAATACGTGTTTGCACTCTAGTTTTACCATTATTTTATCAACTAAAATTTTAATAACAAAATACATTTAAATTCAATTTGTTTGCAATCTATAATTCATTACAATGAACAATGTAGTAAAATATATTATTTTATAGACATGCGTTATGTATCAAAAATATGTATTTTTTTTAATTACCTAAGTACCTATGTTTTATTCTTTAATATATGAACTACATTAAATATTTATATATATGCTACATGCCTACATGTAAACATTATAATTATTACATTTATACGAGGTCACAAAAACAAAATTGACGTATTTAGGTTTTGACATAATTTTAGAGTTTGATTCTCAGAGACCTTACATACATAATTTATACAATATATACGTTATACGTGTCATATTATGTATATGTTTTATTTATTAAATGTGGACGAATACATTTTTTTAAATATTTCATATTGCGCGTATTTAGGAAAAACAATTTTAAAAACCCAAGATTTAGTCGAAAAAATAGCCTCAGTCTCCGTGTACGCCATACACCACGGTTAGTACAATTTTAGTTAGCTGCATGTGCTCTTAAAAATACTACGTTCATCATTGTAATTATGTACGATACACGTATATATACCTATATATTTTAATAATTATTTGTTTAAAAAAAAATGTTTTACCGTTCATTTTTAAAATGTATTTATTAAACTTATCAAATGATCGATTATACTAAGGTTAAAAATTTAGTTTAGTATAATTACCAAACTTTTTTTTATACCCTATTAATTTCGTTATAAACATAAACGGGGTTTGGAATGATTTTGAGAGTGATCCCAAGTTGTCAAAGAGGATTTTCACAGCCCGTTTGACGAACTTGACACATATTAATTTAACAAGCTCGGATGGAAAACATTGTATATTATTAAAAAGGATACCTACGTGTTCACGTATACATATTTAATCGAAGGAAAGTTTTCTTTTTTGTGCGGTTTGCGGTCAAACCACTTTGTCGTAATCGATCCATATAAAGTAAATCCGACAAATTGTTTGACTATTTTTTACTAATTGAACAATTCAAATTTAAAATTAAACTTTTACGCGTACACATCGGTCGGTCATTTTGCGTACTATGACAAAATAAAATGATATAAAAAAATAAATAGTATTACTAATAATAGTATATTGTATATATATATATACACACTAGTGATGGGTCAAAGGGTTTGAATCTCGAACCGTACTGAACCGAACCCTTAATGTTCGGCTCGGTTTAAAAATCGAATTCTGTACAAAACAAATTCGAACCGAACTATTTAGCATCTGGTACTGTTCAAAAATCGAAATTGAAAATATTTAGCGAAACGGACTTCCTGGTAACGATAGTAAATATTGAATTTGAAAAAAACCTAATTTTTTACAACTCTTCAAAAGTTATTTTTAAAAATTAATAATATTTTTGTATTAATAAATATTTAGGTAATTATAATTAGAGGCGCGTTTTTGTATTTTATTTTATCAATATTGTCATATTTACCATAATGTGAAAAATCGATTTATTTTTAAATAAACACAATTAATATTCCACGGGGTTATTCTGTTGATAAAAATATGTTTACATCATAGGTACGGTGAATTTTTATAATGTGCTGTCATAAACATGAACATTTGATATTAAAATTGCGCTTGCGGATGAACTACAGACAAAATTATAAAATAAAATAAGTACATATTATAAATGTATAAAATATATATTTGTATTTTAAATCGTGTTATTTCCTCAAAGTACAATACATAGTATTTTATGTATTAAAAATAAAATAATAAATTACCTATTAAATTAATATAGTTAATGCAACTACATAGACATGAAATGTGAAATAATTGCAATTATGGTTGATTTATATTTAATATACAAAAATTTTGAGTCTCAGTTCGAGTTCGACTGAAAACTTTTCTGGGTTCTGTTCGGTGAAAAATATGAAGGTTCGGTTCAGTTCGAGTTCGAAAAAAAATGTTTAAGTTCGGTTCGAGTTCGGTTCGATATCAAAAATCAGGGTCTGACTCAGCATTAATATATATATATCAAAATAAATATGTTTACAATTAGTTATGTCGAACAGTTTGTATAAGTATTTTTCGCGCAAACTTATCCATTGAACGAAAATGTTCAATCTAATATTATATATTTTGTGTTGTACTACAAAAAAAAAAAGTATACTTTTACTATCTAGTATCTACTACTCAATACAGCTACGAGTATAAACGTACAATCTACTGTCTAATAGGCTGGCACTGGTAGAATTTGAACATTCTATACTTGAGTAAAGATATTTTTATTGCTAACTATCATATATGTGACAATGATTTATAAGATGCTTTTATTTAGTTTATTATTTTTAATTGTGACAAATAAAAAAAATAAGATATTTCTTTACAGGTACTTACTGTAAAATTAATACATACTTATTAGTCTACGTATCTTCCAATAATATTTTAATTTTAAAAAGTGTTTATACACATCAATTCGGTGATGTATTATTTTTAAACAAATATTAATTTTATTGACAATATTCTAGTGATAACTTTAAGTTTTAAAAAATATAATTCAAAATTATCTTATTTCTATTGCAAGTCAATACTGAAAAAAAAATATTAAAATTGTTTGACATTTTGTAAGCAGGTCACCTACCGTGGAATATTGATATATTATTTTTTGTAAATAAAATTTTATCACTAGGGGTCGTGTCAATTATGAATATTATAAATGTACGACATTATATGAAATATCGCTTTTTCAGAATTTATATTATTATAATTATAACGATACTCGTAAATTTTAATTACAGTTTTCCATACAAAATAAAATTTACAAAATACGATAAATTGTTATTTAGGTTACACTGGAATCAATTTAAAACGCAATCATTATGGATATCAATGAAAAAATTTCAAAAACATTTCTGTATATTTTTTACGTGATCTGCACTAGAGCATTCAATGTTTTCATTACATTGAATAATGTTTGAGAATCAATCAATCCAAGTAAATAGGATGCTACAGACTTCTATCGAAATTTAAAAGTGTATTGTTCATGAGAGGAGACAATGGAGTGGACAGGATTTTTATTTGGGGGGCTGAGGCTGATAATTAATTAATTTATATGTTAATAATTAATATGTATAGACGGTACCAGGTACCTACTAAAAAACTGATTATTTATTCATTTCGAGGGGCTGATGGAGCTGCAGCCCCTGGCTACACTACTTAGAGGAGAGGTCATTAAAGTCAACCATCCATACTCAAAATTCAAAAGGTACGTATATGAACACCAATTATTTATATTTAATAAAAATTTAACTATTTTTAATATATTAATACATTTAATATTATAAATCAAAAGCATAATGATTATTATAAAAGATGTTTAATTGATGATATTCATTATTAAATGGTTTAGGTATATGATTATTGAATAATTTACCAAATGATTTACTACAAATACAATGAATTTATCACGATGTAAGCATTAATCTTTTTTAATAACCTATTTATCATTTTGATTTATATATAAAATATTCAGTAACAAATATTAATATAAATTATAATCGTAATATTATGTCTGATAAAAACAAAATCCATATAGAAATAATTTTTATATTTCACGTAATTATAAAATTTTAAAAAGTTAATTTTACATACTTTGACAGTACAATATAAACGCAGTTTATAAAATGTACACAAAAGCGTGTAATATAATATAGATTTATTTGTCATCAAATTAATATATATATATATATATATATATATATATATATATATATATATGACATATTACCTATATAATATACATTTTATTCATACACACATATTATAATATTTAAATGTTAATTGTAAATAAATTATTTCATAAAAATCTTACCGGTTAAAGTTTTCTTCTAAATTTATAATAATATAATTAAAACACAAAACAAGTGTTTTTGTAATACCTGTAAAAATAATAAAATGCTATCCTTTAACGACAAATAATGGATAAAGAATATGTATTAATCCTAATAATAATATCATTAAAAATTTTATATTATGTGTAAAATTTATTAACTAATTTTTATTTGAAAATCTACACATTTACGGTCAAACTTAAGCTAATGACATTTGTCGTTAAATTATGTGAAATCCAAAAGGAAAAAAATGAAATCTATTATTATTTTAAACATGTTAGTTTACAAACATAATGGATTGATATATAATTACGTATAGTGAACATATGATAGATAATATATTTCTATTTCAATTGATCATTATTCTTACATAGTAACCAATCGCAATTGATCATAATACATTTATTTTTTTTGTGCATTTAAATTCATCGAAATAAAATACATACCTGCATTACATTAAGATTTTACATCCGAAAATTATATAACAGTTGATATACTTTATAGAAACGGCATCATAATTTATACCTTGTTATATTTTAATAAACGTATAACACATGGCACAGCTAGTAGCTAAATGGTTATAGAAAATTTTAAAGACAATTTACTTTAAATATTTTTTTTCAATTCTTCTGTGATATAAAAATATAATATAAGGAAAGTTACAAAAAATTATTATTATTATTATTATTATTATTATTATTATTATTATTATTATTATTATTATTATTATTATTATTATTATTATTATTATTATTATTATTATTATTATTATTATTATTATTATTATTATTATTATTATTATTATTATTATTATTATTATTATTATTATTATTATTATTATTATTATTATTATTATTATTATTATTATTATTATTATTATTATTATTATTATTATTATTATTATTATTATTATTATTATTATTATTATTATTATTATTATTATTATTATTATTATTATTATTATTATTATTATTATTATTATTATTATTATTATTATTATTATTATTATTATTATTATTATTATTATTATTATTATTATTATTATTATTATTATTATTATTATTATTATTATTATTATTATTATTATTATTATTATTATTATTATTATTATTATTATTATTATTATTATTATTATTATTATTATTATTATTATTATTATTATTATTATTATTATTATTATTATTATTATTATTATTAAAGATTTGTCGCTCCCATTTAAATCTAAAATTTATTTATTCTTTTTATACATCAATTGTAGACATAATATTCTTTTCAAATATAATTCTTTTTGTGTTGATAAAAATTACATTAAAATATTTTTAATTAAAAATAACATGCACACATTATAATTAAAATTTTTAGTTTTATCTAAAGAGGTTAACATGCGTTTAATAATTTATATTCTTAAAATGAAATTCTTGTGAATGTACCTGAAGGATAATATAAAAAAAAAATTAATGGATTTTACGAAACAATAAATTCATCTCGGTTGATGTACCAACAAACAAAAACTTTATATTCTTTGTATTTGTATAGAAATGCTTTACCACCACTGTAGAAACATTAATTGTTTCCGGTAAGTGCTGTAATTTAATATTCAAAGAAAATAATATGATTTAATATAATCATATATCATATGCAAACATGTTACTACATATTCCTAAATTTCTTTCTTATAATTAAAATAATTTTTGTACTTTGTTTTATGTCATCTAATAAAAGTACTTAGGTATACTTAATTTGTATGCGATACTTTCTTATACACCTATTTTTTCTTCTGTCGTTTATATAAATTTAAAAGATGGAAATTGTATATTTAATTTCAATATTGTATTATATTGCCCTTGGTTATATTATTAGTTGAAATTACTCAATAATATATTTTTCTTTATTTTATGTAAAACATTTACCTTTTACAATTGATCACTTATACCAATGTAATGAATTTTGAAACAAAAAAATGTTATTTAATCATTCAAATTGTACTAAATTCGCCTAATTTTTAGTATTGAATGCAAATTTTTTTATGAAAATAATACATTTACAATGATAATCAGACAACTACATCTACTGTTTACTCATGTGAGTTAGAAACTCGATAAACAAAAAGTAAAAAATCATTTAATTACATTTGTAAATAATTTATTTGTGCAAAAATATCAAAAAGAAAATTACTTTATTTGTAAATAATTAACGAACGTAATTGAACGAAATAAATGTCTGAAAATTTAAGTTTCATAAGACTTTGAAAAACTAACAGAATCCACAGTCATTTCTGAAGTTCATTTATACTATGTTTATTCCATTTTATACATTCATATATTTTCAAATTTTACACTATAAAAAAAATAATTATTATTAATGAATAATAAACTATGAATAGTATTACAATAGTGTTAAAAACGTCTCGTATTAATAAGTTTATATAAATTTATACAAAACGGTCCAGTACACGTACAGAACAACGTTGTGAAATTCGGGAAGTACAGGAAGTTAAACTACCTGAGATTTTCCTTGTGATAAAGACCAAATATGTCATTACTCATTATAGCAATATCTGAAAACTATGGAATCACTAGCCTATTATATCTAAGATTGTTCTTAGATTTGTGAACTTATCTGATCATAATGTTGACATACTAATCATTTCTTACTGAATAAAACTCATAGCAAAACTGAAATGAAACTGAATTAAATGAAAAATTAGACATTTTAATTAGAATGTACAAATGACCTAATGTAAAAATTGTAAAAAAATACATTGGAAAATAAAATAAAGTTTTTAATAAACATTATAATACAAAAAATACGTTTAAAAATTACAATAAATTTTCAAAACAATATTTTTATAATATAGCTTCAAATGAGAGTAACTTTTCTTCATTAAAACATTTGAAAACATATTTGAATCTCATAATGAGTCAAACAAGATTATATAGCATTTCCACACTATGTACATTGAAAAGAGAAGAGAGATTGACTTTGATGAGGTCATCAATGAATTTGATTAAGAAGCGTTAATTGGTGGTCACCGACTTAAAACTGTAATTAAACTGAATAATATATTAATAGGTATAAATATTACGTATTCCATTTCAGTAATAGGTATATAATATAATATTTACAAATGCATAAATAATTATTATTCAAGACTGAAGTTTGTTTAAGTATTTTCTTTTTTATTGTTTGTACTGAGTACTATTATTATATTAATATTATACATTTTTTTTTTTTTACCAAATATATTATATGTATTTATGTAATTTGGAAAAAAAATGTTTGTATTTTTACATGCTATGTGTAGGTTTCTTGTAATAAATGGTAAATATATATTTTGTGGAAGGGATGTCGTCGACCCTCCCACCACTGTAGTATTTTTATGCGAAATATTTTTAAAGTATTTACTGTACAGTCTACAAACCCTTCACTAGAGTTTACAACTAAGTTACGCCATTATTAACGTCAATATATTTTGAGACGATTATTATTTGATTTGATGCTATTCTAACAAAATCGTAAAACACACAATGTAATAAGACTTGTAAAAAATACTTTTATTTTGTATTCCGAATATTTATTCGAATACTACAAAAAATTATTCCAGTCGTTTTTAATTTTATGACAGTCCTAAAAATTTATTCGTCGCTCAAATACTGTCGCGATCTGTATTTAACACATCGAATTCAAGTACCGCGATAAAAATCGATCTATTAAAATTTTTTAAAAAATATATATAAATGCAAGACATGTAATCTACGTTTATTGCGATAATAGTGCATATGTCTTTCAATATTATTTATTATTATACGTTCCGTGATGTGGTATTCTGCCTATTCTCAATATATATATGTACACACGCATTACACGAATGATTATTTTTAAAATAATAATTCTTAATCTTTTGTGTATAATCACAAAAAATTTTTATGTGAAAAATTCACTCACTATTTCTTCACAATATCATGAGCTGTTAAAAAACTGTTATCGAACATTAACTGCCAACGATTTACGCGTATTACAAAAACATAAAACATATAAATTTTACCGTAAATCGATAATAATATATTGTATTCGTCGTGGAAAAAAAATAATAGTATTTTTAGGAGAATAAAAGTACACCTGTAAATGTATTGAGAATACTTTTTCAAAATTTTTTTTTTTAAGCATTCAAAACACTATTCGAATATTAAAAAGGTAGCGAGCCGCAGAGCGTTGTGGATGTCGATTAAGTGGATAAAGATTTTAGAGTTTTTGTTATAATAATTTGTTAATATAATTTTGAAAGCAATGCGGTAAATCATTGCATTAAATAAAACGATTCTGAGCTGATAGCTTCAATGTAATACTATTTATTATTAATAATAATATAATGTGTAAAAAAACTAGCTAGGTAGTTAAAAATATTTAATTTCAATTGTCATTTTCCATCAAAATAATACACTTTGTCTAAAAACTTAAAATGGTAAAAAAAAATACATATGTATAGGTATGTATCTAGGTCCTAGAATATTTTATATAATAATGGGCCATTTTAATCATATAAAATTATAATAATTATTTATATTTGTACGCATATTCATTAAAATTTTAAATAAATTTAGATTAACATAATTAAGCATTAATCATTCAATTACATCTTTCACGAATTAAACACTAATTTTTAAATAAATTAATAAATTTCAACTAATTAATTTTCCATCAATTTCTTTATTTTACTTTACTCGCGTTTTTACGTAATAATTTTCGATAGTTTTTTCAGTTATTTTTTTTCCGGGTACTTTTGAGAAAAATCGAAAAATGACCGCACTCTAATAAGTACCAATACTAGATGCAGTTTGCTACCGGAAACAAGCTATGTCTGTAAAGATCGGAGCATTCCTTCTAGTAGAATTTTTAGATACAGAGACATAAAAAAAAACACATCAATGCAGTGGCGTAGCCATGGAGAGGGGGCCATGACCAATACGTAACAACGTATTTACGTATTTATATAGTTTATTTTTGTACGTTTGAAAAATTCGCTACGGGTTAGCGCTCTTAATTCTTATCGATTTGTTTGATAGTAACTTTTTTTTTAAATTTTTAATCAGATTTTATCAAAATGGCCGATGGTTTGTGGTTATAACGATTTTTGAACTTCGTTTATTTTATAGGTATCAGCAGTTACGCATTCTGTGGTAACATCATAGACCACCCACGACGTCTCTAATTATCAGATTGGTCTAAATGAATGTCAATAAATTAAAATATTCGTGTCTAAAGCAGAGGCGTATTTACTTCATCCCCTAAGAGGGGGGTGAATAGAAAATAAATTTTAAAGATGTCATTGTCAGTGGCGCAACTAAGGGGGCTCAGTCCCCCCCCCTAAAAAAAATATTCATAGTTTAGTATAGTAGGTGGGTTAATTGAAAATTGATGACATTTTTTTTTTTTTTGGTTGTAGTCCCCTTTCCCTAAAATTTAGTGCTATTGCGCCTATGGTCATTGTCACATAAGCTACGGTCGTATAAACTATTATTCACTGCATTTCTATCTTCCTATAAACATATATTTATCAATTTTTGATAAATATATGTGCCATGTTATTATTTAAAATAATTTTTAATAACATATTTCATAAAACCATGATAATATAATAAAAAAAAAAATCTTATACCTCAAATAATAATTTTAATAATTTTATAACTATATACTATACAGTGTAGGTAATACTGATGTTGAGAGATTTTCAAGTTTTAAATAACAAATAAATGTTTTATTACATTTTAGTTTTAGTTCGATTAATTTTAGTTGTCAGTAATTATAGGTACATACAAGAGTAAACATGGACGCCGAGTACATGGGGGCGGTGGCGCGACCGCACCACATGAATTTACAAAAAAAAAAAAAAAAATGTCAATTATCACCAATTATTAATTTTCTTATAATTTCGGTGTTTTATTTATAATATATACATAAAAACTGTGGAAAATAAAATATATTTTGATAAAATAATTTAAGTACCTAGGTAGGTACGAAAAACATACCTTAACCCTTTATAAAATATGTAATAAATATATTCTCGCACCACATGAAATTTTGAAAATTCGGCGTCTTTACAAGTAAATATCCAGAGGGCGATTTCCCTTATCGCCCCCCGCTTGTATGCGCCCCTGGTCTAAACAATTATTGTTTTGACAATAAGATAAATTATTATTGTTAATCGTTGAGTTTTTTTAAAAAAATTCGCCTTGCTTACCCCCCAGTTCCAATTTCAAAATTCTGGCTACGCCACTGCGTCGTTGTAAAACCAATACGCTCAAAATCTAAAAAAAAAAAAAAAAGTATTCAAACAAAGTTTATTCGAATAATTTATACTGTCTGGACAGGACCGTAGACACGGAGGGTTTAGGGGGTTCAAACCCCCCCCCCTTGAACATCGGAAAAGTAGAAATTTCAATTTTTTTTTTTTTTTACGCACAACAGCATTGCACATGTTACGGTAAAATGTATGTTCATATTTAGATTTTACCAACATCTTGACGTTAAGTAGATTTGTTATTTATGAAAAATAAGTACTTAATAACAGTGTGTATAATAACGTTACGTATAAATGTTTAATTTGGTCTATGCCATTATAAACATTGATAAACATGATTATAGATTTTTGTGCTGATAAATCATTAAGATACACGATTATAATGCACGAATCAAGATAGCACTGAACCCCCCCCCCACCCCGCCCCATATAAAAATCCTATCTTCGGCACTGCGTCTGAATATAATAATATTAAAGATCAACCCAATAATAATATTGTAATAATGTTTACGAAAAAAAAAAATAAAATAATAATAATACTTAATCCAAATGATTGAACGGATGGAGGGATGTGAATATATAGGAAATTACATCGCGAACGCGCGCGCAGGATAATCCTGCAGCTGAAATCTCGGTAACCGCGGTGGTAATTATTAACATAATAATAATATCGTATTATACTCACTCAAATAACGCTATATTATGGTCACCGCGTAATCCATGTACCGCCGCGCAACGAACAAATAGGTACCAATACACAACCACGAACGGAAAGGAGGGAGGAAAAAAACAAAAATCAAACGAATCTCGTACGCGGCACACTCGTACGATTAATTATAATTATATCGAGGAGAAGAATAATAATTTTTTTTTTTCAAAAAAAAAAAAATAAAGAAAAAATTCGCTGTACACTCGACGAGAACGAAATAAATAAAGCGACGACACGCGGCACCAGATCGAAAACCTAAATGTCGAGAAACAAATACAAAAAAAAAAAAAAAGTTTACAAAAAAAAAATAAATAAATAAATAGAGAAATGACACGCACGGGCGCAGCTGATGACCGGCGCGAGACGAGGCCGATGTGTGTAGGAGGAAAAAGGCGCGCGCACAAACGCTGCAGGGACGGCGCGTACTCTCCTCGGACGGCGGCGGTACAGTCGCGAACGACGCGGGCGGCGCACACAGACTGAACTCGATCGAGACGAACGCGGCCGAGGAGGCGACGGCGTACTACGTGCGTGTGTATGCGTGCGTACGTGTGCATACGTGTACGTGTGCATCCTGTTGCGCCGGCCGTCGCCGCGGCGGCACCAAACGCGCGCGCATCTTTCGCGTTCCGAATCCGGCTGCGGGGACGGGGGCGATGAGTATAATCGGACGGACAGAACTCATTATTATAATAGTACCTGCAGGGCAGTGGCGGAACTAGGATTTATTTTATTTTTATTTTTTTTTTTTTTTTTTTCCATGTTGTGGACGCTATTTTACTAATAACTATAGGGCCGGTATTTGTATGCTTTTGCATATTGTTATTGGTTGGTCAAAAAAATGGCTAGTTTAACCAAAATGTGTTTTATGACCTAACGATTCTACAAACGAACTTTTTTTTTGCATATTTTTGCATATTTTGCCATTTTTTTTAATTTTTAGGGCATATTTTAGGATTTTGTACATTTTAAAGTCATTTTCAACTAAAAGAAAAAAATCGATAATTACAAAACAATTGTTTAAAATTTATAATTTTACAAACATCAACAGGCGAAATTGATAACTTTAATACCAACGTTTTAGATAGAATATTATTAATTTTGTTTTTATGGTTTTTCGATTTGTATTAATAATACGAGACATGACAAACAATGTAATTTATACATTTTACAGTTTATTTCATGGATCGTGAAAAATGCCATTCAATAAATTTAATTAAAATAAATATTTAAATTCAACATAATTGAAAATTTCAAAATTATAATATTATAAAAAATGTAAATTATTTTTGTTGAGATTAACTGATAAAACTAAAAATAGTAATAAAATACAATTTTCGAATTTTCTTAGGTTTTTTTTAAAATTATTTTTTTAGAACATATTTTTAGGGCATATTTTGGTAATTTTTAGCGCATAACTGCATACATATTTAATAGGTTTTTAAGGCATATAAATATCTGGCCTATACTAATAACGCTCCTCTTAAATACTCATTACCAGGGCTCGGAAGTTGTAGCATTTGCATGTTTTTTTTTTTTTGGTAAATCCTGGAACATCCCTTGTATCGTACAAATTTGTTTCGCGCATTCTTCTTGTCACGTACGAAATTTTTTAGTGCTAATTTTTGCATATTTACGATTTTTAGAGCTATTTCGCTAATTTAGAATTATAAAAGCTATTTTAGGCATATTTTGACAATTTCGTGTATAAATGAAAATAATTATATTTTGTTGATTTTTTTTTTTTTTTTGAAGTTATACTTCTTTACGAAGAACATCTATTGGCCATTTTTTTTTTTCTAATTGTAAATTTACCACGGGCCATTTTAAATGTGTTGTTGTTTTTCGCCACTTGGCTGTTGCTTGAGCACAAATTAACTCTATCGGATTGTATTTACAATGATAAGGTGATAAAAGGATTTCTTAAAAACTTTTTTCCAATGCGATTTCATCCGGTTCATATTTTTTTTTGGCGAAGTTCTGATAGTGTTTCTAATTGATCGAATTCCACGTTTTTTTCTTATGTTAGAAAGTGGGAAATACATAAGATTAATGTAAAACGAAAATAAAAATGTATTTAAAAAAAAAAAATTACAAAATTTTAAATGTTTTTTTGACAATTTTATTCTGCATATTTCCAAATTTTAAGTGCATATGTCGATGTTTTTAAGTGCATATCATAGCGCTAAAAATGAGCTTTTTTAGTGCTATAACTTCCGAGCCCTGCTCATTACGTACGACTTCGGAGCAAAAACAAATTAACAATATAATTTTGAGGCTTAAACGGTCGGGAAAAAATCATATGTGCAACGTGAATGTATTTTGGTTACTCTCTAGAACAGCGGTTCACAACCTGGAGGGTAATCACCCCCCGAGGGGGTAAAACGGGATTTTCTGAGGGGTAAAGACAAAACTAGTTTTTATTATACCGCGGTCGAAAATAGCACGGTGCGACTAACGACGTAATATAATTTATTGTTGGTTACGGTTATAGTAATTTCGGTAAATTATTTTTTTTTTATTTTTGGTTTTTTGATTTTTAAACTAAACTTTTTTTTAGGGGTGGTTGATTGCTAATATCTAACCCGATTTACGGGTAATGGTCTCAAAAGGTCGGGAACCGCTGCTTTATAGAAAGACATGAGCTTCGAAATATTTTGAAGACACAAAGGCAGGGGCGTCATTACGAGTTTTTTCGGGTGTGCGAATTTTCAAGCAGGCCATTTTGAAATTTCACCAGGCCATATAAAAATAGTACTCGTGGTACTCGTGTATATATATATATATATGATATTATTAATATTAATATATTAATTTTTTTCCCAATATTTTCAAATAGACCCCCCAAAAAAAAAAAAAATAATAATAATAATAATAAAATCCTGGCTACGTGCCTGCTCGTGTACATTATCCTGCTTTTAATTTTTTTCCCCACAGATCGTGAATCGTGAATCATAAATAGTAATAATAGCAATTTTAAAACTAGAAAATAATAAATAATTGATTACCTGTTAAAACCAATAAGTAATGCATAAAAAGCTTGAAGATGACAAATACAGCAAAAGAAAACACACACACATAATACTTGGTATTTAAAATTTTTGTACAAGCATAATGTACAAAAGCATTATGTAAAGACCTAAAAAAAAATTATTATACGCATTTTAAATAAGAGGCGATTTTCAAGTTTAGCAAATACATCTTTTTCTAGATTGATATTGTTAATTTCTTCTTTTTCAACACTAAGTGCCATTACCGAAACAGGCCAATTGGGACTGTATTAAAAGTAAGTGGTGCAAACGCACACCCTGATCCTCCCAAATGGCGCCCCTGCACAAATAGGAGCCGTGGAATAAAAAAGTTTGATTACCACAGAATTATATAAATACCTAAACATAGAAAGCACAATATTAATTCACTGTCTATAACCGTGGTTGAAACCATAGTAGAACCGCAATTATTATAGGTAACACGAAAAGGGATAATCATAAACGCTGTTGTTCGTTGTCAGTCGAGACTACAATTAATGCGTTTAATTTTACGTGATATCTAATATCCAAGTAATTTATAATAATAATAATAATAATAAAATTCAATATGCCGAACGGTGGGTACTTCAGCTCCCAAGGAGACCCCTCGTAAATCCACCACTGACAGTAGATAATATACACTAATATTACAAATCAGTGGCGCAACAGGAAGTTTTTCAACGGGAGAGTTGGGGGACCATACTTGTTTAAACACAGACAATTCAACTAAAAAAAAAACTCTGGTATACTACAAATTATAATATAATATTATTATACCATTATAATTACGTGTATAATGTTAATATTAATTTAATTTTCATTAAATTTTTATTACATTAAATTTGAATCATACGAAAAGACATTTAAATGATGGAATTTCAATTGGGGAGGGGAGGTCCGGACCCAAAACCCCGCCACTCGGGTGCGTCCCTGATATAAATGTTAATAAGGGATGTAATAGTGAGAGAGCCGGTCGGGATAAATATTTTTTATATACTAGTATATATATATATTTTTTTTTTGAGTAGGAAGTGTTTCAATTTTGTGTCTATAATCATAACTCGTGTGTGTACCACGCATTCTCCCGTTATAATCAGTGACGTAGATACGATTTTTTCCGGGGGGGAAAGAGTTCAAAGGAACTCTCTAAAAAAGGTAGGCGAGCCGCGGGATATTATTGAGAGGACATCGCTTAAGCGAATTACTTATGATAAATATTTTAGAGTATTGTTATTAATATAAATTTGAAAGCTATATGCAATGCCGTAAATCATTGCTTTCGATTCTGAACGGATAGTTTCGGTGTATTATTATTATTTATTACTAATAATATATAATAATATAGTCAGTGGCGTCATTTCAGTTTTCAAAAGGGGGAAGGCAAAAGATTTAACCGGACCATTTAACTATTTCCCACTTACATTTAGCTCAATACAATATCTATTTTACGTGATTTTCATATTTTCTTTATCGTAGGCACGAATCGCCCGATATATATATATATATATATTTTTTTTTTTTGATGTGGGAGCAAATTCATTACTTTGTCACCTATAATAAATGACTCTATAGTACATAAATGTTACCTGACGTGATTCAAGTTTTGAAATTTCTTTTGTCACGACATTAAACATATTGGAAATGACGTTTCTGGACCAGCTCTGAGCAGCTTGTTCAATACCTTTTTTCCTCTCTTTCACGCCGTCTCGACCACACCACCTTTAGCTGTTTTCATTTTTATTTTTTACACTTGCCACTCACAAATTATATGCACATAAAAAACATCCGTTTGAAACGTTAAACAACGCCTAAACAAATTCGTTTATGCCGTAGCGATATGGGTTCGTCAACCGTCAAACGTACATCATATTCTACGAATTACGACGTAACGTCAATAATTATTATTTACGCAGTGCCTTTAACGATGACCGTGTTTATCGAGAAAAAAAGACCCAGAACCACGGTGAGTTGTAACCACGAATTAAACACATCTAATCGCGGTTATAACCTGCACGCTTATTAATTTAATTTTAATCCACTGTTATTTGTTAATAATACTCATCGGTCATTACTACAGATTTGGTTAGAATAATTTATATTCACATCAAATCAGCACGAGTCATCGGTCCAAACTGTGGGTGGCAATAAAATGTTTGATGGGTCGTCGCGAAATATTTTCACTTGAAGAAAACGTGCCGAAAAAGAATTATTATTAACCTATTGGAAACTTTTAAGATAATAATTCAATAGAAACGAGTTTCAACCGTAAATATTTAATGGAGTTCTGGTTTTCTGTTCAAAGAACCTAACACTTCCTTTTGAAAGCTATAAACGCTGCTTCCCGTCCAATTCTTCATGTAATCTTGTGAAGTCGGATTTCCGGACATTTGTCACATTTGTTTACCGTAAATAAACCATACTTCATAATATGTACTGTATAATATGTAAGTACAACATTATTACTGTACATAATTTTTTTTTATTTTGTATTAAAATTTATTGTTAATATTCCAATTATCCATATTTCGTACAGAAAATTGATTTGGGTGGGTCACCTAAATTTGAAAACTATCAGAAATGGGTCGCAAATTTTTTTCGTTAACATTGTTACATATTTGGTAAAAACGTCAAGACTCTAAAACCATAAGATTTGAACAAACGTAATTTTCCGCTAAAAATAAAATACACATTGTCGAAAAACTTGAAATGTTTATAAAAGAAAATTGTGTGACTATAATGATTTTTAAGATTTTTTTTTTTTATTGTAATTGGAGTAACATACTTCTGACATTGTATTAAAATTGTTAAACCTTAAAACCAAAAATTACCTCTTTTATGAATCGAACACCTCAAAAATACATAAAAATGAATAAGAAATATGCAACTTTGTTTCTAAAATTGTCAAAATATGCATTTTAAATTTTCGTTTTTTGAAATCGTCTTTGTAAGTATATAGAACGGATTTCTAGTTTGGTCTGCTATAAATCGAGAGCATGTTCATTTTTTTGCGTCTTATCAAAGTAACGTGTTTTGAGTTTGATATACTAGTAAATCATATCACATTTATTTAATAACCCTACCTTTGACTAATTTCTGGCTACGCCACTGGTCACGATAATACCGAAAATCAAGTGACGACTGAGAAATTTACATGGAGACATTATACCGTATATATTTATATTGCTACAGCTTTTTCATTCACTTTTTTCGCGCTTTTTTACTTTATTGGGAAACCATGTTCCCAAAGAAAGAGAAAAATGTCTTTTCCAAAACCCGTTCACGATGAACACTGTATCTATATCTCCGTCCGTTTACGATCGAACTTCATCATCGAAGCTATATTTTAACACGCTTTAAATGCTGTTAGAACGTTTCGCTCTGTAACTTGTTGCTGGGAGGGACAGAAATATTCCCCGAACAAACGGGCTGTGTTCACAATAACCATATACATATTATTTAACAAATCAATAGAATCAACGTGTTGGCTGTGTTTGTTTTGCCACGTGAATAAACGAGATGCCGAGGGTATCTATCTATTATAATTGTTTTTTAAATTATTAAGTTTTCCAAAACTATTGTTTTTGTTTCAGTATGATTACCGTTTATTTCAAAGCGCATTGACCACTGACCATTTTTTTAAAAGATTCATAAAAGAACACAACAGAAACAAAAAATAATTATGATTGTTTAATAATGTATTTATATAGTAATAAGGCGCAATCTAGTAAATTAGTTTTTGATTTATTGTCTCGGATATATATATTAATTTTTTTTGGGGGGTTTTTTTAAGAAATAATTTTTTCAACATTAGGAAACCTATTAGTCTACAGTAAAACATTTTCCTAGCACATTTTTGCACGTTTAAGTCATAGTTTGTGAAGCTTTTCGTGGTTAATAGCATTTTTTTACTTTTTTTTTTTGATAACTTTTGAATGCAATAATATTATAGGTTTTTAACGCATTCATTCCCTAGCCCTATGATCACCGCGCTCCTACCGTTAGTGGATGATAACAGCGGACACCGCGATTAATAGGACTTTCTCCCAGCGCCTTTAATATATTATAATATTGTAACGTGTAATAATTAATGATGAAGATAATATTGCGTTCGCCAGCGTTATATTATGCTCACCCTCATCGGTAACGGCAGCCGGATACGGGAATTATAATATATGTTGCATACGGAATATACACAGTCAACCGTCGCGGTCGGCTCGTGTAGGTGAATAATGTGTGCCCGCCAAAAACTATATTAATATATCAGTGGCGCGGTGATGTGAGTTTTGAGTGAGTTTAAACTACAGTGGTATATTCGGTGCTCGAATTTGTGTGACGCGGATGGAGGGAGCTAAGCTACAGTTCTTTTTTTTTAATATTTCGAGCGCACCTCAACTAATTATTCGTTTCGCGGAACGTATATAATTTTGCAAAATATCTTCTTTTATAAAGTGTAAAAAATTGAAAATTTTTACCATATGCGTGTATATTTTTTAATTTCTTAACGGAAAACGTTGAAAAAATAACGTCAACGTTCGTGTGGTTGAATTAATCAAACCAAACGATGATTCACATTTACAACATTAAAACGTTTATTTTTAATTACTCGATAATTATTAATATATCAAAAATATAATGTCACGGAAGGAATATGAAAGGCATAGCCCCTTGCTTCACATTAAGAATAAAGTAATTTCATGTTACTTTTTTTCATCTTAAATATTCGAAAGCTGTACGGATTCTTCTTCGAGTTTTCCAGTTTAACCACTGGATACGTTTAAAATATTTCTACACTAATATTTTTAAAAAGTGATCGCCTGTATTCCTGTAATTCGTATTGAAAATATACATAACATTACTAGAAATAAAGTTAAATTACAAATAATTATGTATAAAAGTTAACAAAAAAAATGCATGTATATGAAGAATGTAAAGTGCTTAAAAACATTATAAAAAGACGATCCTCTTTTATGACACCTGTACCCAGGAACATATTTATAGGAGAGCTGAGAGCGCTGCAGTCCCATCCCCCCCCCCCATTTAAATGTCTGTGAAAATTTTACAAATTAATAATGTCAATACTTAATGTAATATATCTACTATCTAGTCTCTCTGTTTTATTTATTTAGAAAACTGTTAAAATTTGTTATTTGTATTCACGGTTTATTACTGCGTTTGTACCTTGAGACTGCTGATAGTGAAGGTTGTTGGTCCTCATTCCCTTTACCGCATCTTATCCTTGTATAACCGGATTTTCAACAATCACTGTAATGAACACGGAATATCGCTTTAAAATTAAAATGGAGCGAGAAATGAGAGTTGCTGTTTCATACCTTATTCCGCGATTTGAAAGAAATATGTGAACAAGTTCACCCGTAGCACTTAATTCACGTTTCACGTAGCAAACACCTTCTCATATATCTCAAGATAATTACTTTTACAGTTTTTGTAATTTAATTTTATACTACATATATTTTGTTGTTCTTTTTTTTTTTTTTGCTTTAAAAAACATTTGATAAATCATTATGATGAAATATCATAAATCTACCTTATATGTTACTAGAGTGCCGTGGAAAAAAATTTAATCACAAAAGATGCCACTACTTGAAAAAAAGTTTGGGATTATTTGTTAATCAAATTACTGATTTTCGTCATTTTTCAACTAGAATTCAAAAGTTATATAGAATGTTTGTACACGGATACCTATATAAATTATTTTTCTTTTCCATTCGAATGTAAGCAGTGTACTTATATATATATATATATAATATATACGATACACAATACCATCCTCCGCAAAACCTATATCGACGCGCAAACAATCGATGTGGTGCAGTTTAATTAAAGTAATCGAAAGATTAGACACTATATACGTGTCGTAAAGGAAAAAAGAGTGGGCTATAATATGGTTGTACACAATTTATTTTTGTGTGTGTGTGTGTGTGTGTGTGTGTGTGTGTGTGCGTGTGGGATAATATCTTTACAATATATTTTTGATATGAAAGAAAATTGGTTAACGACACAAGAAATCCGCCGGTTCGCATTCATTCGTGTACCGAAATTGCCTACACGAAGCGCCGAATCACAAGGTTCGTTCCCATTTACAGTCATCCATTATAGTTGTTACGAAATCATTTTTTTGTGTTTATAGATTTTCCTACGGGTGACGTTCTGTCGTATATTTTCCATGCGTATTAGAGATTACAGTTGTTCGAAATATCTCACATGCGGTAAAATAAAAACATAAGTCAAAAAACAAAACATCGGTGGCGTGACGTGGGTTTCAAAAGAGTGTAAACAGTAATATTTCTCAAAATTAAGTGTCATAATATTAATTATGAATTAAGTAAAAAACAAATTTTGTTCTTTTCATATTTTTAATAATACCCACTTTTAATATAGTTTTAACAACAATGATACCTAATACAATATTAACAAAATTATTATAAACATATATTACAAATACAATTTCATTTAAAACACATATATATTCCTGTTGATTTTTTTTTAATAATCTCCAATCACATCATCATAAATCATCAACACCATCAATAGACACCGGATTTATATGCGTTTAAAATATTAAAAATAAGATTGTTTTTATGTTCTATAATTTCATCAAAATAATCTTTTATATGCATAAATATTCCGTTTCGGAAATATATTTGTTTCATAAAAATGTATTAAATACTGAAAAACAAATAAAATAATAAAATGTATAAAAATTAACAGATAGTTAAATTAATCCTCATCTTAAAAAAAAATACTTAATCTATACTTGGAGATGTATATGGTTTAGTTATATTTCATCTTATGAAGTGTACTTACTAAAAAAAAAAAAAAAATTATAAATTATATACGAGTACATAATATATTATGCAATAAAAGTAATATTCAGTATTATGAGATGAAAATAGTAATAACATGTTCGAAAAAAAATATATATATATCAATTTACCAACTAATATTGATACATCGCTTTCAAGTCGAACGGTAAACTTCACCCGATCTAATCATGGCGTCCGTAGGGTAGAAAACTAAGGGATGTCACAATTCTTTTTGTATATTTATTATAAACCATTACATTTTTTGTGAAATGTTCAAATTAAACCTCAGTATGCTCCTAAAACACATCATTTTGTACAAAATATTCTCTAACCTTGAAATATGCCCTTTTATGCGCTAAAATTGTTTTTGTATATCAATGCATAGGAAAATGAATCGTCGAGAAAGCTCATACTCATACTCAACTGCATACTCTCTTAGTAAAAATATGTAAAAACATAAAAGTCTGGTCTCTAATCATCATCATCATCATTAGAAAATAATAATAATAATAAAAGCGTAGGGTCACTACAATTCACTCATTAAGCGACTTGCGACAACAACATAACCATAGCCGTCCCAAGGGAGGGGGCAAATGGAGCAAGTTCTCTAGGGCTTCCAAAGTATTATGAATGCAGGGAGCGTCATAAAAATGAATGACAAAAAGAAAAAATTTGTTATTTTATTTTAGATATTAATTTCCCTTATATAATGATTTCGAGAACGAGTGTATTTATTATTAAAATACATAAAATTATGTAATTAGATATTACGTTAGTTTTAATTTTTTTTTTTTGGGGGGGGCGTCAAATATTATTTCCCTAGGGCATTATTGGTGGTAAGGACGGCACTGAACATAACGAAAGATATACGTCAATAACAAGGAAAATATGTTCTACCATCTTCTGTGCTGGGTCGTGTAAGCAAAATCAAAAGCGCTTAAAAACGCTATAGTGTAATACGCGATCCCCTCTATAACACCATATCGTTATACAACAACACGCGATAACACAATAGATTAACATTAGACCGTCACACGTCGAAAAATAATAGTTGTCAACTGCAAACGTCGTACACAGGGGCGTAATTACGGGAAAGGATATAGGGGATGGATCCCCTCCCATGGACTTTCTTTCGTAAATAACATAATATTATCTAATATACGAAAAATATAATAAAAATTATAATAATTCTAAACAATAAAAATAATTTTTTTTTTATTTTATCAAAATTTGTTATTATATTTATCATGATTCGTAATATTCCTCAGTTTATTGACCGGTAACTATACGAACTGGTATGGTGGTGTGATTAGGTTAGGTCTACGAAGAAAGGTTAACCTATTATTCAGGTGTTGATGTCAAAACTGATGAAGTATTCAATAAATTAGCTTTAAAATAAAGAAAATTAAAATTTTTTTTTATAAAATATGTCGTTTTTATTAAAGAAAATAATAAAAGTATTTTAAATATGTGACGTGTATATCAATCACTTTAACTTTGGTATAGTTTATCATATTTTATTATTGTATAACATTAATATTAACTTTGGAAGGATTGTTACAATTATGGGTTATCCATTATGCTACATTTTATATCCCCTCCCAAATAACAATCATAATTACGTCACTGGTCGTACATGTGTAGCAGATGGCTCAGACGTTGAGAACCCAACAAAAAGATCATTTAAATCACTGTTTTCAAAAAGAAAATGTAATTTTTTTTTTAAATAATTTAATTATATTCTCGATTAATAAATGTTCTTTTTTCCTTTGATTTTAAATGTAAGCAGTGCTCACAGTGTTTACATGAACGCTACGCCCGTGCAAAACATAAAGTCAAACATTCGAGTATATTATGTGAACAAATTAAAAAATACAACGGTCTAACACAACGTTTTCGCGTTTATTCTAACTGCGCGCTCAGATATCTGCAGATGAATTTCCGCCATAAATCACTGCCCAAAATTTACTCTGATTTCCATTTCACACATATCCTCAAACATTTCTCGAATACATCCAATACATTAACACGCATGCCTTACGACTAATCGCGTAGTATATCAACAACGACAATGTATAATAAAAACAATAATTAATTCGTTCGAAATATTTAGTTTCGGTATAAATCAAAATTCTCTGGTGTATTACGCATAAATCATCGTCGTGCACCTGAAATTTTACATGGCCTCACATTATGTACATTACACATTATAACCGTAAAAAGTCATCTGCAGGATAGAATAAAAAAATACTTTTATTCTCCTTTCTAATGTCATATCCTGTCTAATGAAGATCTAAAGTTCATTTACATTACACTACATCAGTCGAGAAGAAAGTTTACTTTTTCCGTTCACCATTTTTCTGTGGTTTACATTTACGTTATTTTCGGTGGAAGTTTTACACTAGTCAACTTTATCTGCTCCATTTTACATTAAAATATTTCATCGAATCATCCCGAGTATAATTTATTTACTTTGGTTAAAAATATCAGACATTTTATATTTATTATTCTCTTATTTTTTCACGTATTTTATTTAAGTTTTAAGTATAACGAAAATTCACAACACTCAAACTGTCTCCACTCCTGATTAGCTGTATCCTATTTCTTATGGAGCTCACAGTCGGCCACTGTAATCTTGGTTTTTAAATTTTGGGTAAACTTCTAAAAACTTATTTTATAATTTTTAATTGTCTACGACTAAATAATAATAATAATAATAATATATAACATAATATGTAACACAATAATAAATACAATAATGTTTTAAATTATCAATGATAGGAATTTTTTAATATGTTTTCAGTTATTTTATAGCTATAATAAAATACCATTTAATAACCAATATAATAATAATAATAACAATAGTAGTAGTAGTAATAATAATTTTAAAATGGTATTTTATTATAACTATAAAATAACTAAAACATATTAAAAATTCCTATCAATGATAATTTTAAACATTATTGTATTTATTAATGTGTTACATATTATTATTATTATTATTTTTTTTTTTTTTTTTTTATTAGTCGTAGACAAAGACAATTAAAAATTATAAAATAAATTTTTAGAAGTTTAACCAAAATTTAAAAACCAAGAGTACAGTGGCCGACTGTGATATTGTATATTGCGATATTGGTAGTATATATAATTACCATTTATTAATATTATTTTTTTTTTTTTTTTTTGAGATTAGTGGTGTTGTTGTTGTTGTTGTTGTTGTTGTTGTTGTTGTTGTTGTTGTTGTTGTTATGCACTTATACCTACCTACGTTTTATATTTAATGATGGAATATAATTTTAATTTACGTACGTATATTAACAACGATTGACGAATGTATTGAATGTGTTCTAATGATATGTGTGTTTATTTATTATGTCTTTGTAGTACGTACATTTTTTTTATATTGAAGGAGTCCTTACAAAATATCCCCTTATATTGATTTTAAATCATATATATGAGGGTATTAAAAAATATTTATTTAATCGGGTATTATATTTATAATAAAACCAGCCAGATTTTAAATTCCTTAAAATTAGTAATTGATCAAATAAGTGAATAAATAATACCGTGTATTTTATATATATGTTTTATATAAAAAAAAAATAATTTGATGTCAATGGATGGATGATCAAAACGTAGACCGACAGCGACTCAGTTATTAAGAAAAAAAAAATTACGTTTTTTGCGAATCGTACACTTATTCGTGTGTGTATCAGGTGACCGTAAATAGGGATCGAACTTCATTGCATTAAAAAGTGATTAAAATTGCTTGCATTATTGTTCGAAAAATTTCTTAAAATTGCATTAAAAATTTCTTTAAAATGCATTTGAAAAAAAAAAAGTAACAGACATTGACATTGGCTTAAAAATATCCTGTTTATTAAATACAAATTTGAGTAAATATAATTTATTTTTTTTACTAAAATACACACGGTCTACGTACTTGTTGAAAAAAAACAGACATGCGATATTATCGTAACCGAAACGGAACAAGTATACTGACAAATGTCTTGGTATGGTATCGTCTGCGATCTCAATTCAAACGGTTGCCGGTTTGATTATCTATTGTGCGTCAAAATCGTTTTCTCGTTTTAAAAATAAATACTTAACTGTCACCACCACGACGATGTTGATAACCGATAGGCGGTAGCAGTTGATAATCGTATAATTTAATTTATTACTGGTCATAGCCCGTAGCTCGAAATTAGAACAAGTTACCACCAATAGTGAGTGTTTGCCACAAAACAAAAAAAAAAAATTAGATTTTTCTTTCATTTTTTTTTCATAATAATGTACCAGATTTCTTAAAAATGTTTAAAAAAAAGTAAGAAAATTGCACTTAAACTTCGAAATACATACAAATTGTGCATACAAATAAAACGTCAAAAAATTGCACTTACATTTGTTTGTATTCAACATGTACATTTCATGAAACGAATTTACATATCACTCCAGCAATAAATTCCATTTCCTAAAAAAAAAAATGTTGCAAAAGCAATAAAGTTCGAGTTCTAACCATGAGGATCACGGGCAAATATTATCTCGCCACGCGTGAAACTGGATATATAATGGATATATCGACTATAGTGACTATAATTGCTCGATTAGTTAATATTATATGCAGTAAATATATACTGATCGGAAAATGATTCGTTGATCGTAATTTTCAGTATTTTCTCGACTGTTTACTCGTTTTTATTTTTATTTTATTTTATTTTTTTTTTTTTGCTCGTTTTACTCATTTTCTGCAGCTTGTAGGCTAGAACTTTCCCGCCTATGCGAGAAAATTGAAAAACCCGCAAGAATAACAATGAAAAAAGTTCGCGTTTCATAAATAACGAAAATAATGGCTAAAAAAAAAATTTCCAACAAAAACTTCGACAACGACATCTGAATGTGTTTGTCTAGGAAAATATTTATATTATAAATTCATTTTCCTGGAGATTCCGTTTTCAACACTGCAGCCGCTGCAGTATTACAGTCAAGAGAGTTTTGCGCCAAAACCAAAACATATTTCAACTAATGACATCGTACAAGCACTCGCGGATATTTAAATTATACAAATTTTATATCGCATTACCATACAATTACTTTTTGATTATTAAATAAACTTAAAAAACATTTTCATTTTTTTTTTCGTAAAAACATAAATCGCGTATAACCGAGAACTATTTTCGTTATAATTAATAAACGATATTATGCATTATTTATAGTCAAAACTCCTTTAAACATACACAATGGGGATGTTATATTGTAGATTGAAAAATATATGTATTATTTGAGAAAAAATATTTCATATTGAAAAAAATTATTTATGTTGGATTAACAAATATATTTCAAAACGCAGCTTATATAGTATATACTATTCATTACTGTAATAAAATATTTAAATATATGATATTCAGAATACCAACCCGTGGAAGCAGTGGCTATTTTTGTGTGCACTGTGACACACTTTGTGCACTACGAAAAATCAGAAAAAATAGCCACTGCGTGGAAGTAACTTTACTTTATTAATAAATTTATCCTAAATAAATCTACTTTTTTTAAATATTTCACTCAGACGTGTTTTAAAATATACTGCAGATATAGTGTCTTATCACTAAAATGTATCGTGTATCATTCAATATATTATCCATTCAAATCGTATAGCTATAATCTTTAGTTAATGACAATAATATATATAACTCCATATATAGATAAGTTGATCAATAATAATAATTTTAATTTAAACTTGAACATAAATGTAATATATTCCTATAACTTATAAAATACAAAATGTTGAATTTTTTTCGTAAACGTATAAAAAAAGTATTTACGTCTTTGTTATGCTTTTGTTATTTTCATACTCTATTGTAAGCTATTTTTTATGGAGGTTTTTTGCTGAGTAAGTACTTAAAACGTTTTTCAATATATACATTTTTTTTAACTCTAGTGTCCCTCGACAGCGATTGACAAACACACACACATATATATATTACTATATTTTTATCACCCACCTACAATTTAGTCGTGACACCGATAAAGAAAATATGATAAAACCTATATTAATGCGGATACCTCTCAAAAGCGAACACGTTCCCAGTAATGTAAACTTTTAAATTTCCCGACAAAAATACAATAGAATACAATAGAATTTGACAATATATTTTAACCCAAATGATATTTAATATATATCTATCTGTGACAATAAATTAAAAACTGTTTTAATAAATTGCGCCTTAATACTATACATATATGTTACTATAACAACTATTATTAAATTTTGCTTCTGTTGTCGCGGAATATAATAAATAAATACAAAACAATATCGCGACTACAAAATAAATTCAGTGAAAAATAATTGAGAATTATGAATCATGAAAGATCCGGCGTACAGTACGATTATACTCACTTGTATCGCAAAATAATTAGTTATTTAAACTAAAAAAAAAAAAAAAAAAAAAACACAATTATTGTACAACGATCGAAAAAAGAATATTCACAATTTTCCTTGCCAGTTATCAAAAAAATATATTAATAAGTGTGAAACAAAAAAAAAATCAAAAATTTACTTTTATATTTAGAGCGAAGCGCGGTTAGCTATTGGTTTTATAATAAAATTTTTTTTTCTGTGTACAAATTTTCGATTAAAAAAAAAAAATGCTCAGATTGTCTCGTCGTGCGTTACGTTCCAATAACAAATTCTATCTAATTGGTAACGTTTATTTGAAACGTTTTTCAATTTTATCCGTAGTTTCCTTATGCGCAATTTAAAACAACCCGAAAATTAGAAGAAAAACTACTCGTATTTTTGCAATAGTTTTTAAAAGCAGGGAAAAAAACTTGGTAGCAAAAATTGTGTTAAAAACGACAAAATCGCGATTTAGTCTAAATTTATTATTTTATATATTTATAACAAATAATATTACACTGAAGCTCCGCTCTGCAGAATCGTCTTATTGAATGCAACGACTTATCATTGCTTTCAAATTTATAATAATAACAAAACTCTAAATAAATTTTTTTATTTATTATGTTAAAACGTGATCGGCTTTGAACGTTACAACAACAAATTATACAAATATAATTGTGAGAAAAATGTTTTCCATTTGGGTAGGTACTTCTTTTAGCCTTCTACAACAAAGCATGTATAGTAAAGCATGTTAAGCATGTGTATAAGCCCTACACAATTCTCTGTTAGGTTATTATCACCACTTTAAAATGTTTATATTTTATTATGAGACACTGCAGAGTTGACGCGGCGAATAATGTATCACAAAACTTTTGTACAGAAAACGAAATATAGCAAAACAAAAAAAAACCACTATAATCACTAGCCGAAATTAAATAGTTTCGCATAATGAATTCCATACAGACATTACCGTAGTAAAGGATAGTGGAAAATGAAGCGCACAATATCGGTTTTTGGTATTTATGAAAATGTGATAGGATTTAACTTCCTATATATTACTGGAAAAACGAGTCATTGTCCTTATTTTAACCAATTCTGTGTTAATTTACGAATGTACAGTTCAGGATTTAGTAATGGGTTTGAAGGGTGTAGTAATCTCCCGTCCCACCATTTCAAACACCTTATTTATTTCAATCGGCGAGTTTGACATTTTGACACGCGAGTCGGCAAATATTATTGAATAAATTGATTATTTACATAATTTTGTTTCATACACATTTCAAAATACACCGCTATTTAATATCAAATTGTCCCCGATAATCGTTACCCAACAAAAACATCATTATTATATATACTTACGCAAATAACATGGACAGAACTGTTTTCTCAAGTGGGGAGGTGAAAATATAGTAGTCCTGACCGTCAACGTCTGAGGGTCGAGGGTGCAAACTGAATCACACTATATAAAATATGAAAAACCTTTTTTTAATGTATATAATTTATGATATAAGATTGTAAAATAGCTGTAAATAAAAAAAAAACTTTTTAAATAAAATAAAACATCGTATAATATTGATGTGTAAACATCTATTACGGCGGTGTGAGGGTAAATCTCGGGAAATGGGACGGAAATGCGCAAGCTGTTGTCATGCGACTACTAATAATGATATTTATTAATATTAATAATATTAATTAATTTACACGCAATTTATAATTTATAATGTGTATGCTGTTGTCATGACAACTAATAATAATATTTATTATCGAAATTGCTTTGAATAAAGATACCAATATTCACAAATCCCAATCACAATTCCGTTCCATTTTTACCGCTCACGCAACGTTTACACATCAATGTCTCGAGTACTAGCGCAGACTCGTTACGAAATATTTTTATTAATTATTTTCCGAGTTGTTATGAAAATAAATAGCCAATATGTAATAGTTAATATTATAATTTTTTACAAAATTATAAAACATTTCAATTAGAAATCATTATAAACCCGGGACACAAAAATAATGCACTTTAGCTACGTATTTCAACAACTATATACACGTTCTCATATTCAACGCGAACCAACTAAAAAGCTAAAAACACATGATATTATTTTAATATAAAAATCTCAAGTGTCACAGTCTAATACGTATAGGTGTAATTGTAAATAATATATCTTTTTAACAAAATTATAAAAACATTTTTAAATTTAAAATAATACATCCAAATATTGATTTTCTCTCAGATGTTCTAAACATAAATTCTTGAGCAATTATTTTTTAATCAGTTTTAGCTGTTATTGGTTTATGGATTTGTAAAACCGCACTGATCGAGATAATTTCTTTTGAGTCATAGTAGATCTCAACGGTAGTTTTTCAGTCTTCTCGGTGCACTGAATGAGCGCTTGGCAATCGTTGCTGATACCGCAGTTGACATTAATTTTTATACATTTTTTATGTTCATACACGTAGGCACATTCATTCTTTAATCAAATCTGAATACATTATGGAAAATAATATAAATTATAATATTATTATTTCATGATAACCGCTATGAACCATTTTGTGGCCATTTCTCTCGATAAATAAATAAATGACTTTGATATGACTATACAATGCCACAATTAGGTTTTCGTCGAATTAATAAAATTATTTAATAAAGTTCTTCACTTACTCGTCATCGTCCTTCCTTCTATCAACACACCCAAACCATCTCATTGAAATTCTACAACTAACCAATGAATAAATTATTATGTTAATATTTTCGTATTCGTGTCGAAAATTGACGCGTCATTGTGGTATGCAATAGACGACCGTAATAGGTAATGAGAAATTTTTCGAAAAAGTCAATATGATTTTCAAGGAGATAAACAGTATAATAAAATCTGAAAATCGAGTAATTCATATTAATCCATCGTAAATACACGAGCGCATAATATTGAAATATATTATAAATGTTAAAATATCCGACGCCATCTAGTGGACTGGATTCGAAATTACTGTTATTGTTAAAACACAGCAACGAGAAAATTTCGGCTAGTAAAAAAAAAACCCCGAACTTTTGAAACACCGGAATTTTTTTCTCGAATGATATTTTACAAAAATACTATGAGGTTTTCTTTGAATCACTTTTCCATTAGATAGATAGAGATATAATAGTAATTGTAGTGAATGCGAGTCAACGAAATACATACAATTTTGTTTTTAAAATAAGTAGTTATTTATTGAAATTATCAGTTTTTAATATTTATTTATACAATTTTTGTCTTTCCTGCAGTCGTGGTGGTAAATTATAAAACAAACGAAAAAACGCATAAAAAAGTACACACATACTGCCCAAAAGTTGTTGACGAATAATAAATATATATATATATATATAGAGATGCGTATAGGAGCGCACTGCTAAGGAATAATTCGGAACGCGCAAAATAAACTATTCAGGAAGTCCGGTGGTATCAATACGGAAAGTATCACAAGACTTTTTCCACGTGTACAGTTGATTAAATAAAATATTTTAAAATCGGATATTTCCGACAATTTTATCCGTTTCTTGCAAGTTTAGGATAGATTTCCCAACGCTTTTGAAATTACCCGGGAAATCCACTTATTAATCTATAGACTGATGTTAAAGTCTATAGATGTAGACGGAAAAAATAATTTGGTATTAATACACGCAGTTAACTATAAAGTTAAAATGACTGTAATTTAGTAATATTAAGGGGATTGAAAGCGGGTATTTTCTCTCTTTGTCTTACACACATCATAACGTGGCAAAATAGACGTTTCGTACTTCCGACGTACCGACCGATCTATTGGTGCGATAAGAAATTTGAAAACGGATTTGAATTCCTCGTGAATTTTACTACAAAACGACTTTCCCACTTTTTTCATTTTTTTTTTTTTTTTTCATAAACCCTTAAAAAAATTAACCGAACAAATTTTTAAAAAAAACTGTTAATAATTCATTTTTGAAGGTCTTAAAAAAAAGAAATAAAAATAAGTATTAGTATTTATAATCAATGGTTATACTAACCGTCGCTACTCTATTTCCTGCTCTCCGCGCCGTCCCGTAATCGTCCGGCTTTAAATCGCGAGAGATTTTCCACTGCTCCGGTTTATATTTGTTCTGAAATTTTTAATTTCTCGAAATAATATTACCGCAACGATTACAAATAAGGAAAAAAAAATTTTTAAATAATATAAATCATTCACACTTTCTTGATGTTTACCTCAATATTATAACTAATGATGACCTCACATAGGCTATATTAAATTTCTATCTATAGCACTGAACCCCCCCCCCATATAAAACTCTTATCTATAGCACTGAACCCCCCCCCCCATATAAAAATCCTATCTACGGCACTGGTGGCGTCATTTGGTGGAAGGCAGGCATAGGCGCAAATAGGGAGGCTGGGGCTAAGCCCCTAAATGTTGTATAGCCCCCCCCCCCAAAAACTAATGACATATATGCACTACATTATGTTATATGAAATATTTTTCATTTCCATTTTTGCTCATCCCCATCGAAATAATGCAAATATTTTATTTTATCAAAAATTCAGAATACTATGGAATTGCGTTATAAAAATACAAATTGGTAAAAAAATCCGGTATTGGTAAATTGGGTACCAAATGACCCATTCTCGTTAAATTGGGTACCGGTTAAAAAAAAAATGGTAGTAGGGAACTTGGGTCCGGCCACCTGCCTACCTTACTAATTATTTATTTCTATATTATTATACATGCGTGTGTGTGTATTATCATCTGAAAAGTACAGAAACTCGATTAGTAAACACTGATGTCTGATATTAGTTGAAACTATTATGTTTGTGATTTTGAAGTCTCTATTTCCTACTTAGTGTAGTGTGTGTCGTACGTGTAACTGTGTAGTAATATGTAGAATAGTAAGTAGCACAATATATGCGTAGTAGCAACAATGAAAAATACAGAAGAATAAGTTAGACAGTATACGTATGGCGGGGACAAGAACGGATAGTCAAGCGAGTTACATAAAATGATTAACAACGAAGAACTCGTATATTGGTACCATTTTTTTATTAAAATAACAACAATATTGTTAACTTTTGACTATTCTAACATAATTCTCTTTTATTATTATTATTATTATTACTATTATTTGTTCAACAAATTATAATTGAGATCTTGATATACACTCGTATCCAATTGGTACCTAAATTTAATTTATACTTTTTTCATCGTAACTTTAATAATAAACTAAAATCACATAATGTATATGGCAGTTGTTTGAGTTATAAATACATACACAATATTGAAAAAAGTATATAAACAGGTATTATTGGCACTTATTTATAAAAAAATTAATGTATACAAAACACTTTATAACATAATAATAATAATAATAATAATAATAATAATACTCATTGTTGTATAAATTGAAAAAATATATATATTACAAATGTAAATATGACTTTATATAGAGACGTTTCAACATAAATAGGTTGTTCAAGTTAAATTCTTCAATTAACACACAAGACTTAAGCTATTAAAAAAATACCTCAATTGATTAAACAATATAATATTAATAGTAATAATATGAAAATGAAGGTATGTACATTTAATTTTTATGTAATAACATTAATGAATATTTTATAAACATAAATAAAACTATAGCAACATATAATCTATTCAGACAAGAAATAATATGTAATTACAAGTAATTAGTAATTACTAAAACTATTTAACATGTTAACATGAGAAAATACATCAAATAATAAATAACCAGAGCAAAACACTGTTTTACTTCTTTCCGTTTTGTTTCTTGTTTTTGGTAATACAAAAAAAAAACTGTATACCCTCGAAACACGAGTTTTAAGTATGTATTATATGAATTTTCTAAAAGCTATATTTAAAAATATCAAAAGAAAAAATATTTTAAATAATATATTAATTGAACACATAATGCTATAAATGAATAGAGCACAAAACTTCGACAAATATTTCAGTGGCCTTTGGTTTTTTTTTTTTTTTACTATAAACAAACTGTACTCAAAATAAATTATATATGTTTACTTAATGCTAACCTACTTATATTACTTTTAACAATAGCATTTGACTAAACATTTTGTAAAATTTACAATAATTTGTGACATTTACCATACATTATTATTATTATACTATTAAATATTTCTGTTTACTTAAACAATATGCATATATTTATATATATATAGAAATATATTTTATTTTATTTTACAATATAATTAAGTGACAAACGTAATATAAATTAAAACACCTAGTGAACACATAAAAATTAAAAGTGAGATCCATTAATCACATCACTTTATTACTAAAACTAAATAGGCTTTGTATATATAAATATAAAGAAATTTTTCTCAAGGAAAATGTTTTGTTTAAAAATCAAACGAATAAAAATATCTTAAGTTATTTAGGAGTGAGAATCAGTCCTTATATAAAAAAAAATATAAACACTTTTCTTTTACTATTTTTATTTTTAATTTTTAAATATATTGATGTCTTTCGTTTTAAAAAACTATTGAACCTTGTTCTAGATGACTTTGTTTATGAATGAAAACGATCATTCGACTGATGAACTAAAAACGTTGGTTATCTAAATATAAATATTTACGTGAATTAGCATACTATAATATTGTATAAACATTGCCTAATAAATATTACTTGGATCACTGGCATTCGATGGATCCCCATTGCCAATTATTGGGCAGCAAAACTGATTGTTATTGTAATGATTGTTGTTGTTGATTGTAGTGATAGCTTTGTACTTATCAACAAATGGTGGACACAATTTAGTAGGCATGGGAACTTGCGACGGATGAGGTGCTTGCGGTGAAGAGCAGTTCACCAATGACATAGGGCTCATACTGAATATATTTGGATGCAACTTCAAATCAGGAAGTTTTACCAGAGGCGTCTGAAAATGCTTTATGTTAGAATTTTATCAAATAACCAACATTTTTATTTATAAATCTTAATAAAATTTTAGTTCAGATACTATTAAATCGCTTCCGAGAATTGATCACATGAAATAATATTTATCAACTAAGCAAGCTGTTTTAGAAGCCAGGAAATTAAACAAAAATCTCAACCAACTTCATAACAAACAATACATAGTAATTAATAAAAATCAATCATCAGCTCGGCCTATTGAAATATCATCATGTTATTATTTTTAAAAAATCATAATTATAAAAGAAAAAATATTGTAAACAACACAGTGGAATTTTATTAATACAAAATAATTGTATAATTATTGTTTTATATAATATATTATATTTATTAAACAAGTAATTAATATTTAGCAAATATTGTATGATATATCATGAAAATTGATGCATTGTATGTACTGATTTTCAAATGAGTACCACATAGACTTCATACAAACATTTTAGGCTTCCATTAATGAAAGTTAACAAAGCAACAAAAAAAAACTATTTGATAATAACGCATGTATAAATTAATTTATACAGAATCAGAATTTGGGAATAAACATATAAAAATAAGTTTGAAAAACGATAAAGAACCAGACAAACAAGTCAACAGATCTTACACGTTAAAACCCATTTCTATCATATGGCCCCCAAGCTCATCATGCTTGTAAAAACTATTTTAATAGATTTGATTTAAAAAGTTGTTTTATATAGTACATATTATACTTAAATATTACTTATATATTACTTATTAGTACATATTATACTTAGATAATAACATAAAATTCAATAGCTAAAATACATTTTAATACAATATTTTTGTAATGTTGATCAGTTAACTAGATCGCTTCCGAGAATGATCACGCAAATAACATTTTTAACAGATTTAATATTTTTCAATGTTGGGAAATAATCTCGACCAACAGATAAATTTCAAGTCATGTTAGAAACATCAAGTCAGCCTCGGCCTGTTATCATCATTTTCAACAAAATGTGTCTATGAATTAATATAAAATTTTTTTAAAAAAATTGTAATTTACAACACATAAATATAATTTAAAATTGTCACCAGATAGATTGACAAAGAGGCAACAACGTTTATCAGTAATTCTATCCCAAACTAGTTTCTATACTAAACTGTAGCCAGGAGAAAACAATAAAACCGGTATTTGTTATACAAAATGTAAGGATGAACATATGGTTTTAAATTAATAACATAATATTAGTTTTAGAATTGTTAATAACAACTATTGGTTTGTTGATTATTTTAATAACACCAAATATAGAAAACCAGATTTGAGTTCTACGCATCACCGCCCTTATACCAATCTTCTATTTAGCAATAATTGTAAAAGAAAATTGGATCAAATCTTTATATATTTACTGTTGTATGAAATAATATGAAACATTATTATTGATTACCTTATTCTCATTGGGAGGCAATGCATTATTGTCACTGAAACTTTCATCGTGATTCATTGCTGCACTCATCATAGGTTTACAATGATTCTTTTCAATCTGATCTGGTGTGGGTGATTTCATTATACTATTGGGTAAATTTATTCCTACACCTATTAAAAAGAGAAGATTAAGATTCACGATTTATTGTGAATTTAATTGTATACAATAACTTACTAGCAAGTTCTTTGTTAAGCACAATATATCCTTTAGGTGGCTTGCCTTTAATAAGAACAGTATGAGAAATACTGGTTATTAATGCTATCACAGACTGATACCCATACACTGCAGGCTGAATGGCAGTTCCAAATACACGCAGGTAAACAGCTTCAAGAGACGTTAACAATAATCGACCATCAGACATCATTAGTAAACGATACATGTCTTGAGCAAATAACTGCAAAGTGGTTAATTGTATGTACTCTTCTCCAAATTTAGTTTTTACAACCTAAACAAAAAAAATTCATGAATAATATATGCTAAGATTAGAAAATAATTTAAATTCATTACATTTACAGTTTCACTAAGTTTCTCTTGGATGGTTTCAATATCAATAGATTCTCCAAACATCGTTTGATATACTGACTGAAATTGTAGAACTGACATTTTATCATTGGACGCGTGTTCCATTAATACGCGTCGTACTTTTAATGACAGCCTTTGAGCTTCTTTACGATCCACTGCTACCAAAAATAGTTCTCCGTTGTTATCAACCACCTACAAAAAGATTAATATTTAAGAAAAAAATAAAAATTTTTTACAACCAATTTAATTCATATAATCTAACCTTAACTGCATCATCGAGTTTTTGTAACAACTCCATTAATGTTCCACACTCGTACATGGAAGGTTTGAGGCCATACCCATACTGCCACAAGAAAGCATTCTGAAGCTGACTAATCTGCAATGGATATATGGCCAACGCAGCTAGTTGTTCACCAAGAACATTCTGTTTCACTTCAGTTGTTAATGAAACACGGCGTTCTCCTTCTAAATCGTCTTCAATCTAAATAGTAAATAAAAATTATTTAAGAAATATGTTGGTCATAAGTAATAAGCGTAATCATAATTCATGACACAAAAATACACAAACCAACACCAAAACGTATGCCCTAAACTACCTTAACAATATGTGGTATAGCTTCAAATAATTCAATCAATTTTGTAAATCCAAAATCGGCTACTTTACATTGATGGCCAAAATGGTGATGATAAGAAGGAATGAACTTGTTAAATAATAAACTACATTGTGGAGCATGACTTAGTAACTCTATTACCTAGATAAATCATAGATATTTACTTCTTTTTTGCTTAGTTGTATTTCATTGGAATAAAAATAAGAATAATTATAAAAATAATTTTTTAATTAGATTTTCTTCATGGATAAAAATAATCATACTAAAAAATGTAAATTATTAACATACTTCTGTTGCAAAGGCTTTAGTGCGTTCTATTTCTTCCGGTGTTTGTTCTCTTTTAGGAATTGCTACTGATTTTTGACCATCCAGATGACCAATAACAACTGTATTTTCCGAAACTTGTAACAATAAATCTTCAAGAGAACAAAGTCCATAATCTACTGGATCAAATGCACGACCTAAAGTCTTTTCAAAAAGCATAGCGAACTCTACAATAGGCACTTGTTTACTGGCCACAGATTTAAGAATACGCAATAAATCTGAAGTAAATCTTCGCATTTGAGCTTTATGTGAAAGTGTCATGAAACGTTTATTACCCTCACCAAATACCTGGGACATAAAATTTTAAAATCAATATTAGTCTTATACCATTAAAATATTGATGAAAAAAAAGTTACCTGCACAATATTGGGTAGTGCTTCTAATAAATCAATAAGTTTGGTAAACCCATAATCAGCAACCCGACACTGACGCCCAAAATGGTGATGATATGCTGGTATAAAACGATTGAATGACATAGTACAATGAGTACAAGTTTTTAATAAATCAACCATTTCACGGCTTAACAATGCCAAATTATTGGCTAACGGCGGACTAATACTTTTCAATCCACCAACACTAGCTGTAAAATATTGAATATTTAATAAAACTAATAAATATAATAATAATTTCTTAATAAAATTTTACCTTCTGATTTAGTATCAGATTCCTGAGTAGAAGACCTAGTGGACATATTTCCAATATCTGAAGCTGAAGATGTTGTAAGATATTTTATTCCAACACTACAACTTTGCAGAAGTTCAACTCCATGAACAGCAGTTACAATATGCTCTAAAGGAACTCCATTTTCATCGATCTGTATTGGCTCATTGAATGCAGCTTCATAGCAATCACAAATACTAAAAATAAATATATAAATATTATTTTATTTTCATTTAATCATTAGTAGCAAAATGAATTTTATATTATTTACGTGGCTAGAATTAGATAGCCATTATGAGATGAAATCAATGAATGTAAACGTGTAGAAAATTCATTAAGTGAAACTTTAACATTGGGTAACGCAGGCATTTCCAGTTCAGCCCAACCTTTATCATCAGTTGGTCTATTCATTTTTGCATGAACTGGACAGTACGAAATTGCATCACTTTTATCCTAAATAATAGAAATATATAAAAATCATGTTTAATTTTTAATGTTCAACAAATTCTTATGACTCACTACATGAGACATAGGCATAGAAGGCTGAAGAAGAGGTGATGGAGTATTGCGATGATCTGGATTTAAGCTAATAATTCTATGATTTGGTTCTTCAGTAATTAAACATACATCTTTCATTTTATACAAGTCTGATACAGATACAGAAGTCATAAAACGATTTTCAAACATTTCACGAAATTTGAATAAAGGTAAACGCCGTCCAGGAACTTCCATTAGTATGTATGCTATTTGAGATCTAAATACGTCTTTGAAATTAAAATAAAATTATAAAATAATGTATGTTTAAATTTTTACTACCTAAGTAATGTGGGGTTTTGAGGATAACCAGAATGTGCATAAGCAATCATAATTCTTTTAAATCCAATTTTGCGTCTATGGAGCTTAGAAATAGCATACTGAGCATCTTGTTGACTAGATACTCGAACAGCTGCTGCAAAGTTACCATCTGACTGATAGAACACAGATACGTGTAACACCTGTTACCGAATTCGTAATAATGAAAATGAGATTTATTTGAAAAACGCATATAATATAAATATTCATACCATAACATGCTCTCTAAATGTATTAAACAATATATTTTTCATCTCAACAGAATCAATATTTTGATCTAAGTTGGTAACATGTAAATCTACTGGATTACTTTGTTGAGGTACTGGTGCTTGATATGTCGCCGAATTGTTATAAGATGGAGATATAGGATAGAAGTATCGCTGAAGAAATAGTGATAAAAATAAAATACTAATACAATGTATATAATAAAAAAAACTCACATCAGGATTTGCATTCTCCATTAAAGTTGGTGCATTAACTTTCTTAGGAACTGGTGGTGGTGGAATTGAAGTGTTGACACCAAACATCATGTAAGGACTATTTGAACTCATCAAATTAGATCTTGGTCTTGTCTAGAATTTAATATGATTTAAAGTATAAAATTATACATTTTTATAAATAGTTTTTTACTTGACTGTCTATTTGTGATGCTCCATTTGATGCTCTTTTTAAAATTGTTATAGGAGCACTATTACCCATTGCCGCTGGATAACCATGTCGCATCCAGTTTTCACTTTGTTTTGCTAGAAAAATAAAATTTACAATTTTATTTAATTCTAACTGATATATACAAATACCCAATTCACTTTATTAAGAAACGACCTACAACAACCGATTTTTGTCAAATAATATTACCACCCACAATGCCAGATTAGATTACCCAGATTGTATATCTAGGATTGTATAACGTAGGCTGCCTAGAGCGCTTCTTAAAGTGAATAAAGTACGACTGATAATATATTACTAGGAATTTGTGGAGTCGATTTTTGAGTTTGATTAATAGGAGACAACTGTTCCTGATTTTCTCTGGCCCCTAATACCTGTCTCCCATTGTAGTTAACTGGTCCTCTCGGTCCATTCTAAAATTGAAATGTTTAGTTTAGTTAAAATAATATAAAAATATTGATTTTGTAGTTACATAATATTATACAATAATACATCGTACAACAAACATACATGTAAAACTGTAAAAATAACAATTTTTTAATTACGTTAATAATTTTTTTTTTCAATATTGTATATATATATCATATAATATAAAGACAAGTGCAGGCGCAGACTAGCCCACCAGGATAACAGGAAAATCCCGGTAGGCCCTCCTAAAATCGGGGCCCCTTCAAAATGGGTACCCCTTTCAGTAATTTTATTATTTCTAACAATAACGATAATGACGCAGATATAGAGTATAACAGCATGTGTTAATGTGTGTTAATCAAAAAACAGATTAATACCCATTTTAATATTAAGAATTATGAAAATATATGCGCAGTGGTTTGCGGATAGTGTCAACATAAAGATAAGCAGCATGCAAGTACCTACCAGACACACACCGTTACAATAAAATGAATTATTTATAAATTGCTTGAATTCCATTTTGATCGAGTCGAGATGATTGAATAAAAAAACTGGTTTTTTATAAGATTTAAATAAAGAAATTAAGTTTTTAAACATACAAAAAAATTATTTAAATATGATTGTGTATTTATTTTCACTAAGATTAAAATATAGATTTAGTTTATCTATTGTCTGAACAGAGAATTACTTATACCTAAACATTATATTGTTTCTACTTTCTAAAAGTAAAATACTCTATAGGTAAACAGTATTTAACTTACAGAAAAATAACAATTTTAGTTTTTTGTCATATTGATATTGTTATAACAAGTGGATAGGTGACAGATGTTACAAGTACAGATGTACATACAGAAAAAATAATTTGGTATTAGTACACAGTTAAATAAATTTTAGTTAAATAAAAGTTTAAATGATTATAATTTAGTAATATTAACTAAAAGAATAATTAAAATTACATAAATATTTTAGTTATCGACATGTGGTTAAAAACTAGTCAAAACGTATTTAAGTTTACTATATATTAACATTTTAATGAATTGGAAAATATATTTTATTATTATCAGAAATAAAAAAAAAATGTATATATTTATAATTTATTATAGTGTTATTACTTATTACACTTGTAATATTTATGATTATTAACTTTCAGTAGCGTAGCCAGGATTTTTCAAAGGGTGGGGCGAATAAAAGTCTTCAAAATCAAATTTTTACCTTAGTAGATAAAACATAGTGCAGGAGTGGACCTACGGGGAGGGGGGAGAATTTTCCCCCTTCCCCAAGAATTTAAATAGAAAAAAAATTAGGAAGACAAAAAAAAGGTCAGACTTTTTCTGTATTTTGCCGATAAACCTAAAAAGTCTATCGACTAAATGGCCGATTGACATAAATTTACCTAGTGAATTCCTCCCCAGAAAACAAATTAAATAAAAATATTTTTTAGAAAAAAAAAAAGAGACAGACTTCAAAAAAATGGCACTAAAAAGTATGAAATAACCTTTTTGAAATCGGCGCCGAATTTCAAACAATATTACGTTGCAGAAACGAATTTTATTAATCTAATATAAGTATTGCAAAACATTAATGTATTAATAAAATGCGTTTCTGCAATGTAATGTTGTTTGAAATTCGGCGCCTATTTCAAAAAGGTTATTTCATACTTTTTAGTGCCATTTTTTTGAAGTCTATTTCTTTTTTGTCTAAAAAATATTTTTATTTCACCTTTTTAGTCATAGTAGATATAGTAGTCATATCGTCATTCCTGTTCCTACATTTGAATTTATTTTCGTTACCTCTAAATTTACAGCACAGATTAAAATTCCAACAGATTAAAACATAGTTCCAAATGTCCATGATCGGTGTGCCTCCTCCTAAAAATTGCCGCTCGGGGCAAATGCACCCTTTGCCCCCATAATGCAACCATATATATATATATATATATATATATATATATATATATATATATATATACTTTAAATAATATACAGGATTTTATTAACTTACTACAGGCATTTGGGGTCCATTTAACCACGTTTGTATACCAACTGAATTTGATGGCAACCAAGGATTACTTCTCATCGAGTTATCTATACTAGTATTCATTTGGGACATTCCAAAACCACCTTTTACTTGTTGACCATACAAACTAGAAATAATAAATAATATTAAATGAAGTAATTTTACCATACAATAACCTAATACAAATTAATTAATAATCCAATGAGTATTCTTATGTAACTTGCCCATAAGTTTGATTTTCAAATGAGGCAGGTGGATTAACAGAATTCATATTAAATCGTGAATGCATATTATTCGTTGAAGAATACTGGATTGTTGTAGCAATATGTTGAATGTTTTCTTCTCTAGTCTGCACTATAGGTCTACCTATACAATTTTAAATACTTATAAACATTTTAATTTCCTGAAAACCAATTTAGATATAATTTTATACTTATGAAACTAGTTGAGAAAGGTTCTTCTTTTACAGCAAATGGCAAACTAACAACAATTTGACTATTAAACACGCGCTCTTTATTCATTCGTTTTTGAGCCCTAAACAATTAATATAAAATTAAAATTATATTAAAAGAATTAAAATTAAAAACCAGTGTAAAAAAAAACCATTTAATAAGAATAAAATTACCAGGCTTTATAAAACACGTTTTAAAATAAACGAAAAAATTAAATTAAAACAATGATAAATATAAATCACAAATTTAAATAGGTAACTACAAAAATTAAGTAAAAGACACACAAAACATTAAACTATTTAACTAATAAATTAAAGCTCAAAGAAGCAATTGAATGAATGAAGTGTAAGCACCAGTACATGACTATGGACTATTGAATTACTGACTGCATTGAAATGTGAAAGGCTCCAAAAATATATTGAAAGTGCAATGCGAATAGAAACTAAATACAGGGAATACCAAAGGGAAATATTGGGCAAAATTACAAAAATAATTACCGAGATTGTGTAAGCAATAAAAAGAGAACATTTTAGAAGATAAAACTGATAAATGTAATAGCTCAGTTGTTTTATTACTATTCACTTTATATTATTGTATACCTTGTAGCCATTTCTTTAGTAGGAAATCTAATTGTTGTTGAACAATTATTTATTACTCCAACACGTCCACCACAGTTTTCAGACAATCTTTTCAACCGATTTCTTATTTTTGCTGGATCAATACCACCAGGTAAATTGGATACAATAACTTCGACAGGTGTATTTCCACATTGCTAATAAAATAAACATTTTATTTTTCCTTTTTTTTTTTTATTACTACAAACAGTATACACACACACACATATATATATATATATATATATATATATATATAACAAATCATAATTCTAAACAATTTATTCTAATGCTTTCAGAATAATAACGCAACAGGCAACGAATGAGAATAAGTCAGAATTTACGCATGTATTCACATTCACATACCGTCACTGCATTGCATAACACAGACGAAACTACCGATAACCACAACCAACCATAGAACGTCTGGCCTCTGGCAGTCATTTTAGTGATCATTACGATGCGTTCTTATTCTGAAAACGCTATGGAAATGAGATACTATAATATTGAAATAATGATATAAAAAAAATAAAAATCCAAACATTTTGAAGTACCCATATTGGTAAATAATGAAAACATTTTTACAATAGTATAACTAACAAATTTTTGGAAATAATTCTAAAATTGTTACTTTTACTTATAATAGATAAACAAAATTCATATGAAAAATATGGTACTTTAAAAGTCAAATACTCAATGCAGACCAGAAATGAGAAGAAACTTTCTGGATGGATATATTGTAGTAGTTACCATTACGAATTTGTAATAAATTAATATCAATTTTAAAAGTTTTACAAAATGAATTGGTAAATTTTTAATTTTTCAGAATGACGATTAAATTCTTAGTTTACCAATTTATTTTTCCATTTGGATATTACAAAGTGTAATTTGTAAGACATACCTAAAGTATCCAATATTTAACCAGAACTATAATGTTTAAGAAAGAAAATAAAAGTTAAAATATAATGTTTTAACTACATAACTAAATAAAATTAATTTTACTTACTCGAAGAGCATTTCTTAATGGTAACATTTCTACTAAATGTGTATAGTTGTAATGTTCATTAGCACACAAAATAAGACTTTCAGAACAAAGTTCATTATGCAATAATATTACATGCATTTTTTTTCTAAAAAATTTAAATTTAAGTCATTTATACATATTTTGTGGTAAAAATGTGCAATATGTATTAATATTGATATAATATACTACCTATGTCTAATATCACAAAGGTCAGATGAAAAATTCACATCACCAGAAACTAATACTACAGCTGCAGGAGAACCGTGCAAGTCAGCAAATCTTCTCATTGACAAACGAAGTTTCTCGTCAGCTGCATTTTTGCACACAGATGTAACATGAACTAAATTAACCTAGAAATAAAAATATTAATATAAAACGTAAGTGATTATTCAATTAAAATTAACATCAAGTTACTTGAGCATCATTTAATTCTTGAACAACTTGTGAATTTTCTTTTTTAACATCACAGACGACGAGAAACTCAGCTTCTCGGTAACCAATAAAAAATCTATCTCTTATTGCTTGAGCTACAGCTACTGCAGATCTGCCTTTAGGGACCTAAAATTATTCATATAAATATACAAAATAAAGATTAATTTTTTATACTTCAGATTATTTTAAGTTGCAGACTTACTTGACAGTTTTCAATGTCCCAAAAAACACCAATTGGAGGCAAATAGTGAGCAAATGAATGTTTAAAACTATAAGGAATTGAATTATTTGTGTAACCACGTGAAGTATATGAGGAACGAAGTCTACTAAACGGCTTCTTGTTTTTTTTGTATGGTAACAACTGATTATCATATCGAAATGATTCTTGATCATAAACATCATAATTTGAACACAAAGAATCAGAATCCGATGCAGAATCTGAATCACTGTGTGAATATGAAGATGATGTAGTATTATTTTGGGGTGGAAGTTCTTTTGGTGTGTTGTAGTATTCATTAGTAAAATATGGTGGCGAGGGAAATTTAAAGTTTGGTTCCATCTGAGGATCGTATGAATATGGTTCTATGTTTCCAAAACAGCCAATATTTTCTTGACGATTGAAGGACACTTGAAAAATTAATTATTTATTTACTATTATATATATATTTAATAGATTTAAATCTTAAATTATTAAATTGTTCATCTAAGAATAGATTTTAAATGTCACGAGTATAATTAAGTAATGAATCACTATTTACTAAAATAACATTTAAATCACAAAGTGTTCAGAAACGAAAAGTATACCAAAATATTATTTTCATTAACATATTATATACTCGTAAAGCAAATAAAAGTCATTTTTAATACAGTTCAATATATAAAACTTACACTTTCTACTAGTACAGACAATAAGATGATCCATAATAATTCCAATAGCTTTCAACAGTTTAAAGAATATACCTCTGAATAAATTGAGGTATTAAGGCTGTGTTTACGATTTTTTAAATACGTATTTTTCTAAATGCTTGAGGTCTAAATTTAAATCTTGGTATCATTTATGTACCAACTGAATAGACCTGGAAATAAAAAACAAAATAAAAATGTATTTAAAATTAATAAATTAACCTTAATTCAATACAAATTAAAATATTTTCATTACATACATTTTATTCAATTAGATTGAAACAACAACAAATAATCATTACAAATAAAAGTCCGACTCTCATCAGTGAACCGCCATCTAGGCCCAGTGGCATACTTACAGGGGGGGGAGTCGGGTTAAACACCCTCCCCACCCCAGGACCAAAAAAAAATTTTAAATTATAAAGTTTGTACTATATAAATATTATTTGTTTTCGATTTATTACATTATACCACATGGCTGAACAGATAGACATGATATGCGAGTAAAACTGTATAATATATACTTTTCAATCTGTATAAATCTAAGAATCGATAAAGAAAATTCCTAGTACTACCAATAGGTGATAGCACATTCGTTTGTTTCTTAGTCGAAAAATTACCAGTTTTATTTACAAACTTTATTTATATTCGTATAATCATGTGGATGTGTTATAATTTGTGACACTATTATATTATATTATTATATATAACAGCAGTTTTATTTAATTTATTTTAATAATAAATGATTAAATTTGAAACATTATGGAGACAAAGTTTCAATGGTTTATATAAAATTATAAAAAAATATCCCTCCCCCAGAAAGAAATTGAAAGTACGCCACTGTCTAGGCCCATACCATTTAAAGCACAACTCGGTTAAGTGCTGTGTTAGGTCCATTTCTCCACTGAATCCGTGTCTTACAGATTGTTTACAATGTAGCGCCTGTCCTACATCCACGACGCTTGAGCTGACGTTGGTAGGTCAAACAGAGGCATATCGCCCTTACCACTATCAATGCCGGCTAGTGAGGAGCCTTTAAAGGACTAACAGCGGACTATATCAGAGCGATTTCTTAGGCCTCATTATAGATAAGGTGATTAGTTATTTCCAGTATTTCGTTATTTTTTATACGAAAACAATTTTTAAACACTATCATACATTCATTATCTCACTACCAAAAAAAAAAAAAAAACCATTGAAAAATGTTATTAAAAGTTGAAAAAAATAATGTTTAAAATGCTTAACGAAGGGTGCCTATATAATTATATGGCTAAATAATAAACGTAAAAAGCAAAACCCGTTGTGATTCTCCGATGAATATATATATATATATATATATATATATATATATATATTAGCTAAAATGCAAAAGCATTACCAAGATTAAAGATCGATCTACGTTAATATCCACCTACCTATTAGTTAATTTAACTATTATAGTTAATATTCGACGTCCATTATAATATCGACGAAATCCGTAACATAATAAACAAACGATATTTTTTTAACAAAAAAAGTAACAATTAATATAGTGGTAAAAATACGTCAGGAAGGTATAACAATACAAACTATAGCTATAATATAATATACACTACCTTTCCGGGTGAAAAACTGAAAAATATTCGTAAATGTATGTCGAATATGAAACAAACGAAACGGAATTTTTCTTTTTAAAAATAAATTTGTTAACCCGACGAGAACAAATACTTCGTACAATACAATATTATACAGCAAAAACGGACGACGTGCAAACAATATTATTAATATATTTATTATATTGCAGAGAACCGACAAATAGCCATAATACAACGTCTAGCACACATACGTATTACGCAATATAACATTATCAATTTCAAACGCCAGCTGGTGGCCAAACGGCAAACAACCGAAAATTGATAATGCGGTTTATATTATACGATCAGTGTAGCCATTGAAAACGCGTAACGTTGCATCATTGTTTTATTCTGAGGTTGCTTCAATACACTGAGTATATTTCTTATTCTATTAATCTATTCTGTGATTCTATGCTATTGTATAATGTATAATGTATATCTAAAGCTGCCCATATACGATCACACACAACGATCAATAATGTTGATCAATATAATATATTGTTCAGTTTCGTTCAAAATGTCAAGTGAAGAGAACGCGATTATTGCTGTTGCTACAATTATATTGACTCTCTGTCTATAAATATCACAATAATTTTGATTGTTTCAACGTATTGAACTCGTCTTCAATGTGATCTATACACGGTCGTCAATATTATTATTGTCAATATCGAATATTGATCAATATTATTGATCGTGTATGGGCCGCTTTAGTCCGTGCTTCAATCACAGATATCAATATTTCAATTCTATAATATACATACTATGAATATTCATCTAATCTGTGATACCACAGAATAGATGAAATTATTACCTGTATTACAGGTCTATGGTGACCACTTAACAACACTTATGTCTATGACGGTGGCTTCAATCATTCGCATATTAATATGTCAATGGCTTCAATTTCAATAATACTGGGTGTTGATAAGCGAATAAGTGATAACGCTTGAACGTTGGTAGTGGTACCAAAATGGCGGACGAAAATATACGGTCCAAGATAACATCTTAAATCGTGGTAATGTTCTATGATAATATATCACGAATGGGATGAATACGAATGGATCACTCCTAGCACAAAGTTTAGACTTTATAGTGTTCTGTAATTGTGTGTGCCTTCTTTCACAGGAATAGTTTAATTTCTCGTGCGTCGACCGTATTATTGAACTCGATTTCACACGTAGTGTAAACCGTAAATAGGTTTTTAGAAAACCGAGTACGCGTTAATAAACATTGACGAAATGAAGTTTTTTATTTTGTAAATAAAAAAATATTGAATACGTTTGAAATTTTGTTACAGGATAACGAATAATGGTTTAATGATAACGACGTATCAAACAATATTGACGATTATTATTGTTGTGTTATAAACTATTGCGTTTGAGAATATTTTCAAGACTCGAGCACAGTTCAGTGAGTTATTTTAAAGTGTAACACAAGTAGGTACTTTACTAATAGATAAAATCAAAGAAGTTACTTTTTCCGTTAAGAACTAGAGTAAAATTGTAGCAAAACTTTTTAATGAATTAAAATGATTCGAATTACTTTATCCTTACTAAAAATATTTATTTTATTTTTGCTAGTTTATAGGAGATGCAAATGTAAATATAGTCAATAACAATTTATTGAGCAGTGACAACAGTGTAGGGGTAAATGTTAATGTTCCCTTATTTTATATGAAAAATACAGATTTTGATTCAAGAAATAGATTAATGATTAAATACGAATTCTTTATGGTAGTTTCTCATCGTTGTATCACATTATTAACTTATTTTATATGGAAAGTTTCATAAAAAAAAAAAAAAATTAAATTATAATTACGTTGCATTGAATAAATTGTATAGCATTATATATAAATAACATCAAAATATTACTTTCGTTTATTAAATAACTAATGTTGGTACATTATTCTATTACTGTTTTACTAATGGAATGATTTTTAATAGGTATGGCAGCCTTTGAAGAGATGGGTGTTTTGCCTGAAATAGGTAAAGCTATTGAAGAGATGGACTGGTTGTTACCAACTGATGTTCAGGCGGAAGCAATTCCTTTGATACTTGGCGGTGGTGACGTGCTAATGGCTGCAGAAACCGGTAGTGGAAAAACAGGAGCATTTTGTTTGCCAGTTATTCAGATTGTATGGGAAACGCTTAAGGAATCCAAGTCTAATAAACAGAGTGGTGTTTCAATTAAGACCTCGAGTGTATCTGACCCATGGGCTTTAAGCGTGTGGGATCGTTCTTCTGCAATAGCTGTTACACCTGATGGTAAAAAATGTCAGTCAAGAGATCAAAAAGCTTGGCATGGTTGTAGAGCCACGAAAGGTGTTAAGAATTCTGGAAAATATTATTTTGAAGCTACTATCACAGATGAAGGTTTATGTCGAGTTGGTTGGTCTACTCCTGGAGCTGCTTTGGATTTGGGTACTGATAAATTTGGTTTTGGTTTTGGTGGAACTGGAAAAAAGTCAAACAATAAACAATTTGATTCTTATGGTGAAAGTTTTGGATTACACGATACAATTGGATGTTGGTTAGACTTAGATAATTGGACAATTGGATTTAGTAAAAACGGTACATATCTTGGTGATGCATTTAAAATACCAGGGAATTTAAAAACCTCAACATTTTATCCAGCTGTGGTGTTGAAAAATGCTGAAATGGTATTTAATTTTGGAGAATCCGTATTCAAATATGATATTCCCAAGGACTTTTCTGCTGTAAGTAAGGCACCTGCTAATTGTATTGAACTTTCTCAGTGTAACGTTCCAAAAACAGATTCAAATATCAAAAAACCAAATAATGCTCCCTATGCAATAATTATCGAACCTTCTAGAGAACTAGCTGAACAGACTTTTAATCAGATTAAGAAATTTAAAAAGTACTTAGAAGAACCATTAGTTAAAGATTTGTTAGTGGTTGGTGGCTTTAGTATCAAAGATCAAATTTCTGCTTTATCATCGGGTGTCGATATTATAGTAGCTACACCAGGACGTCTGGAAGATCTTATAGCTGGTGGCCATTTATCTTTATCTCAGTGTAGATTCTATATATTGGATGAAGCTGATGGATTATTAAAACAACGTTACACAAAATTTATAGACAATTTACATGAAAAGATGCCAAAAGTTTCAAATGATGGTAAAAGACTTCAGATGATCGTTTGCTCTGCTACTCTGCATGACTTTGAAGTAAAAAAAATGGCATCACGTCTCATGCACTTTCCCACTTGGGTAGATCTTAAAGGCGAGGATGCTGTTCCTGAAACTGTACATCATGTAGTAGTTACTGTAGACCCACAAAAAGACACATCTTGGACTTCTTTAAAAACCCATATTCCAACTGATGGTGTACATGATAGAGATAATATAAGAGCACTGAATACATCCGAAGCACTGTCTCAAGGAATAAAAATTTTAAAAGGTGAATACTGTGTCAGAGCTATAAACAACCACAAAATGAATAAAGCTATCATATTTTGCCGCACTAAACTCGACTGTGATAATTTAGAAAAGTATTTCAAACAACTTGGTCCCTTGTATTCTTGTTGTACGCTTCATGGATCACGAAATGTGAATGATCGTAGAATTAATTTAGAAAAATTTAAGAATGGCGACATCAAGTTTTTAATTTGCACTGATGTAGCAGCTCGAGGTATTGATATTAATGGATTGCCTTTCATGATTAACATGACTCTACCCGATGATAAAACAAATTACGTACATAGAATTGGCCGTGTGGGACGAGCAGAACGAATGGGATTAGCTATTTCATTTGTAGCATCTGTTCCAGAAAAAGTGTGGTATCACGGTGAATGGTGTCCGTCTAGAGGACAAAGATGTTCAAATACTGAACTGACCACTACTAAAGGCTGTTGTATTTGGTACAATGAACGCCAATATTTGGGTGAAATTGAAGACCATTTGAATATTACTATACAACAGGTTGGGCCAGAAATAAATATTCCAATGAACGAATTTGATGGAAAAGTTGTTTACGGTCAAAAAAAAGATAAGATTGGACCAACATATAAAAATCACTATGATCAACTGTTGTCCACAATTAATGAACTTACAAAATTAGAAACCAAGGCTCAATATTTGTATTTGCACATGCTTAATAATTAACTAACATTTTTTATGTAATACTAGTTTCTAAAAAAAAAAAAATATTAATAATAATATGATTTTTGTATTGAACATATTTCAAAATAGAATTTTTTGTTTCACTAAACAACTGACTGGTTTTATTTTCTGTTTTCAACAGTATTACTATATAATGTGTAAAAAAACTCCTGAATTATAAATCATTATTCTTCATGCCGGTTCCAACAGGGCCATGACGTCTTTCCCACAGCATACGATTTAGTTGTTTTGCATAGCATCTTTCTGCAGTCATAGCTACGCCCATATCGCCATCTACAAAACAAATTTATTTTATTTTCTAAAAACAAATTTCAAACAATATGATTATTCTAGTCTTTACTAACATTTAATTGTGAAATTTTCTTCCGCTTCATGATATATATCAGACAATGGTTTGCACTTTCTCATACCATCTGGAGCTTCATAAATGCGACAATCTTCATAGCGTTGTCTTAAAATAGATAAAATATGGCTATCTACTGCCCTATACAAAAACAAACGACTGTAATTAATAAAACGTTTATTGATCATTTTGTTAAAATATTCAGTATGATATAAACATCATAATTTAAAGCTACAAGATAAAAATTATTCGAAGAAAGATGTTTTGCTTATATTTGGATAAAGTTTTTTTTTTAAATAAATTTGTTTAAAATAGTTTATACAAATACAAATATTGTAATTTTTATAACGTATAATTTCAAATACAATATTTCAACGAATAATTTAATTGGTAAAACATACAAGCAATATAATACATTATACCACTAGTAGAATTATATTAAGTGAAAGGTTTAGTTTTATATTATTGATAAATACCTACATAATTCATACTAGACAATTAATAAAATGTCGTTTTAAACCCATAAACACTCTAAAACCCAAAGAAACGCATACAAATCGTTTACAATCTTTATGGAAAAAATCTCTGTCCAATGTAATGGTAAATTTAAATAACAAAAGATTAAATAGTTTATAAAAACATATTTTTAATAATTTTTACATTTAGAATTTAAAAAAATTCATCTATCGTTAATACACAATCTATTTTTATCTTTTATAATAAATCTTTTGATCACAATCATTTCATACAACAATATAAGGAATAAATGAGATGTGACGAGTGTACAATGAGTGAAAATAAAGATGAATCCAATTAAATAATTAAAGTGTTTATAGCACACCAAAACTAATATGACACTAAATTGTGAAAACTAAAAAAACAAATAATTTGAATAAAATCAGTATTATTTTTTTAAACAACAAAACACACGTCCTGAATGAATCATTCAGTTGTAAATCCTGGCAAAAATTTAATGTTTAAAACCAGTTATAACTTATGTTATACAGTTATTACCAGTTAAAAGTATGAAAGCCATGTATAACCCAATCTTAACAGGTTTACGATCACAAATAATCTCAAATTTTGTTTTAAAATATGGTCTTTTATAACAAATTTACTATTTAATTTAGCAGTTAATTCAGTTTAATTCATTCAGTATTTGATATTATAATATTCAGTTTAGTCTAAAATACTGATATTTATATATTATTATAATAGATCTATTTTAAATTAAAAATATGCACTTGTAATTTGCATAATATAAATCTATTCCCATATAAACATTCGTAACTTAAAATATATATTTGGTACATATAATGCGCGTAGAATTCCAATGTATATTATGGAAACAATTATTGTTATTATTATTTATACTAATATAATAAAGATATGAAGAGTACGTTTTTTTTTTCGTTTGAACGCATTAATCTCTGGAACTAGCAGTCGGATTTGAAAATTTTTTTTTGCATTTGATAGCCCAGTTCTCGAGGAAGGCTACAGGCTATTTGACAACACGCTACCAACCCCTAGGAGCCGAGCAAAAATTTGAATCATGTAAGAGGTGGCATTTTTTTTTTTTACGGGCGACGAAGGGAACAACTACTAGTCAAGTGTAATCGTGTATTGAAAGGCTTCGATTTTATAAGATCATCTGACGGAAACACGACAACTACTTTTCTTAGTTGCACGTACTTATCCCTGATTAGCTGTTGGTTTGCTTCCCATTTGCACAACCTATCGTCATCATAACACTGATCAACGGTCGGCACTCTTCTCAACTGCTCGTGGTAATAATTGTACTCTTTTTGATTAGGCTTGACAACAGTTTCTATGAACAAATAGCCCATAAAAAAATATGACAAAAACTCGGAAAATGTTGATTCCGACGACGGAATAATATTATTACCTCTAAGCCAAATGAGCGGTCCGAACAGTACGCCTTTTATGTTCTCGACAACATTCTCAATTGGGTTTCGGCCGGTGTACACTTGTTTTTCGTAGCCGAAAATCTTGTCCGGCTTAGTGTCGGCGTCTGAAGACATGACGGTGGTTAAGTATTTCAAACGTGGAAAACGTGAAAACTGAAAATTACGAAGGGTGAAAATTGTAGGAATCGTTATCAGTACGTTTATTGATAATCGGTAGTAATCAGTTGAGAACGAACGACCTTTAAAAATCACCGCCGCCTAATTGGCCTAACCTAACCGCCTAAACGCGATAATATTATTTGTAACCATTTTGGTGTAAACCGGTCTAATATGGCCACACTGTTTGAACTTTTATCAAGAGATGAAAATCGTAGAAAAAAAAAAAATAAATAAATTGGGCGGATACTAATTTTCGAGGCATTCGCGTTGACGGCGTACTCGATTTTTTTTATTTTGCCGTTTTCGAATATCTGGGTAAATAATATATTTTATTCGTTTATTTCTAAATTAGTTTTGAAAATCGCATCTATAAAATAAACATTATGAAAGTCTGCGGTCCTAAATTATCCCTGTGTGGGATTATCATCAGCATTTGGGGAATAATCCAATTGGTAAGTTGTATTCTTAAATCTCGGTTCCGTTCAGTGTAATTGGCAACCAGATATTTATTTGTTTGACTGTGATGGTGTTTCCGCGTAGGTCTTGATGGGATTCTTTTACTACATTCGGAGCGTAGCGCTCATCGAAGATTTGAACATTAGCGAGGAACACAAGTTTACCAATGCGCAGGAGTTTTACAGCGAAGCTGACAAAATGTATTCTCTGGTAAGGATCAGGTTCGGTCGATGCTGTAGCTGATCAGCAATATGCAATTTGTACAATATACGTGATAGAAATTGCGATAGAATTTGCAAAATGTATTGCCACAAACTATTATAACATGTTTGTAAATAGTAGAAAACGTTTGTTTAGACTACAAACAAATTCAGAGTTTGACCCATCTCTGTTACTAAAAGCCCAGAACAAAAGCAGTAATTTAAATTTTTTTCAATTTGTGGGTTAAATTTGGTGTAAGTTAAAAAAAAAATTGTTTTAAAAACATACAACAAAAAATCAGGATTTTTGGAAAATTCTAATTAGTAAAACTTAAAAAATAAGAAAGAGCGACAATTCGAATACTTAAACGCAACGCCTAAAAACACATATTTCGAATAAAAAAAAAATTGCAAATTTCACATAGGAACTCGACTGTACATTTATGTTGCGATATCTTAATATCGTTTGGTAGTATGTGTTAAATAAAATAGAGTACTTATGAAACGGAAAAGAACCTTAACCATATAATTTGTCAAGTGTTAAAAACAACTATAAATTAATGTAAAATAAATTAAATTGTATACAATATATGCATATAAGTACAGATATCCAAAACGTTCTACAGCGTATTGTATATAGTTCAATTATCAAAGAACTGAAATTTGCTTACTTTGTGACAACTGAGGTGTAACGTAATTATACAGATTTAAAAATATGTTCACAAAGCTACTGTCTAAAAAAAAAAAGTTTCTCATTCGAATGGTTATGTTTATATTTTTACATAATATTATTGAAAAATGGTATGTTTTGTAAATTCTTAAATTTATATCATAACGTTTAAAGACACAGTATAAATTAAGGACTTTATAATATTATAACAATAGTGTTATGATAGAATAGATTAAATTTATTCTATTCCGTGCTATTGTAATAATACGCGACATAAATTTAAATTTATAATGTCTTTTTACCATATTAACATTTGAATAACTATTGGTGTTTTAAAGTCTCTGTTATTATTCCGTGATTGATACAGTATACAAAGTTGATACCAAGTTATTTTCTTTTCAGAACGCATACAATTGTTGGATCGCTGCGTGTCTCTACATTTTTACACTTGTTGTGTCCGGACATCAATTTTACATGAATAACCGCAACACAATGAGTTTGTAAAGTACTATTTATATGATGTTACCTCTTTATCATTTTATTACTTTGTAGAAGGTATTTTTTTTCTTTTCCTTCAGTTTTCTTTTCTTTTTTCATCACCTCCCCACAATTTATATGGTCACATTTGATTCATTAAAAATTGTAAACAGATTGTAAAACTAATGAATTTGTGTGTTATATTATCAACATTTTCATATATATATATATATATAAAAAGTATATGAAATATAATATATAATTATTTGGTATTCGATACTTTGTAATTACATTTTAACATTTGAAATTGTAAATTAATTATAGTTAGATTACCTTGAAATATTAGTTTTAACAGGTAAATAGGTTCTTTATAGATTGTATAAAATTATGTGTAATAGTAATAATTAATAAGACATTATATTTATACCATTATTATGACGTATATTTTCAAATAAGTTATTCAAAATTGATATCAGTGAAACTGGTGCAAATAATAAATATTTCACACACATTAAGTAAAAAGTAAAATAATCAAAATAAATATTTTACTGATTTAAAAAATGCTAATTTTAATTTTATAGCCAATTCGTTTTCATCTTACTACTTTTAAAACAATTATTGTCATTCAATTTTATTACTCAAAACTCGTAAAAAAACACAAGTTTCATTACCCCTAAATGACATCTTGATCATAGGTCAAGTGATGATTACAGTGCAACTTTAATAAAATTAGCCTCTACTTAAATAATTTATATTTTAAAAATATACATATTTATATGTTTTTTAATAAAAAAGTAATTATATTTAATTCAATAATAATAATAATCATAAATGAAAATCACTTGGACTTCACATTATAAAAACATTTGTAAAAAAAAAATTTGTATAACGAGCCATTTTAACTACTTACACAATAGAAGTTTTTTGGAATCCAATTCTTATATAATAAAACATCTTTGAAGCAATAAATTATTAAATAAAATAATAATATTGTTACTTGGAAGTACATATTATAAACTTTACAATAAAAATATATTGATTATGATATAATTAAATAATTTGTTTATATAAAATTAATAATTATATTTCATTTGCAGATAACCATAAATGCATTAATGAAACATAATTGGAGCATGAAATTAATAAATTAGGCTGTCCTCTTGTAAATTTTGTCCAAAAATTTAAAAAACACATCCTGTGATAAACCTCTAGACACCTGTTGAATGTGAGTAGTAATTAAGTTATAACTTTCTTCTTCATACAATTGAAAAGTATTGGGCAACTTCAACTGTTCATACAAATCTTTGATAACTGCTACTTTTTCTGGATCATCAATACCATAATTTTCCTAAACAATTATCACAATATTAATTATTAAACAATTAAGGAATAAATGATTAGAAATTAAATTTTTAGCTACCTCCATAATTTTCCTTTGTTGAGGATTAGCTTTTTGTAATGCAACTACAGCTAACCATGAACATTTGCCATCTTCAATATCTGTGCCAATTTTACCCATGGTTACTGGGTCTCCATAACAGTCCAAATAATCATCCTAACGTAATTTTTTAATTTAATTATTTGAGTAATGTTAATAACTTAACAATTTTGTTTATACTTGGACTTGAAAGAAATGTCCCATTTCAAGTAATATGGTCTTTGCTTGTCGAATTATTTCTGGGTCATTTAGATTCGTCTGTAATATTATTTTATTCAGTGAATATGAATATGTTTATAAGTACGTAAATTATATTATATTTACCATACGCATGGCAAGACACACAGGGAAAAAAAACGAATAGTATGCAGTCTTATATTTCACAATAGCCGTATAATTGTCCATGGTATATTTTTCCAATTTACTTGACTTAAAGCTATGTGCAGTTAACATATCAAGACACTGGCCCATTGAAATTTTCATTGTTACCTAATTATTTAAAAAATAATTCAAAGCTGTAAATTTAGACAAGATCAAAATCTAATCCTTAAAATATTAATTACATTAAAGAACATAATTTGAACAATTAAAACAAAATGTTTAGTTACTGAAATAGTGCAATTTAAAATATATATATATATTTATTTTTTTAATGCATACGTCTTGGAACATTTCCAAAATATGTGTGTAATAAGGCTTGTCCTTAAAATACTTTTTAACCAACTGGTAAACGGCTTGTTCGAGAAGAATACCATCATTAATTGCCATTAGTCCAATATCATTATGTCGATACCAACATGGCCGTCCTCGTCTAGTGATAGCATTATCCATTATATCATCCATCACTAATTGAAAAGATTGTGACTAAAATAAAAAAAAAATTAAAATTATTAAAATTAATCATATAAAAAAAAAAATTAATAGATTAATTCAGTGGTTTTCAACAGGTGTGCCTTGAGCGTCCTTGAAGTGTGTAGTATTAACTCGTATTATTATTGACACTTGACAGTATATTATATATGAATATTGATGCGCTGTGAAAATTTTGTAGGAGACAAAGTGTACTGCATTGTTGAAAACCACTGGATTAATACAATATATCCTACATAAATATATAATATTTAACTAAAATGGCAGATATTGATAACAGATTTCTCTAAAATTCAATTTTACTTTACTTAAGGCAGTTAATGAAAATATCAAATTTTCTTTTTTATTTATTTAAGTTTACGTTAGAATAGCAATGGACGACAACACATACATTTACAATATTACAACTGCAGTTTCATATAGAGTATTATTGAATATTAGCAAAATAATTAATGAAACTTAAATTAGATTTTTTAAATCAGTATTAACATTTGAAAGATTTTTAAAAAATATTCATATAACAAGTATTCTCATGAATAATAACAATACTATAATTTGGAATATTTATGTTCTATTGTTAGCGGATCAGTCTAAACATTTGTATTACATATTTATGAATTATGATGAATGTAGAAGAGAATATAAAAATAGAATAGTTCAATGTTGTATATTAAAAGAATTGACAAAACAAATTGTATTTGGCTTATTAGTACATATTTTAATGTTATTAAACATATTTTATATCGCATTTAATTTTGTTTTTAACAATTTTAAACGATTAATCACTTGACAATAAATACATATCATCGTAAAAAACTTAAAAATTCCTATTGTTATTAAGCTTCTATAGAAATTAAATATTAATGTTTCAGATTACAAATTATTTATAAACTACCTAGTAATTCATTACTCAATAATTTGCAACAGTAATACAATATAATATGTATTTTTAACAACAAATGTTTGTACAAATTTGTTTTAAAATACTGTAAAAGAAATTTACAATATATGTTAGTAAATAATATTTAAAATAATATTAAGTATTAATGAGCGTAAAATAATATTACTCATATACCTATTTAGTATTTAGTAATAATTATTAATGAGAAATTAGGATAATGTTTTCTAGTAAATTTTAATTACTTCGTTAATGTGTTATATTTCACTATTCCATAATTATTAATTCAATAAACTACACAATGAATAATTACAATAAAGTTCACACGAATCTTGTTGTACACGAAATAATGCGAGCAATTCTTTTTAAAATCAGACATACAATAATATAATTTCAATACGAATAAATCGATTATTTTTCCTACTAATGTTTGTTAATACTGGTATTATAATATGAATCAAGGTGACTTTTATACCAACCAATTAAACTAATGATTGCATATAATTTTAAACAAACATTATATGTTTATTTTTATTAAACTGTATGGATTACATATACAGTTTTATTTTAAAATATAAAAATAACTAACTATATGGTGGTTACTTAGGTTTTTTTATGGGAATAGATGTCATAGAATATTGAAATTTCCATATTATCCACAATGGACAAATTAGATTAATCAAAATAACTGTAATTAGTAAAAGTGTTAAATATTTTTTATGTAATTAGAAGAATTGCATAATGGGAATAATAAGAGTTGTTAGTTATTTATTTTTATTTAAAATCAAGCAATTTTATAATACACATAAAAAACAAATTACAGATCTGGAAGTCAACATTTACCCTACCTCCTTATAAATATGCCACCATAACGAGAACAAGAATTTAATTTTTTTGTTCTTTCTACAATTGAATTTTATCCATTATAAATAATTAATCTGTTGCTGATAATGTATTTTATAGTTAATTAAAACATTCAATGAACCGTATGAGAATAATAAGTAAAAGTATATCCAACAATAATAGTTAATGATTTTTTTTTTCACAATGTGAAAAAATATGGCACAAAATACAAAAACAAAATTTTTATATTCAAAAATATTATTATAAACTATTAATTTTATTCGAAAGTATTACATGAAACAATGATGTTGACATCAAACAACGACTAAGACAACTCGAATGTTGTAATTGTAAAATAATCTGTTGCAGTTATACGAGTTTGACAAAATTAAGATAAGATATAAGCGAAATAACTGCACATACATAGCTAATATACCTACAGAAGTACTAATGTTTTTTTTTTTTTTAATAATATTCTATTTTCTTCTTTTATCAACCACCACGGTTAAAATAAACCACAAAACATCCATTTTAGGTGTTTATTGTTAAAATATGCAATAATATGCATTTTATTTAAAATATGTAAAAATATGCAAAATAAAATAACCACCATTTGCTTCATCATGACATACTTCGTAGACATTTCAAATAAAAGCAGTAATCAGATGTTGCAAAAAAAAAATACACCAATGCATATAAATCCTAGCCCTAGTGATAATAAACAATAGCTAAAATAAATACATTTAGATATTATAATGAGTAATAACAGTTTTGCTGCATTGATATACAAAGAAAACATTAAACGCGCTTCATAACGTACGCATTTCTTAACGCATGACATTATGTATACTAAGTTGTTGAAAAATTCTTTAGTGTTTATACATTATAATATTATACGTATTTCGTTCAAAATTATTTACGGATATCGATTGTTTTTCACTCAAAATTTATAAGTGTATACCTCGGAAACACGGCCTTTTGATAATTACATTGGAAAATTATACATGAATTAATGAATCGTTATTTTCGAGATCAACAAGGTATTTTTATCTATATATATATATATATAATATAATAATTAAGATTAAATTTTCAGTAAATATTTCGCTTATGTAATAGCTTTAAAACGTTTAAAATAAATTATTATTGCGCTTTTACTTTTTTTAATTTACCTAAAAGCATACCAAATGAATTCGTTTTCAGTACGTCTTCCGCAGCTGTAGATTAAAACAACTTACTATTTCAATACACCATCCCAATATGTAGGACAGTCTGAGGTTTTCATCGGTTAACTCGGACTCTGAACACAACATTTTGTACGAGATTATCAACGCTAATCCACGGTTTTTTTTACCATTGGGCACGTTGTACTGCAACAACTAAATAAAAAAAAAAAACAAATCGATAACACACAACTCTCGGCTGGCACCGGCAAAAACGTATAATACTAGACAAAACCAAACCTTTGCCATCCATTTAGTAACGTCCGGTATGTCCAAGTTGCGACCGGTGTCCGTCAAATCCCTAACGACGTCCGGAAACACGGCCATAAAATCTCTGGTCTCGTCCTTGCTGGCTGCCGTTCCGGTTATCACCGGTGGCACCGGCGGTGTGCGTATCAAACTCATGTACCTGAAACCGAACAATTCCAGCACCACGTCGACTGCGCGTACGAAATCATAATAACCGCACACGTACCGCGAATCATCCCTCCGGACGGCTGCATTCCGGCACAATTGCTTGCAGTGCGAGAACGCGCCACTGAAACACGGCATTCTCGCGAACGCCAGCATTTTATCCAATAATACCGTCGTATATTCCGTTTACTTATTTTGTTCTTTTTTTTTTTTTCCTCCCCTATGTAAAATCCTGTTCGACCCAGTTGAATTTCGGCAGAACGGAGCCGAGGAAATTCAAAGGTTTTCGGTCGGGCCTACGTGACACGACCGCCGGTGAATTACGTACGAACAGCACCGAAAGAATTGAACAGTTCGAACGGGAACACGCGCACACGTCGACCACCACCGCGTTCGGCTCTAGCGCGTAACGTTTCATATTTTTGTGTTCGTGTTGCCGCCGCCGTCGTCGTCCTTCCCCTTTTATTTTAAATTCCGATAAATGTGCGTGCCGCTTACGGGCCACATGAACGAGCGCAGCGATCGCGCGCCATCTACATGACACGCGTACGATGCTCTGCACGTGCGGTATTTATAATAATGAGGATAAAAAAAAAATATATATATATAGGTACCTATAAAATTTATGATTATATAAGCATGTACCTATTATGAGCGTACCTAATAAATAATAATTTTATAGAGGGCAATAAGAAAATGGTTTGATTTTTTTTTTTTCGTGTCTTCCGCTCACTACTGCAATAATAATAGGTACACGACTTTGACTATACGCAGTCATCTTCCATATAATATATTTTGAGATCAGTGGCGTATTTTTTAGGAAGGAGGTCAATTGCCCCGGGCCGCCAAATGTTGAGTCCCATATTTTTTTGACCGTGTAATATTATATTCCCAATTCTAATTTTGCTAAAACACGTCTTAGAATGTGGTCATAGTACCTATACATTTCGAAATAAAAAAAGATTTGAATACATTACATCGCGATCAAAAAAATAAATATATAAATTCGGTATTGGAAGAATTAATCATTTATAATGAAGTCAAACGTAATTGTTTTAATAATATTTTAAATATACTACAAACACTATAGGTACCTACTCATATTAGACAATGACACATATATAATTGTCTGCTAGATGTTTTATTAACTAATATTAATACCTAACAAGTTTAACTATCGATTGATTCATAAAGCAATTCACAGTAAGCATTATAATCGTTTTTATAAGAGTTTCTGCTTAGGTGGGCGGCAAACACCGCACTTCCCCTATACCTAATCTGTGTTACTATACATATGTTCACCGGTTTGTGATTGTTAATATTGTTTCTTATCATTTATTATATATTCTACGTATTTTGTTCGTTTGTTTCATATTTATTTTATACCTTTTTTTGCTTTTTTTATTATTCATTGTAACCCGATGAAATAGTGCGAATTGCACTAAACCTGATTCTATAGTGCAATGAAATTCATATTTTTATTTCAAATGCAAATATATGCGTATATTACAATGGTTCACGATTTTATGGATAACCCAAACAATTATATATAATTTAATAATTATAATTCTTTATATAACTACAAATTTTTTTTATCACAAATAATGAATCCTAAGATAAAAAATTTCTTGATTTTTGAAACGATTATTTGCTACATCAATTTTAACGGGGTCTATATAAACGTTTTAAGGGGCTAAGCCCTCCTTAGCCCCCTAGTAACGCCGGTGTATGTATGGTATTGGAGGGAGGATAAGTTCCAAGCCTCCATTGATTGCGCCAATTATGTTATAGAAAAAAGGCGCCAGTTAATTGTGTACCTATATATATATATACGTAAGGCGCCAAAATTCTTAATACTCCACTGTTATTCAGATGAAATTTGCCAAAAACGACGTTTTTAAATTTATTTAAGAGCACGAGTAAAAATCATAAAAATCAACGATAAAATTAAATGTCATTACGTATAGTAATTTTTTATATATACACAAAAACTGTAATTTTTCTGATCAATAATATCATTTTTGGATAAAAATATTTAAAAATGGCAATTCGATTATTTAAATTTAAATAGCCTCGTATATACAATACGCATATAGCGGTTAAAGTGGCAAAAAAATAGCTGCAACTTATGCGAGTATTTAATTTTCAAGTACATGCTATTATAATTTTAACACTTTTATATATTATTACACGACTATACGGTCTACGACATATATGCAATAACTAATAATTCAGTGGCGTAGCCAGGATTTTTATTTGGGAGGGGAGGGCTGAGGGTGATAATTAATTAATTTATATGTTAATAATTAATATGTATAGACGGCACCTACTAAAAAATTGATTATTTATTAATTTTGGGTGCGGGGAGCTGCAGCCCCATCAGCCCCCCTGGTTACGCCACCGTAATAATTATACAAAAAAAATATTACTTCAAACCAATAAATAAATTATTGAATATTAATAATTGCAGGTTTTCTTGATTCCGATATTAATGTCACATCTAAACAGAAAAAAAAACACTATGAATATATTTACGCTATAGTTGCATAAGTAATTTTTAAGAGAATTATCGTTTAAAATTATTAAAGTGTCTACTGATTTAATTCAAGTAAACTATATAATTATTATTATTTTTTATTATATTATCGCCATCAATTATAATAAAATATGAATCAAATTAATAACATTAGGTACCTATACACTTAATTTAATGAAATAATAAATCATTAATTTTAAGAAAATTTAATAGTTATTTTAATGAATTATAATATAATAGGCTCCAAAACATACTCATTATTCATTAATTTAATATACGTTTATTACGATTCCCCCTACTCTCCTTGCTCTAATAATTTTTGAGATCCCCTCTCGCACTACTCGTTCACAAACTAAATTCTATATTCCTCACTCCTCTACTAACCATTTAAAAAATGAGCCTAATATAAATTGAATTATGCGAGGCTAGTAAATGACGTCACTCTATTCTCGTTTTAATTTCTGTATAAAACTCTATACATATTTTTGTATTAATATTAGCTGATTAATTTGTAAATATTGTTGCACCGTTTGTAAATGTTTATTAACTGAGCGCAAGCCCGTTTACGATTATAAATCATTATAAATATAATTAATATTTTTCTGGGTGTGGAGTAGGACTGCAGTGCTTACTGTACTATTTTGAGCTGCGTTCTCTAAAAACGTAATTACAATATATTAAAAATTATGTCAATATACATATATATATAGATACAAAATTGAAAATTGTATAATAAAATTAATTTAAAACATATATGGACAGAATTCAAATTAATATTATAATTTTGATATTCTCTTTTAGTCTTACAATATTTAGACTTTTTTTAACGTCTACACTTTAAGTATGCATAAAAAAATGAAACAAAATGTTTTTAAATGTAATTATAATAATATATAATCATACAACAAAATATAATCGGTTATAAAATACAGTATTATATAATAGATAATATTATATAATATGTAATAAAATTAGTTAATTAACTAAGAGAAATACAAAAACATAAATTATATTTATTTTATGGTGTACATAATAATATAATGTTTTATCATTTATTAATTATTACACGCGCGTAGTATACGCATTTACTATAGCAATAATAAATAATAAAAATTATTTTTAACGCGTACCTATCTATCAGTGGCGCCGAACTATTTTTAAGTATGTGGTGCAAACACAAATTTTTACCACCACCCATCCCATTCTAGGCACCCTCGACAAATTTTTATTACCATATAGGTTCAAGGCTAAAGCCTAAAACTTCAAAAAAAAAATCTCAAAATATCTATCAAATACTGGACAAGTTAATGATTTTTTTTTTTTTTTAACATCAGATAATTAATTTTTTAAACGACGTTAATGCGGTTACAATTAATTAGGCTGATCAGCTGAGTTAAACAAAAAAAAATAAAAAAAATAAAAATTATCTTAAGTTTATTATTATTATTATTATTATTAGTATTTTTATTTGACTATTTTTTTCTCTCTCAAAGCAATAATATTTTTTAAATGAATTACTATACAAACTATTTTTTGGTTATTATAAAATGATCAGTCTAGATAATATCAAATTTATACTTTTTTGTATGTTATAATTAGAGATTTTTAAAAGTAAACGTTTCAAGTAATCTAGCCCAAATAATTAGCCATCGTATAATTATTATTTATATTTACATCATAGATATCTGCATGAATCATGCCGGCCCACTGTTAACAAGGGGGGGGGACAAATGCCCATCCTGCCCCCAAATGACGGCACTGGCAGCGGCGTCATTTGGTGGGGGGCAGGGTGGGCATTTGTCCCCCCCCCCTTGTTAACAGTGGGTCGACATGATTCAAGCTGATACCTATGATGTTAATATATAAATTATTCTAACCGTATCTATAATAATGAGTAGGTATAACAAATCGCGCGGCAAACGGTGGATTAAAATTAAATTAATAATAAAATAAAAAAGTATGCAGGTATTATAACCACGATTAAAGTCGATTAATTCGTGGTTACAACTTACTGCGTTTCTGGGGTTTTTTCGATAAACATGGTTATTGTTAAAGGCACTGCGTAAATAATAATTATTGACGTTACGTCGTAATTCGAAGAATATGATTGTACGTTTGACGGTTGTCAGTTGACGAACCTGTATCGCGTACGGCACAAACGAATTTGTTTAGTCGTTGTTTAACGCTTCAAACGTGTGTTTTATGAATACGTATAAATTTGTGAGTGGCAAAGTGTAAAAAATAAAAATGAAAAATGCTAAAGGTGATGTGGCCATGACGGCGGGAAACAGAGAAAAAATATTGAACAAGCTACTCAGAGCCGATCGAAAAACGTCATTTCTAACGTGTTTAATATTATGACAAGAGAAACTTCAAAACTTAAATCACAAGTAATATTTACGTACTATTACGATACATTTATTATAGTTGACTAAGGAACGAATTTTCTCCCACAAAAAATATATATATATATATATATATGTCGGGCGATTCGTACCTATGATAACGAAAATATCAAAATTATATGTAAAATAGAAATTGTATTGAGCTAAATGTAAATGGGAAATAGTTAAATAATGGGGCCGGTTAAGTCTTTTGCCTCCCCCTTTCGAAAACTGAAATGACGCCACTGTAATGTATAGACTCGCGGATGAAATACTTTTCGGAAATATTACCGAATGAAAATATATTATATTATGTTATTACGCTTCATCATCGCGAAATATTACACGGTTTGTTCGCGAATATCGCGCGCGATTCGTCTAATTAAAAACGAAAAAAATATATATATTCCCGATTGTTTACCATTGCAGAAAAAAAAATCACTTGAAAGTCGAAAAATTAAAAATTATGATGCCAATATTATCAATGCCTAGTAAATTTCACGAAAATACAGCATATATCCGAAATTGAAATAATGTTTTCGACGGTCGAGTAACGAAGAAAATAACATTTACCTACTGGGCTCGGTGGCGATACCACAATAATATACACTCAATCGAGGAGATAATAATAGGTATTCACTGCGGTGCGTTATCGATACGTTATGTGCAGTGGCGTCATTTCAGTTTTCGAAAGGGCGAGGCAAAAGATTCAACCGTCCCATATTTAACCATTTTCCACTTACACTTAGCTCAATACGATTTCTATTTTACATAATTTTGATATTTTCGTTATCATGGGCACGAATTTTTTATAATTTTTTTTTTTTTTTGGTTGGTGGGGGATATTCATTACTTTGTCAACTATGATAAATGACTCTATAGTACATATGAGATTCAAGTTTTGAAGTTTCCCTTGTAACGTTAAACGTGATAGAAATGACGTGTAGTGACCAGTTCTGAGCATCTTGTTCGGTTTTTTTTCTCTCTTTCTCGCCGTCTGGGTCACACAACATTTAGCTGTTTTCATTTTTTAGTTTTTTACACTTGCCACTCACAAATTATGTATACATAAAACATACGTTCGAAACGTTAAAGAACAGCTAAACAGATTTGTTCATCGTAAAATTGTAAATCGTCAAACGTACATCGTATATTCTTCGAATTAAAATTCGTCTAGCACGAAAAACCAATGTGGGATGGCGGTACAAGACATGCGTGTCATCGTCGTGACACTTCTATGTCGGGAAAATGGCGATTCAGCGAAGATGGACACGACAATGACGGCTGGTATACTTATACATATGAATGCCAAACATATTTTAATACTTGAAACACCATAAAACATCATTTGGTATTCATGTGCATACATACACATCAAGTATTATATGTATGTTGTGTTTTTAAACTACAAAGATCTTAAACAATATACTGAACAGGAAAAAACCCACAATATTTGGCCAGACAAAGTTCATTCAAAAACAGTTAAACGCACTGTAGTCTGTTGTGATGATGGCATTGACTACATAGCTACTACAGCGCATTTAACGCAAATCGCAATATGCAGATTATATTATATTATATATGTGTTGTGACTTTGAAACTTTTGTTTCAGTGTTTTAAATAATATAATAATAACGATTCGTTCATGAATCGTTATTATTATATTATTAAAAATTTGTATCGTATATTATTACCGTGGCCTACTGTTTTTAGAAACGCTTTGCACGCGTTTTTATGATGCGCTTCATTATTTCGTCATACATTATACGCGCACCTACTTTTTCACTGTCCCCCTTTCTCTAACGCGAGTGAATTAATTTATTCAATTCCCCTCTCTTCTGATCAGAATTCTGTTTCCATTCTCAAGTTCTTCTCTCCTATATACTATTATTTATATCCTACAATATATAATTTCTTTTTTTTACAGTTCCGTTTAGTTGAGTTTTTTTAAAAATTTTATTTGGTACGAATAATATTATTTATGTTTTGTTGTTTTTTCTTTTTACTTATGACATGTCGTTAATATACATAGTATGTAATAATTGTTAAACTTAAATGTGTTAAATATCGCAAAAAAATATTAATATCGGAATTAATTATCAATATAATGATAATGATTGGGACAGCACTTTGTCTAAGATGTCTGCTGAAAAATCAGCCAATTTCCTTCAGAAGTCGGTTTTAGACACTATTCACCTTTGGGTACCATTGCGTAAATTTCATAAATCTACATTTCCACCGTGGGTATTGAAAAGTCTAAGGGACCTTTTGTCTAAAAAGAAACAGGCTCATAAAATGTATAAGATTTTTGGTGGTGCTAATCGATGTTACAATTTTTCTTTGCTACGAGCCCGTTGTAAATATGAATCGAAACGTCTGTATATAAACTATATGCATACAATGCAAGAGCAGCTACGTAGAAAGCTCCAGTCGTTTTGGGATTTTGTCCGTAATAGCCAAGGAAGTCACACTATTCCTGAAGAAGTTCATCTTGGAGATGTACTAGCTTCGGGTGATCAAGTTTCTAATCTATTTGCCTCATACTTTTCATCTACTTATGTCGAACCGCGCGTGTTTTCTAAAGCCCAATTAAATATGTATACCTTTGATTAATTTTCGTTCCTACCATATTCTATCTCTGTTTCTACTGAAGAGGTTTATGCTGCATTAGACTCACTAGCAACAACTCGTGGATCTGAGCCAGATGGAATTGCTGCACTTCTTTTGTACTGTTGTCAGGGTATTTTCAGTTCCCCAGTCTGTTTGACTTTTAATAAATCACTTTCCGAAGGAATCTTCTCCTCTGTTTGGAAATGTAGCCGGGTTACACCGATTCTTAATTCAGGAAATCCAGCTGACGTCGCCAACTATCGGCCCATTTCTGGCTTACCATTTTTAGGGAAAATATTTGAATCGATTTTACTAAAGCGGATTGAAAGAACATTTCTGTCGACTATTTCAATTGACCAACATGGGTTCTTTCCTGGACGCTCGGCGGTTACCAGTGCTGTTGATTTTGTTTCTTATATGTATGAAACGTTTGATTTAAAGCAACAAGTAGATGTGATTTACACCAACTTTGCAAAAGCATTCGATATTAATTTATGTCTTAGGTCGGCTTGGTGTAGGCGAGCCACTTCTATCCTGGATAAGGTCCTACTTAACTGGACGGAAACAATTTCTTAATTTCTTTAATAAAATATCTGAACAATTTCGTGTATATTATCTGGAGTTCCACAAGGTAGTCACCTGGGTCCGTTACTTTTCAACCTTTTCATTAACACCGTTTATTCCGTAATTAATCCATGCCAAGTTCTACTTTTTGCTGATGACGCCAAGGTACTCTATGCAATATCGTCATTGAATGACTGTTTAATCCTCCAGAGTGTTTTAGATAAATTTTCGAACTGGTGTATTACTGTTGGGTTATCTCTTAATACCGGGAAATGCAAAGTCATGTCTTTTCATCGTACGAGGGAACTACTAAAATATGACTATTATCTAAATGGAGTGCCTCTTGAACGCGTTAATCAGGTGAAAGATTTAGGGTTTCTTTATGTTCCATCTCTTGATTTTCGACCTCACATTGATTTTATTACATGTAAAGTACTGCGTGTTCTTGGCTTTATTAGACGACATTCATCGAATTTCAATTCTCCTAAATGTCTTTCTGCCCTATATAGCGCCTTAGTACGGACGTTAATAGAATATGGCGCCGTTGTTTGGTCCCCCTATACTATAGGTGATACACAGCGATTGGATAAAATTCAGAACAGGTTTTTGAGCTTTGCAGGTTACTGTTTAAATATTGCCCACCCTCGTCATGATTATAGACCTGTTAATGAAATACTTAAACTCGAATCGTTAACTGAACGTCGTAAGATCTTCAGTTATCGTTTCACTAGGCGATTGATCGAGGGGCATGTAGACGCACCGCGTTTACTTGAACGACTCAGCATTCGTGTTCCTGGTAATGCCAGGCTTCGGGAAACCTCTTACGTACCTATAGGTCGGACTAATTTTGCAAAAAATGCACCTTTGACTAGAATGATATCCGCAGCTAATAATTGTTTCAAACTTTTCATACCTAGTCAAACTTTAATTTTTCCTGTAAGCCACTCAAAATGTAACCATATAATGTCTGTTATATTTATATGTATTACTTGTTTATATTGTTATAAAAAAAAGCCGATTGGCGTTAACTTCTAAAATAAAATATAAATAACAAATTATTATTTAATATCGGAAAAATAAAATAAAATACGACGCATCGCGCCACTTTATTTTACCCAAACTCGAAACACGGATTAATTTTTAAAAATTTTTAAAATTTCCTGTAACTTTTAACCGGCGCATTCGAATTGCATCCACGGTTTTCTCACGACGGATTCGAGTTGTTCTCTACTATTATTTTTTTAACCGCATACAGCAACTTTTTTTCTTTTGCTGGACGGCCAATCCAACACATTATATTGAAGTAAATTTCTTTGTAGAACGCTCACTTTTTTAAATTTTATGAGCAGAGCTCCTCTCTTTTAATTTTCCCAATTCGAGAACTGGATCGTATACTCGTAAATAGTTAACGCAACGGTCTTCTGTGAGGGGAAAAAAATTTAAAAAAATAGACCAAAATTAAAACCAATATTTACGTATATATATTTTATCTTTCTTCGTGAATTGCTTGAGACTATATACCTATGCGATACGGTATACCCGTAATTTTTTTTAAAAAATAAAATAGCTTGAGAGTGTACGGCGTATAATATGTAGTATACCCTATGCCCTATGGGAACACTATTGTATATATATATATATATATATATATATATATATACAGTGGCGTGGTGAACTTATAATTTTCTAGAGGCAAGAGATAATTTTCCCAAGGACTCACCTGACCCACCCACTTTACATTTAAACATAACAATCATCTTTTTATTATAATCTTTTGTCTTTTAATTAGGTGGTAAAATATTTTACCAGTGGCTATTAAATATTAAGTAATGACCTAGAGTATAGACGATCCTTGTTTTATTATTTTACCACCCTGTAAGTCTAAACTTAACAGTAAAAAAATTGTTTTTTTTTGGATTTCTATTACACATAATCAAATGAAGGAACTTTTGTACTTTACCAGAGAATTAGAATTTTTGAAATAAAAATATTTTACCTATTATTCATTAAATTTGTATTTCTTAAGTAATTTTTAATGAAAGAATCCCATAATTACACACAACAAAGCCAACTCGCAGAGTTCTGTTTAGTAACTAGTAAGTACATTTAAAACTTCTTCCGCGTTAATCGTAATTGCGTGTACAGTTTTTGTGAAAAGTAGGTAGATTTTTCAAGAGATATAATACTTGACACAGTTTAAGAAACTATCGAATTTTCTCGTAGGTGCAGAATTTTTTCGCGTTTTCTACAATCAAGTAAAAACAAAAATCAATATTTCTTATCAATTATTTACATACTTACAGCATTGTAATGCTCAAGATTCTGAACTTTACGTAATCATAGTCACATATTGTAACAATACGCACTGAAATTCGATATTACTCTCACAATCAACGAAATGCAATTTTAACATTTTAAAAATAGAAAGAACAATTTTTGGGGGGTTAAAAGGGGCGGCTGAAAACCCCTTGCAACCTTCCCGTATCTACGCCACTGCAGGTTAAATCGGTTAAACAATCTAATATCTGCATACCGCGCTGGCATGCCAATAATAAGATCATCTAGACGTCTAGACAAATCTATTATTACAGAACGAGTGGTGCAGCCATTACACAATATTATTGTACGCCTTTTCTTATCCAGATAAGAACCGGGCGCAGTTTGCACGAAAAATAAAAAATTATTCGGCCGCATTACTACTGCAATATCACCGATTATTATTATTGCTCAGTTTCAAAATGTCTCTAAAGAATAGTAATAAGGGTCTAAAAGTTAAAAAAAAAAAAATAGTAATTATCTGTACATAATATTATATGCATATTTGACTTTTGTCAGTAATGAATTGGACTACGAGAATAAATTTTACTAGACGTTTTTGACGTGTCACGTGCAACAATTTTTACATGTATTGAATATGGTGAATTTATGATGAATTTTTTTTTTGTAGTATTAATTAAAAATTATTCGTTAGGATGTAAGTCATAGGTAATAATATTGTGACTGGTTTATAAAATTAATACCCAGCGATTTTCAAAGCGTGCAGGTTCCGTACTATGAACCGACGGTCGAGTGCGATAAAAATATGTATAAACAATAACATAGGTACCAAAGTAAGGTTAATGTCTCAGTCACCCTAAAACACGTATTATATGTGCATAGTGCACTGAACTAATAATTAGTATATAATAATATTTAATGTTATTTTCAAATTTGTATTCGATTATACCTCTCATCTCATTCATTCGTTAAAATGTTAGAATTAATCGCCTGAACGGTTAAACTAATGATATGTTAGTTACAGTATATATATATATATATATATATATATATACGTATATTGTTAAAAATTAAAATTTTTAATTTTATTAAAACATAATATTTAATATTAATTATTTAACAATCAAGTTATATAATATATTCGATTATTGATTTGTCAATTTCTAATTATACAGTAATAAAAAAAAAATTGTTCAAATTACTTTCTTTTATTTATGGCATTTTATTGCTATTTTGGTAACCATATAAACTGAATTCTGAACAAAGGTGTTGAAACAAACTAGGCGTAATTTAAAGTTCAGGCAGTGGCGTAGCCAGTGGGGAGGCTAGCTGATGGGGCTGCACTGCTGCAGCCCCCCAGAAATGAATAAATAATCAGTTTTTTAGTGGGTATCGTCTATACATATATTAATAATTAAAATATAAATTAATTATCAGCCTCGGCCCCTCCTCCCTCAAATAAAAATCCTGGCTACACCACTGAGTTTAGGTACCTACCTATTATATTTCAAATATTGTCTGTTGAAAATAAATTACTTGAATAGAATAATAGCTGATTATGAAAACCTGTTAAAAGGCTGCATATTATATATTTTTAAAGAAATATAAAAATTAGGTTTTTTCAACCGAGTCGAGTTAAATTATTTTTGTGAATAAATTCAATCAACGTTATCAATTAATTTCTATTTTTCCATACTTTTGGTATACAATATAATTCCACACAGTATGAGTATACAATACAATTTTATACCATAGTTTATTGGTATACCATTTTATACCAAAGAAGGATAAAGGTTCAACATATGTATTCTCACCCACCACAACCATAAAAAAATTGTAGTGCTTGATTCGCTACAATTATGATGAAGGTGGTTTATTTTGTCGCACCCCCTCCTTCCCATCCCATGAAAAAATCCTGGTTGCGCCACTGCATTTCTGCCGTCCGCGAGTCCGCTGCGCCGAACGTTGCGTTATTCGAACGTTCGACATTTGGCGCTTTCGGTCAGTGTGGCCAACCGCCGTTTGTGTACATTTCCGTGTAACACACGGGCGGTGTGTGGAAAGGGGTTCGCAAAGTCCGTGTGCGTAAACCATAGAGTAAGAATGGCGTAAACACGCCAGAAAATTGGCGGTTAAATCATAGATAATAGCTGATTATATTGAAAACGTCTTTCTCTCTCCTCGTTGTGCCGCTCGTTGAATCCCGTTCCGTTTTAAAAAAAAATTTTTTTTCACGATTACTGTTCACTGTTTTTCGCGTTGTTTAATATTAAAAACGCGGGTGGTCGTCAATTAGTAGTACGTCCATCGCGTTTTGTCAGTTTGAAACGCAGAATTGGAATACCCGTCGTAGGCGATCGTAGAAAAAAAATATTTTGCTCTAGAACCACACAGTGTTGCGTTTTGATTGTTTTTCATTAGTCGCCAATTCCGTATGTAGGTGCACACCATTTGTTCGCCCAATATTTATCCGGTAATTTCCGGAATTGATGGAAAAACGCGGTAATATTCGAATATTGTTGTTCAATGGTTGTGTTTTTTGTGTTTTAGATTTTAATCTAGTACTTGTGTACTGATTCCAGTGTATAATCATGTAACTGGAAACAGCTGGCAATTCAGACGTTGAGAATTTGCTTTTGCTTTTGCGATTCGATTGTCCGATCAAAAGTAAGTGCTCTTTGGTTTTCGATACGTATCTGTTTTGTATATTGCATTTAATTCGTTAAGTAAATACCCTCCTCCCTCGCCTCCCCTCCCTGTTCCTTTTAAATTTAAACGCGGGTTTTTAAAATAACGATAACTCGTCTACTGTAGATAAGTGTTGGTATTAAATTTTTTACGTTCTGAATCGTTGACAAAACCATGGCGTTCATTAGAATTAAATAATAATTTTACTTTAATCTGAATATACAAGTACAAAGTGGCAGCTCATGCGTATGTGCGTGATTACCGAGCAGGGCCCGCGAAAGCTGTGGGCGATCGCCCAGGGCGCTGATCACAAAGGGGCGCCACACTGACAAGAAGTAGAGTGATATTTAAAAAAAAAATTATTATTGATTTTAAAAACAAAAATTTAAACTTTATTGGTGCTGCCATTAATTTGAAATACATAATAATTATATATTTTTGTCATTTCGTAGAAAAACTAAATTATTATTTTTAATTAAAACTGTTGATTTTCATAAAGGCAATTTAAGTGACGGTACCCTCATTGTTAACTTGAAACGCAGTGTTGACGTTCATTATATGTAAAAATTTTATATAGAATATTATTTTTGAAAAAAGGGTTAAAAAATAAATAAAATATTAATAATATCATTTAAATACATGTTAATAAATCGATTTGTAATAAAATAATATAATTTTTTACTTATACTTATTCGCTGCAACGGTTTTTAATGTTTAGTTACATTGTGTTTTTATAATAGTTATGATAGTAACATATGTACATATGGGATAGCTAATTAGAAAATTCATATAATGAAATTACTATAGAGTGTACAACATTGTTTCATAAATATCTATGTTGAAAAAAAAATTATCATTTTTTCAAAAGGGCGTTTAATGGTGATTTCGCCCGGGGCGCTAGTATGAGAAGCCCCGGCCCTGTTACCGAGTACTGTTTACTCGAGCATAATTTTATTTATTTATTTTTTAATTTCGTTATAGGTACTTAACAACGATTATAAATATTATTGTTTTACGTAATAATCACCAGAGATTGGAATCTAATCGAAAAACCGGTTTTGAACCGAAACCATTTTGTGAAAACGTTGAAACCGAAACTTAGTTGCAACTTTATTGCTAATTTTTCTTATTTTTTTTTTATGAACCACAACTGAAACTGTAAACGATATATTTTAAAGGTACAGATTTTTATTGGTTTTTTCGGTTCCACTAAATTTAATGATTTCCTTAATGTTTTGATGTGTATTATCGGCATTATATTAAGTATAAGTTCTAATATTATTGTAGAATAATAATAATAAAAAAAATAAATATTTCCGTGTAAACAAGTAACAAATAATAATAATAATAATAATGAAATATTGTATTTTTGACAAAAATAAGTGTACACACTCTCGGATATTATGTATGATACAGAAAATATGTTTATAAATAACTTTTGACAGTTGTGAACTCGCGACCACATATTTTAAAAAGTTTAAATTTTATTGTATTTATTGTAGGAAAGTTCAACAATTATTGTTAAATAATAAAATAATAATAGTGATTAATGAACAAGACTAAGCTTTAACAATTTAAAAGTTATAGTTAAAGTAATTTTAATAAGTAACTAAACGGCATTATTACTCTTTTAACACTTTAAACGTAATAAGTTATTTTTTATTTTAAAATTAATTTTTTGCCAAATATAAAGCAAAAAATTGGAAAAGGTTAATATTGGTATTAACTGGAACTGGAACTTCAGTTTGAAAATGTAGAAAACCAGAATTGAAACTGAAAAAATCATAAAGATTTTAGTCCATTATTAAGAACATATGGTAATTCTATTATTTAGCGGTGTGCAACAACGATGTCATATATGTTTGTAAAATTATGTTTGGTAATTAAGTGGCGGACAATGGCATTTTTTTTTTTAACTCGATGTGCAGACACTTCAACAAATCCATATACTTAATTAAAAGTCATTTGCCACCTACAATTATTTAATTATAACATTTTTCCTTTTATTATTAATATTATTAAGTTTTGTGTTTATAATTATAATTTTAAATGTACTTTTTATGTAATACATTTTTTTCCTAAAATAGTTTAACACTTTTTCTTTAAATTTGACCACTTGAAAAATATACATTGAGATGATTAATACCATTGATTAAATACATGTATTATGTATTTAATCAGTGCCAATATTATAGTACAGTCCACAAAACTGGAAATGTGATCTTCACGCGCCTGGTAACCAATTTTCAATCGGCTATGTGTTCCAAACTCCAGTATTTATTCGTACTGTTGATGCGTTTTTAAAGTGAACAGCTATTGCAATATTGTTATATGGAGAATTTTGCGTATCTTTTACTAAATACAGTAAACTCTTGATTATCCGCGGAATTGGGTGGCGCGGCAACTGCGGATAAGCAAATCTAACTAGGCCGAAAATTAACACAAAAATGCTTTAAATATGTTATATTATCATTTAATCGAACACAGTTATTGGTACAAATTCCGTTATCGGGTTATCGTAATCCAATTAAGCCGATACGTTGAATCGTAATAATTTCTTATACATATGTACATAATATGTAGTACATATACATAATTTGTATTTCTTAAAATAACTCGGTTGGTGGAAGATGGCGGATAATCGAGAGTTCACTGTATGTATATAAATCTCGCTATGTGACTGTAAAATATTAATCAACTATCATTATAAATCATAAACAGCAATAATCTTTACAATGATTTATACGTTTTTGAAATTATTTTACATGGGAAAGTAGCTGTTGAACCTTGACAAAAATTGTCTATCAGACGTGTGACCATCACATTTCTAGTTACATGGATCGTAGTATAGATTTTAATTTGAAATTTTTTCAGTGATTATTTTTTATGATAAATTTTATTTTATGTTTCTCATCATCCCTCTTTGACACCACAAGTTATCATACAAAAGATATAGCTAAATAAAATTTAATAATACCTTTTTCTTTTCTAGGTTCACAATGCATATAAAGTCCTTAGTCATTGACGGCTTTAAGTCGTATGGGAAACGCGTGGAGTTAAAAGATTTTGATCCAGAATTCAATGCTATAACTGGCTTGAATGGTACAGGAAAATCGAATATCTTGGATGCAATTTGTTTTACTTTGGGAATATCAGCTATGAATACAATTCGTGCTTCAACTATGCAAGATGTTATATATAAAAGTGGGCAAGCTGGTGTTCATACAGCTTCTGTTACTATATATTTTGACAATAAAGATAAAGCAAGATCTGCACCTCATTATGAACATAATGATGAAATTGCTATTTCGCGTGAAGTAGGAATGGCTTCTAAAAATATATATAAAATTAATGGTTTTACAGTGCCTGCTAAAAAAATAATGGATTTTTTTAATTCGTTACAAATGAATGTAAATAATCCTCATTTTATTATTATGCAAGGTAGAATCACAAAAGTGTTAAATATGAAACCTATAGAAATATTATCAATGATTGAAGAGGCAGCTGGTACTAATATGTATGAATCTAAAAAAAAAACTCTTGAATTGACAGTTGGCAGGAAAGATAATAAATTAAAAGAAATGCAAGATGTTGCTGACGAAGAGATTCTTCCAACTATGGAGACTATTGATAAAGAAAAACATATGTTGGAGGAATTAAATATGGTTCAAGGTCAGTTAAAAAAACAACAAGAGATGCTTAAAAATTGGAATTATATACAGTCAATTGGAAAAGTTAAAAGGATCGCTGAGGAATATCAAATTGTACAAAATCTTTATCACTCAAAACAAGACTCTTATGCAGATTTACAGAATAAAATTAAAATGATTAAGAAGGAATTAGATGAGACGGAATGTACATTAAAAAATGATATTAAGAAAAAATTTGCAGAACTTCAGGTTGTTGTTGATAAAGTAGAAAAAGATAAAATTGCTGCGCAATTAAAAGTGAATGGATGTAAAACAAATATAAGCAGTGAAGATACAAAAATTAAAGATATTGAAAAACAAATTAATAATAGTAGGAGAGATTTTGAACAAAAAAAAAAGGAAATGGCCGACTTTAAGGATATAAATGCAGGGTTAGACGAAGAGAATAAGAAAAACACAGAACATCTAGAAGATATTGATAACAAAATAAGATCCTTAAATTCTGGAAATATATTTGGTGATGAAGATAATGGTTCAGTTCAAGAAAATATTAATAAATTTAATTTAGAATTACAAAATCAACAGATAGGAAACCAACAGTGTGAAATTAAAATTAATGGATTATTATTAAAATTAGATGATCATTTAATTGGAATGAAAGACGCACAAAAAGTATATGATACACAGATGGCTCAATTGGCAGCCAAAGAAAAAGAATATGAAAAAGTCGAGAAAGAATATCTGAAAGGTAATGAAGAATTAAGTAATCATAATGACTTGAGATCAAGTCGTGACGGTTTACTTAGAGATATACGTGATCTGAATTCAAAAATAGAATCATTTGAATCTAATAACCCTGCTTTATTTTTTCGATATAATGATCCTTTCCCTAATTTTGATCGGCGTAAAGTACATGGTCGCATTTGCCGTTTATTTAGTCCAATAGATTTTAGATTTGAACTTGCATTAACAACTTTGGCTGGGGGTAAATTGTATTATATTGTAGTAGAAGATGATACTGTTGGTAAAGATATTTTAGAAACTAATAAGTTTCCAAATCGTATGAATTTTATACCATTGAGCAAAATCAAATCTGATAGTTTACCTCCAAATATTGTGTCTATAGCAAAACAAATTGGTGGGGCTGATAATGTTTTCCCTGCCATGTCACTTATTAAATATGATAAAAAACACATCAGAGCTATACAGTGGGTATTTGGCCAAGCATTTATATGTACTACCAAGGAAATTGCTGAAAAAGTGTGTTTTGATAGCAGAGTCAATAAGCATTGTTTTACATTGGATGGTGATCATTTTAATCCGTCTGGTAGTCTTACTGGTGGAGCAAACACTCAAAGGCTTATTTTGCAAGCATTAGCCAGTCACAATCAAATTGTATCAAAGCTTCAAGAAGAAAAGTCTGAATTTGCACAAGTAGATAAAAGTCTTGCTGCAATGGCTAGTTTGTCAGATAAAGTTGCACAACTTCAAGATCGAAAAATTACAGTTCAAGAGGAATTGGATAGAATTAGATCTGATGTACATTTGGGTCAACCTCATCAACAAGTTACTGAAGTCAATACTACTAAACAACAAATTGTTGATCTGCAGAAATGTTTGGAAGAAGGTAGAGTTAATGAAAAACAGTTACAAACTAAAATTAAAGACTTGGAATTAAAAATGAAAAACGCCAAAAGTATTTTAAAACAACAATTGAGTGATGCAGAAAAAACTAGAAAAAATATTTTAGCAAAATTAAAGAATAACAAAGCAGAATATGATAAAAAACAAAATAACTATTATAAATTAGACCTTGAAATTAAAGATTTAACAAATCAAATACAAGAAGAAGAAAATCAATTGGCCGAAATGCATACTGAAAAGAGTAGATTTGAAAAAGAGTTAATCACATTTATGGCTGAGTTTGACAAAGCCAATAATATTTATTTGAAAGTGTTTAATGAATATGAATGCCAAAAACAAGAAGTTTTAAAAAAAACCAGTGGTTATGAAGATTTACAGAAAGAACATAAGTCTGCAATTGAAGATGCTGAATTAATTAAGGTAGATTTATTAGAATTAGATGCAGAATTAAAAAAAAAAAAAAGTGAGTTGGACGTTGTACAGAAAATATTTGATAAACATGATGAGAAAATGTCGGATGACCAAAAACAAATTGCTATGAAAATGGATTATACAAATTTTAACTCTGGTAAGTATATAAATATATATAAAGAAATAGAAAAATATTTAAATGATAAATATTGATTAGCCAGTTTTTACAATAAATAAAATTATTCAAATTCACAAATTTGAATGTAATTAATGTTTGATTTTTGTTTATAGTTGAATGCACGCAGTCAGTAAATGATCTCCAAGATAGATATAATCAATTATCAGCAAATGTAGACCCAGGTAAATTGAATAATTTCCATAAACATATTCAAGAATATAAACGTCTGCTAAAGAAACTGGATACAATTGTAAAGGATAAAAATAAAATAAATGAAATAATTGAAGAGTTAGAAATGAAAAAACGTCAACATTTACAAAAAGCTTCAGATCGCGTAAATGTTGAATTTGGAAAAATATTTAATAGTGTATTACCTGGTGCCCAGGCCTGTTTAAGACAAGTAAACCCTAATGACATTACTGCTGGTTTAGAGATTCGCGTTGCATTCAACGGATTGTGGAAGGATAGTTTAGATGAACTTAGCGGAGGCCAACGTTCTTTGGTTGCCTTGTCCTTAGTTTTAGCTATGTTGCTGTTTAATCCTGTTCCTCTTTACATTTTGGACGAAGTAGATGCTGCTTTAGACCTTTCCCATACACAGAACATAGGGAAAATGTTAAAACAACATTTTAAACAATCTCAATTTATTATAGTATCGCTTAAGGATGGTATGTTTAGCAATGCTAATGTATTGTTTAGAACTAAGTTTGTTGATGGGTCTTCAGCAGTTACTAGAACTGCATGTAATCGCTCATAAATTAATATTTGAAAGGTATTATAAATTAAATATTTGTAGTATTTTTTATGTTATTCTAAATATGTTAAACTAATTTCATTTGATTAATAAGTTTTATATTTATTATTTTTATGACTTTTTAAATTCCATTAAGTAAACTTTGTAATTAAATTTTAAATTTATAATTCCATTAATGTTAACTTTTATACAATATATATATATATATATATATATTTTTTTTTTTAATTTTATAAATGGCATTATTGATTGTATTTACAATTTGGCTCCATTTATTTATTGTAAATTATAATTCATAATTTATCAGTAATATAAGAGTATACAGTATACCTAAATTTTGTTTTTATTTTTATTATAGTATTAATATTATTTAACATTATACAATTTAGGAGTATGATATGTTATTGATATTAATCATAGGTGATTCCAAATGGAATATATAAGAATATATGGTATGTGTGTATGTATATATATAATCATCTTTATATTCATAGAAGTAAAACTGTAAAAATACGGAGCTAAAATTTGTTTATGACAAGTTTATTGTAGTCTATAACAGCGGTTCTCAAACTTTTATAGACACTACCCCTTTTTACTAATACAATTTTTTGGGTACCCCTTTCTCGGTTAGTAAACTAAAATAATATGGAAAATTTTGCATTTTGGAGTTTTTCCTCTATTTAAATTTAAAGATTTGTTGGCCAGACTTGTACCCCCTAAAAAATTTTGAGTACACCCAAGGGGTACGCGTACCACAGTTTGAGAACCGCTGGTCTATAAAAACAAAAAATTTCAGTAGAACAAACAAATTTGTGATTTTATTACCACATTTTTATTAATACGCATTCTTGTCTGTGTCTGTCTGTTCGGTACAAATTTTGTATACGATTTTCTCAGTTATACTGAACAGATCTTACTCCACTTTTCACTAATGTGGGTAGAATGCTTATAATTTGTGGCATATCGCACATAATATGGACAATTTTACAATTAATTAATTAATTCATCAATAACTTATCCCCGGTTACCATGATGACTAATCGAATTGAAATTATTATTTGTAATAAATAATAAAGTTCGGGTTTACTATAATATCACAGATTAGATGAATATTAATATTAATATTCATCTAATCTGTGATAATATTATAAGATTACGTATAAAATCATTGAAATTTTACGTGTAGGTGTATAATTTGTGTACATTTCTATGTTAACAAAGTATTTTTATTCACATTCAATTATTATATGCAAAATACAGTGGTCGTGCCTCAAATTAATTATTTAAATAAAATATTTTTTTCATATAGGTATTAAGTTTTTAAAACAGGCAAAAAGTATAAAATAATTTTTCCAAGCCCCATACAGATTTACAATCCAAATAGATTTTTAACGCCATATAGCGCGTCCTGAAAGTTTGTGACTGGATTTTTTTAATAGCGCAAATAACGAAAACAAAAAACTATACGTGATATTGATGAAATCCCATTTTTAGCGGTTTTTCGGTAATTTATCGTGTCGCGTTAAAAAACTATTGAGAAAATCGAAAAATGATCTCTCTAAAGTACCAACTAGACGCGAATTGCTGTCGGAAACAAACTATGACCGAAGAGATCGGAGCACTCCTGGTCGAAATTCTGTACACGGGATGGGAAAAAAAAGGTAACGAGCCACGGGGTGTTGTGGATATCGCTTAAGTGAATTACTTAGATAAAGGCTTTAGAGTTTTGTTTTTATTTTAAATTTGAAAGCAATGATAAGTCATTGAATTCGATAAAACGATTCTGAGCGGAGCTTACTTTTCTCGTAAACGTAGTCTAAAGTTACATATTTGGTGAACATTTCAGGTTTCTATGACTGTTAGTTTCGAAATTACGAAGAAATAAACAACAGTCGATTAAGACGAAATTGCACTTTTAGCGTTTTTGAGTTATATTTTTAGATGCTTTTGAGAAAATCGAAAAATGACCTCTCTAAAGTACCAACTAGATGCGAATTGTTGCCGGAAACAAACTGTGACCGAAGAGATCGGAGCACTCCTTCTGGTCGAAAATCTGTACACAGGATAGAAAAAAAAAATAAACATCATTGTAAAAACAATAGATTCATCGATCCGCTCAGAATCTAAAAGCAGAAAAAAGTATTTATAACGTGAACCGACGAACAACTAAAAATATAAATGATAAATATAGTCGGTATTCGTTAAACATTAAAAATTGATAAGAATTCCGAATATTATCATTATGAGTGCAACTGCAACAGTAGCTGTTGGTTACTGGTAACTTCAATAGCACTGAAAAACCTTAGAAAATATAGAAATATATTATCTAAAATAGTGAAAAACACGATTGTGAAATATCTGCAGCTGTAAGTTGACAGTTAGTTGTTTTTATCATCACAAAAATTTGTGAAAAGTTTTATCAGATTATTGTAAACAAAAGTTATCTACACTATTATTTGTTGTTATTATTAATAAATGGGTAATAACTGGTATATTGTTAAAAATAAAACATGATAACAAAAAGTTCATGGGGGGGGGGTATCTATCCTCCTTATCCCTTCACCGTTTGACCGCCACTGTGTCACGTACTGGTTTTTCTGTTCGATCGTCAACCGATATACTTACTCGATAGCAGTGGCGTAGATACGAGGAGGGTGCACGGGTTTTTGCAGCCAGTATAGCTCGTTCGCTCAACCAATCATGGTTTCTGTAATTTTGAAAATCTGGAAACACCTTCTGAATAAGTTCATCTTTTGATCGAGTTAACTGACAAAAACTTTGAGGAAAGTTAATGCAGCCAGTCAACATGTCTATAGGAAATTTGCCATTACCAATGTCAATGAGTTGTTTAGAGAATATGTTTCAGATTGGTCATTTGCAACTCGACACGCATATTCTTGCTTAAATGAAGTACTTTGACACGTTTCCACAAACTGGAGGACTTTAGACATGCATTGAGTTCATCAGCTGGCGTTGATCGTGGAATCACCGGCAATGTTTGACGAAAATCTCCTGCTAATAAAATCATTGCACCACCAAATCGGTTATTATTGCTCCGTAGATCTTTTAAGTTCTGTCCAAAGCCTCAAAAGATTTTTTATGTGCCATCGTGCATTCATCCCAAACAATCAATTTACATTGCTGCAAAACCTTTGCCATTGCAGAGTTCTTCGAAACGTTGCAGGTTGGAGTTTCATTGCATATTTAATGGCAATTTTAGTGCTGAATGGGCTGTTCGACCACCTTCAAGCAAAGTTGTTTCAACCCCACCCCTCTATACCTTCAGACAATTTTTTTTTTTATTTAAAAACGTTGAAATTGTATTTTAGTTGATCGTGAAAGTAATAGCGAATTTCAGTGCATTTTATTATAATATTGCTATATCTAATTATATAGAGTTCAGAGTCTTGAGCATTACAGTACATAATATGAACGTAAATAGTAAATGTATGCAAAATATAAATAATAATTAAGAAGTATTGACTTTTGTTTTTACTTGAATGCGAGAAAATTCTGTACGAAAAAATTCGATAGTTTCTTAAATTGAGTCAAGTATAAAAAACTATCTATACTCTTCATAAAACCCGTATATACATAATAACGATCAATACGGAAGAAGTTTTAGATGTATTGTACAACAAATGGCGAATTGACATTTTTTTCTGTAATTATGGGATTCTTTCATTAAAAATTACTTAATAAATACAAATCTAATAAATAATATGTATAATAATTTTATTTCGAAAGTTCTTTTGATCCCCCAGAAAAAATTGTATTTACGCCACTGGCTCGATAGTCTACTATAAATAGATATAAAATAAACTATAACGATCAATGCTGAATTTCGAATGATAATTGCACCGTTCCTCTATAAACCCTTATGTGAACACCCGGGTACCCACTGACGCATATTTCTTGAAAACAATTAATGTTCTAGTGAAAATTTTTAAAAATCCTCTCGGATCATCGTAATTTGACTCATTTTTATACAAATATATATCCTAAATTTGGTATTTCCTTTTGAAATAAAGAAAAATGTTGGGACAAAAAAGTACACGTGCCAGGACCACCCGGGGTACCCGGGTACCCATATACGAAAATGCACAGTTTTTTATAAAAATTATTAAACTTTGTATTAATTTTATGGAAGGAATTTTTAAATAAAAACACAGTACTTTTATAATGAAAAACAGAATTTTTTTTTATTCACATTCTTTACAATGTAAAGGCTTGTTGTACAGGCTTGTTACAAGTTATACACAATTTTCTAGTTTTCCTACGCTTTTTTATCGTTTGCTTGTAACAAATGTGGCATGTACCAGTTACCAACCTTTCTGCCAGTAATGTCCAATTTCGGTTGAGATCCAGATAAAAGTTCAACTGAAGTGATGTCCTTGCCAAGAACGCTTTGAATTGCCAATTTCGTAGAAAAGTTTCTCATAACTTGTTGATTTTGTGAACGGTCTTCAATACTTGGTGACGCCAGTTGTTCACTGAGTTGTTTCAAGAATACCCTACGTTGATTGGTCTTTTTTTTTATCATCTGATTATTTTCAAAATAAATGATATATGTAGCCAAACAAGCAATATCGACCATGTTGTAGAAAAAAACTAGTGGCCATCTATTTGTACGTCGATGAGTGGTGTATCTGCCTAACATCTGGTCCATTGTATCTACTCCAACTTTATATTTGTTATAATCTAAAATCATTTCTGGTTTTTTTTTCTCATTATCAGATACTGAAGTATCCGAATGCACGGTAGAGAGTAATATCACGGCTTTATTCTTCTTTGGCACATAAGAACATAATGTTGTTTTCTCATTAAATCCAAACAACGTTGAAAATTCTTCTCTTGTTTTGGAAGGTGACATTGCTTTAGGTATATAAGGTTTATTTTTTTTCAAAGTACCTACCAAGAATTGTTAAATTCCATGTGAGAAGATGCTTAATAACTGACAAACCGACTTTATTTGTCGATCAACTTACTGTGGGTACCCGGGTACCCCGGGTCAGCTATAACGTTGGTACTTCCAGGTGTTCACATAAGGGTAAAAGTAGAAAATATAAAGTTAGTTAGGTATCGATTTTTTTTACGTGAATATGTCTTTAAATTTGCTTCCATAGTGGGAGGCAATTCAGAGAACTGATGATAACAAAATCGGGGGATAGAGTTTGGTGTTGCAGGCTTGCAGCTATATATCTATCATTTATATCCGAAATTTAATTACACCACTGGATAGGTAAAGGATCGAAGAATTCGTTACGTTGAGTGAGGTCTGAGAACTTTGACGTATCACACGCGGTGGAGAGGGAAGCGCCACCATTTTGAGGTTGTTTTGCTACGTTACATAATTCCCGTTCAGTATAAATTTTGACTCGGAGGAGTCACGACGTTCGTTTGAATTTCAATTGTCAGCTCTCGTCAAGATCTATCGATTGTGTGTATAAAACATTAATGTGAAATAGTTATAGTGAATATATATGGTGTTAAAGTAAAAATTAAAATAATGCAATGTCGGCCTATACTCGTAAAAAAGCCAAATCAAAATATAGAGATCGTATACCTTTGGAAAGGGCTTCTCAAGAGCAATCCAGTGATACCCATAAAACACCATATGACAGAATGAAGCGGTGCCGGGGACGTAAAAGAATGAAGGCGTCTGAGATGATCAACGATGGCGCTATACCAGTATACCTGCAGCTGGGGGGCGGGTCGAGCCTATGCAAATGGATGATGTAAACGCTTCTGTATCAACGCCGGACTGTATAGACATCGATTGTGTGCGATCGCAGATAGACACATTGGGCAGAGGCTAGTGCATGTGTTTTATTTAGTAATCGTTATTACTATTATTGATGAATGACAAGGATTACAACGGATGGACATTACTTTAATTGCGCACATTATTACACAACTACGACACACGTCGTTTATATCTTATTTAGAACTAAATGGCGGTATGTAACAGTAATCGCATAACAATGCCACGAACCGTTTCAGAAATCTAACAAACAATATTATCAAAGACACATAACCTATAATTTATGATAATATCAAACAGCATGTTTCACTACTACGTTTGTTAACAATCCATTCGGAAATAAGTGTGATGTGTGTGACCGTCTATGGTTTCTGCGCTCATTAAAGCCACTAGAGGAAAAAACCTTACCGCTGCTTAGTAATACTTTCCTAGAAGAGGCAGTGGTTGACTTTAAACTGTGCAGTACGTGTAGAAAATCACTGAAAAATGTTGCCATCATAAATAAAACATGGAGATCCGAAGGACTTCTTAGTGTTCAAAAATGACATATATAAAATACGCTCAAAGAAAATATTACCCTTTACGTACATGTATTTATGTAAAACACACGGCCGTGTCCTCGACACAGCGACACCCCGATTTTTGATACTGTTCAGAGATTGTACAAGTACTTAATAATGAATGGTCACAAAAGGTACGAGTTGTTCATAAGTATTAAAAAAAAAACCTTTAAGATTTCCATTTAGAGAGATTAGTTGGAACTAGAATCTAGGTGGTCTCCACACTGGATTACTTTCTTACAAAAAATTTTTAAAAGATACATAGAAATAAGAGTGGTTTATTAATAATTTAATATTTATCACTTTATTTTATTAATTAATTGGTTTACTTGAAGTGATTTCAACTTTCAAATTTATTATTATATTAATTATTGTGAAAAAAATATTGGAGCATGTATACTGCGCACGTCATGTGAACTTTAGTCAAGTTCAGTTTTGTTACCATCAGCTATAGACCTGGTTAATTCCACTAAAAAAAGTCTTCAAAGTTTTCGCAATGATGAAAATTATAATCATATTTATTAAAAATCGGAAGTATGTGCAACACTTAAAAACAATAATTACTTGTAGACAGTGCTTGAATTGGGGGGGGGGGGGACGGAGTCCCCTTTCTTTTTTCAAAATTTTTTAGCGTACCCCTTCTAATTTTTCGTACCGGGACGCAGAGAACGGGACGGTCAAGAATAAAATTTTATTGAAATAATGAAAATTAAAAATTTTATTTATAGGGAGTAGTCGGTAGTTGTCACAATATACAAACAATATATTTCTTGAAATGACAATCGTCGATTGCCAATTTTTTTCGGTATTATTTTGTTATTATGAACACAAAATGTAATCTACTTTATTATATATATATGTTGTTATTTTTATAAAATATGTTTTGTTTTATTTTCATAAGAACATTACTGTTCAACACACAGTTTTCTCGTCAAAACAAAATACAAACGATTTATGAAAAATTAACCAGTGCGAAAAAAAATATAACACTTCAAAGTTCAGTAAAAGAAAAAAGCAGACTGTATTTAACTGGATAATATAATTATTAATTATTATAAAACGATAAATACACCAAAAAGAAAGTAAAAAAACCTGATCCTTGAATGGATGAAACTCAATGAGCTTTTTACTGAGTTTCATCCACAAAATACAAGGGATACTCAAACGATAAAGTTTTCTTGCGCAAAACACAAATAATATTTTTTGTAAAAATAATGACGAAATATTATAATTTTGGCAATGACACAACAACAAATTTAAATATCAATACCAATAATAATAATCATAGTATTTGCTTAATTAAACAAGTAAATAAAAGTAATCGTAAATTAATAAAAATAATAATAATAATAAATGCTCCTTTACTATGTGGCGCGAATTTTTACAGTTAAAAAAAAAATGATGCTTATTTATTATTGTATAATGAAAAATATAGTGGGGGGTGGGGGGGCGAAGCCCCCCACGAATTTTTAAGACATTACAATCTGCTGGAACGCACATTATTTTTGTACTTTTGCATCCCCCTTCTAATTTTTTTCCAATTCAAGCACTGCTTGTAGAAGAGAATAAAGAAAGAAATAATCTTTCGAAGAGAAATGTATTATATTTAACACAAATTTTGATGATTATTTTGTAACTTCTAGGCACACTTGATAAATCAGAAAAAAAAATGTTTAAAAAACGGTATGGCGGAACGAAAAATTAGCCGGTTTCAAATGTTTTGCAGTCCTATTTAAAATTTGAAATGACGCCCCTGGGTTGTAAATATTTTTTCATCGTCGTATCTGCAGGGCCATAGCCATATGCGCAGTGGCGTAATCATGCCGGGGGAAGATATGGGTGTCGAATCCCCGCCCCCCCCCGCCCTTTTATTTATTAGTGGGATGGATTTTTGAAACAAATAATAATCCACGTAAGTACGCCACTGGCACTGAATGCGAGAAGGGCACGTCATGTCCACGTTTCATAATTTTTCGGCAAAAACAATAAAATAAGAGACAAAAAAAAAAAAAATCTCTGGAGAAAATTTAAAGAAAAAAATGTGAAAACAATTCACGCAATACATAGAAATTACAACGGTATTATATAAATGGCAATTATAAAGTTATACGATAACAATCTGGACAGTTCTGGTCACATGTCCAGGACACGTGCCGTTTGTGCGTTTGACATGAAAATATTAAAAGTATTATATCATGTTTAACCTGTAAATTGGACGCGCGCGTGCGCCTCGTTCGCGCGGAGACGGTATGTTTATATCTAAACAGAAATCTGTAAAAATGCGATTTTATGAAAATTTTGCGCCCTTCTTGCATTTAGCGATTCGTATTTATATATATATATATATATATATAAATTAAAGAAAGGGACTCCGAGATTCGAAAAAAAAATTAGTGTCCTTTACAATGATTAGACTCATCCTGACCCGTGGGAGGCTTCGCGCACCACCAGTGGCGCCGATGTGTTTAAAAAATACTATGACGTCATACATCAAGAGGCCCCCCATTTTTTTTCCATTTAACAACTATATAGAGGCGAATGAGAGCACCCTGCACATAATGCAACGTATAAGCCATTTATTTTTTATTTTTTAGCTAAACAAATATTTAAATCCTATACTTAAGATTGGATTTGGATTTTGTGGGCCCTCCAGCTACAAAATCTACTATGACACACGTCATAGATAAATTAGGTGATCGGCGCCACTGCACCCCACACCATTCACCATTAATTTTCATCAAATTATTACAATATATACCAACAATTACAACGAGTATTTTTTTTACAACTTATCATTTGTTAACATAAAAAAAATCAATAATTACGCAAAAACGTATACTCTACCCCCAATTTGGTAGGTAGGTACCTAATACCAATTTTAAATAATTTTCCACAACTGTTGGTCACGTCTCACGTCTCGTTCACAAACTGTCATACGCCGATACACCATAAATTACCTATATATATATATATATATTGGTATTATAAATTATATAAACGTAGAAATGGTTAAAAACCTTATACAATATGCTTTAAATAGCTTTTGATTATTGTATTCAACGCAATTCTACCAAAATGAATAATTCCATTATCGTTTTAACGGCAAGTATATCTAACACGTGCCCGCCCTCCCCCCCTCCCCCGTTCTAATGAAAACAATTTGAATACGATGCTCTCGAAACGTGAACAATTTCAAAGAAGAGTTCCTCCGTCACCCTGCGCGCCCCCCGCCCCAAATTCGAGCACTGTATACAGGGGCGCATTAAGAATCAATATTTAGGGATGGGAGGGAGGCAAATATAATTTGCCGCCCCTAAATTTACAGTACAGATTAAAATTCCAACAGACTAAAACATATAATTCCAAATGTCCATGATCAGTGTGCCGCCCTCTAAAAATTGCCGCCCGGGGCAAACGCACCCTTTGCCCCCCACTTAATGGCGCCCCCGTCTGTATATTATATATATATATATATATACATTGCGGATGAATTATTAACCGGTATCGCGCGGTATATAAGGTCTTTTAAGGGGGTAAGGATGAGGTTAGGGGAGGGGAGGACACGCGGACGACGTTCGATCGAATACGCGCCCATACGTGGCGGGGGGAGGTCGAATAATAACGCACGGGCCGCGGCATTCGAAACGTAGCTAGGCGGCGGCGGCGGCACTAAAAAAAAAAAAAAAACACCACCGGCCCACTACGGTTGCGGTTGCGTAGTGTAATACCGCGGCCGCTCGTTCAAACGCGCAATCGATAAACACCACCGCCAGCAGCAGCAGCAGCAGCGCCGCCGTGTGATAACGGCAACGCGACTTTCGACCGTCCCTCCCACCCCACCACCGCCCCCACCACAAACCACCGACCCAACCGACGCCGACGACCACTGTGCAATGTGATAAATAAATATTTTAACCGCGCTTTAAAACGGCCGATTTTGCGTTTTCGAAACGTTCTCGCTCGCCGTATTTTCTTCTGTTATTACGTTGTTATAATACATAGGTAATATTAAGGCGTTTTGCGGGGTGAACTGGTGCAGTGGGCCCGGTAGGTTGTATTCGTACGGTCCGTTGATAACGCGTTCGGTGACGGAACGTATTTAAAACCACCACACGCGGAAGAGTCGAGAGAACTCTTAAAGCTCTCTCGCGCGCGCGGGGGTGGGGGGGGGGGCGGGGCGCACGCGAATCCGCTGTGCGCAAGCGTGTCGCGCGGGGCTCGTCGTTCGTGTGTTTCGTGTTCCGTTTCGTGACCGCGGCACGCGCAGTCGCCGTATCGCGGGCAGCCGTGTTTTGTAAACGCGACGCGCGCTCGTGCAGTTCCGCGAGAGCGCGATTAAAAAGAATAAAAAAAAATAACAAAACAAAAAAAAAAACAAAACGCACAAAAGGAACGGAGAAAAACGGTAGTAGGTAACGATTAACGGGCCGCGGACGACGAAACCGGGAGTTTGAGAACGCGCGCCTAAGCGGCTGCAGTCGTCGTCGTCGTCGGTGTATAGCCGCGGTTGTTATCGTTCGGGTCTCGGAACGCCGTTACGCGTGTAACGACAACAATATAATGTTTATAACTACGGAGTCCGAGGTGTAGGCGCGTAACGATTTTATAACCGGGTGCAGTGCGGCCGGAAGTTTGAAAATATTCCGCGTGGAAATCGCGTTTCCGACCACTGTCGTCGCAATCGTCGACGGCGAGATGCAACCGCCTCCCAGGAAGGTAACGAACGCCGCGTATATTATTATAATTTGTCACATTTTTATCGAACTCCCCCACCTCCCATCACCCCCCGAAAGAAACGCGTTGAAATTGTGCCGGGGAAAATATTAGTACGACGTTAAGATCAGTGGCGTAATTATGCGGGGTGACACAGGCGGGGCCGTGCACGGGACTCGCGGCTAGCAGGCTTTCAAAACGGGCCCTCGTAAACGCGAAAAATTGTTGAATTCCGTTTCATCGCGTCATAGGGAGGGGGATTCGACGTTTAAATAATAACGTTAAAACAGTACTTATATTTGTTAATGTATAGAACATAAAGTTCGTGAAACGGATCGACGGATTTCGGTTTGCATAAGGGGCCATAGGGGGCAAAAACTTTTGATACCGTCCCGGAGCCCTAAATTTATACTTACGCCACCGGTTGAAATAATAACGATAATAACCCCCCCCCCAACACCGCTTCTTCGGCTGGTGTGTCGACACCTTTCGCGCAGTGTCCCCGGGGGCAGTGGCGCACGCGTTAAGGGTGTCAATGGGGTCGATCGACCCACCTATTCAAAATGGGGGGTGGGGTAATGCTAGTGTTACGGAGCTAAAAATGTAAATAATATATTTTTAATCATAATTAATAATATATAGTGCATGTGCAAGATTGGCCAGGTGTGTAAAATATCGTTATACCCATCAATGAGCAGTTCAGCGTGCGCCACTGTCCCGGGGCGGGGGGGGGAGGAAATTGCCATCAAAAATCGATTTTAAAACGTTTTTTCAGCGATAAACCGCGTTTTCCTTGTTGCGCGACTCGCGGACCTCGATCGATGGTGTTAATAAACGATTTCCGTTTATGTGTCGCCTGCACAGCAAGTTTAAAAGAATATCGTTGCCCGTGGGCAAAGCCGAATCCATGTCTTTATATATATATATATATAAGAAAAATTGGTGTTACATCGGCCAGTGGCGGATCCGTTCGCTAAAAAAAAAAAAAAAAACCACTTGATGTCTGTTTGTATCCGGAGTCAGCGTCTAAATTTATATGGTTGTGTAATAATCTTGTCAAGTTCCGGTTGGAAAATTACTAACCTGTACATTTACTTTAGCGCAGTTTAAATTACTTGATTCGCCGCTAAACCCGTAGAAAGAATAACAATTTCATATAGGAAATTTCTCCAGGGGCGCCCACAGAGAATTATCTCAGAGGGTGCAAAATTAATTTTACATTTACATACAATAGAGTATTTAAGGGGGTACAGGAAGCTCGTCCCCCTCCCCATTTGCTGTATTTATATATTAAATAATTATTTACAGTTTTCATTTTTAATAAATTTTATGAAGGTAAGCGAAAAATCAATGTATATAATATACAAATATAATGTGTATAATAAAAAATAAAGATTATATTAATCAAATAAAAGAGATAAACGTCTAACACTTAATCCAAAATCGTCTAACGTCTTCATTTTTTGTTTTTCAAAAATAATCCAAATCTTCAAATCGATCTTTATTAATATGTATCAGAGATAAACTACTAAATCTCATATTACCCATAGAAGATCTTAACCATGTTTTGATCCGACGCAAGACACTATAAAAAGATAATAAATAAATATATATTTTTATAACATTGAATATTTATGAATTATTACCCGAAAGTTCATTCGACTGAACATGAAGTTGCTGGTGATGAAATGGCAATTTCTAATGCTTTATTCACAGCAGGATAATATTTAGATTGTTCTAGCAGATCAATTATTTGTGTATTAGAATCACATTTTTTTTATTCGCCAAAATCGAAGTAGTAGTGGGAGTGTCCATGGCCTGCATACGGCATACCTATATAGGTATAAGCATATATTGTCTTCTGTATACCATGATATCGGCACCAGCCACCAGCACTTAAATTCCCACTGTGATTAAATAATTTTATAGTCATGTTCATACTGGTAAAAATGTATGACGTATGTCGAATATTATTTATGCCGATTTAACATTAAAGCAACCATTTTCAAAAAAAATTATTTCAGTACGTGTGAAACTCCAATAATGACTTTTGTTCATCAGAAAATCTCAGAGGGTGTAATTGTACCCTCTGCCCCCCCCCTGCGGGCGCCCCTGAATTTCTCATTTTCTTCAGTTTTTCTCGTAACCACGGTCTTGTTCTGTGGTCTTACCGTCATAAACTTTAGGTAACCATTGTGACAACGTCACGCCAGCCTCCCCCCCCCCCATATTGAAATCATGAATTTTTTTTATGCCTTTAATTAGCACGTAATTAGCATGAATTGGCATGAATTAGCATGAATTCGTACCATTGTGTACAAACCGCAGGTAACTGTAGTGGAAACCGTTCATTGACTGTACGCAGATAATCATGATTACGAATAATTTTTCAAAATCGTGTTTTGATTCATAATAATTATAGTTATTTTGATATTACTGGACATCAAGTATTTGGTTTAGATTAAGCCTACGCGAATGGTCCAAAATTTTTATTATAGAACGACTTTTCCACTTTTTCATTTTTTTTTTTTTTTAATGCCTTAAGGACCTTCGAAAATTGATTATTAGCGATTTTTTTATTTATTTTGAATTGGTTCAATTAATTTTTTTTAAGATTTATGAAAAAAAATTAGAAATGTGGGAAGTAGACTTGACGACCAATTCAAATCTGTTTTCAAATTTCTTATCGCACCACTAGATCGATCGCGGTACGTTGCAAGTAGGAAACGTCTATTTTGCTATGTTTCGTGTGTGTAGTTAAGACGAAGAGAGAAAATGCTCGCTTTCAATACCCCTATGTCAATTAATTAGATAAAGATTTTATAGTGTATTGTTATCGCTATAAATTTGAAAGCAATGCGGTTAGAATACATCGTTGCGTTCGATTCAAAACGATTCTGAGCGCAGCTTCGGTGTAATAAACTTTTATCGAAAAATTTGAAATTGTGAATAAAAAGAGATCGTGACTAGACGATTTTCAAGATTTTTTATTTTTGAATATAGTCGAAGTAAGAAAACGTCTGACATTGTTTTCAATTTTTAAACCCCTAAACCGAAAATCACCTCTTTTATGAATTAAATAGGTACCTCAAAATCTACAATTGCTATAAATAGCCTAAAATTAAAAGACATTTTTTTGAAAAATTTGTCTCGTTGTCCAATGTCACATGTTTGGTGAGAATTTCGGGCTTCAAAGTCTTCAAAATTACGAAGAAATAACGATAATCGATTTTGACGAAATTGCGTTTTTACCGTTTTTTTTTTTTTTTTTAAATAATTTTTCTGTAGTTTTTTTCTGACGCTTAAAAAAGTATTGGGAAAATCGAAAAATGGCCTTTTTAAAGTACCAAATAGATGCAATTTGCTATTGGAAACAAACTGTGACTGTAAAGGTCGGAGCACTCCTTCTGGCAGAATTTTTGGGTGCAGACATACAAAAAAAAGGTAACGAGCCTCGGGGTGTTGTGGATATCGCTTAAGTGAATTACTTGGATAAAGATTTTAAAGTTTTTTTTTTATTTTAAATTTGAAAGCAATGATAAGTCATTGAATTCGATAAAACGATTCTGAGCGGAGATGACTTTTCTCGTAAATATAGTAATCTGAGGTTACATATTTGGTGAAAATTTCAGGTTTCTATGACTATTAGTTTCAAAATTACAAAGAAATAAACAACAATCGGTTAAGACGAAATTGCATTTTTAGCGTTTTTGAGTTATATTTTTAGGTACTTTTGAGAAAATCGAAAATTCAATTTAAGTAGTTTAAGATTTTAGTATTTTATATAACAGATGTATGTCTACATTGTTGTTTTTGCTAGATTATTAAGACTTACCATCATTACAAAATTTGATTTTTCTAAAAAAATGTACAGATATCTAGGCATTCTGAAAGTGTGTGCTTACAAAGTCATTCCTGCATGTTCCGCTATCAAGTATTAAGTCTATACCTATTATTGTACATCAGAGTAAGAGTTAAATTAATAGATATAGACATATATGAGGTATGGGCCACGTAAGAGATTACAACACATGCTAACATCATCATACGTAGTTTTATTTCAGTAAATCTAATATAGTTGCCCAATCATATTGATGTAGTAAAATAATAATTGTAATTGAAAATATTATAATATCAACAATAGTTAGCCAAGGTTTTTAGAATATTTTAGATTAATGAGAAATGCGCTTATCTGAGAATTCGTTTTGAAATTTGCAAGTAAATTAAAATTAAAATTGCAAATTGTAAACAATTTTGAAAAGCCCTATCATTCTGCCAAACTTCTTTTTAGACAATTCATAAATAAATGATTATTTTGTAACTGACATTAATTATTAATAATAATATTCGTAATCACAGCAACGAATCAATACGATTGACGAATACACAATGGGGATATAATAAGTATCTATATATATATACTTTTATATATAGAAACGTAAAACTCGAAGAAGAGTACAACACCACGTTTTTGGTATTTTCGAAACTATAAATATCCTTAAAATTGATTAAAAGAATTATAATTGTTGACAATTTGTAATATTTAGAGTTATTAAAAATCGTAAAATAATGAATAACGTTTTCTTGTCGTTATAATACTAGAGTGAGTTTATCATTTATTATAATTTATATTATATGATTTCTTGTTTATAGTTACAGGTTTTTTTTATCGTTTTCACATAATTCAAAAATATAATTTGCATATGGGTCATATGGAACTTTTAGAAGGCCATTTGACAAGACAGAGTATTTACAGCATTTATTTACAGCGATTAGAGCAGTGTTACAATGTTATTTGTTACACATTTATATTATGCACTTCCTTGATCCTTTTGAATAAATGTACTGTTGATGAGTGTATTTAATCCTATTTAGTTAAAGAGCAGTCGACTGGCCATTCGCTATAACAATAACGACTAACCTGCAGTAACCCGCTTTTGTGATCCAGTCATTTAACTGATATAAATAATGTTAAACGTCATTGATGTACCTAAATCTATTAGGTTTCGTAAATTACGATTTACGTTTGATAAATTGACACAACGTTACAACAAAATGAGTTTATTATTAAAAGGAATTTCGCTTTGGAAATGATCACTTAATAATTTAATTTCTTTTTTAAAGAAAACCTAAATTAATTTTAAAATATTTGGCGAATTGTCAATAACGTCATTACTCATTAATTTATGTTAAATATTATGTTAGTTTTAAAATCATTTTCTTATATATTTTATGAAAAATTCAACACTAGTTTGATAAAACAAAGAAGAAGATATGAAACACGGTTTTTCATTTTGTTATTATTTAATGTTTAACCGTTTGTATTTCGTAAAAATATTTGAAATTAAACGACGTGAAACTTAAAAAAAATTATTTTTCAATATAATATGCGAACACCCTACTACTATATATTTAACGGCTACATATTGTGTTAAACTTTTATAGATTTATTCACAATAGTACACTAGTACTAATTGCGTTGCAACTACGCCTGTTGAATAGTAATGGGAATTTAATGGAAAATTTAAAAATTGAAATTTTTGTCATACAGTCATTTTGTGCGGTAAAGAATGCTATAGAGTCGATAGGCATATTTAAGAAACTAATTTTTCACATACAGAAGATCACAACATTATCTGTAAAATAACGGGGATAATTTTTTTTGATAACACAAATATTATTTTTACAAAACGTCATCCCAAAATTAGTTAAACAATATATTTTCGCCCCTCCTCCACCAAAAAAATCAACATCTTTTTTATTCGATTTTAAGATACTAGAAAATTTCCACAATATAGAATAAAGATACACAAACACTATTGTCATTTATCACGAGTAAACATTTGGCTTATCGTAGTATTTTGGGTTCTTTCGTTGACGAAAAAATATTGTTTTTGGTTAAAATAACGGGTGTGTTGGGCATGTTTAAAAATAATTTAAGCGGTATAAAATAAATATATTTATATAATATAATATTATTATATGTGTAAAGAGAAAAAAATGGTTCTTAAAGTTTAGAGTTAAGACTATATATGTATGTTATATATTATATATGTATTTATATATTACATGTTATTTTTTAATTTAGATTTATTAAAATATATGTATTTGTCTATAGGTCCGTTTTATTTTATTCTGAAATATTTTAATACCTACAAAAATACTCGATATCGAATAATTAAAATATTTTAATTTAAGATATTTTTTTCCATTTTGTTTTAGGGGAATTATGTCAAGTTTTTGAAAAATCTTCACTCGGAACAAATAGCAAAATTACTTTTAAAAAACCAAAATGAATGTGATTTACTGGAAGACATAAGGTATTTATATTTGTTTATATTGCCTTCGATCAATTTTTATTTTCGTTTAAACATTGAAATTTTAATGTTTTATTAATCTATTATGTATATTAACTGATGAGTGATAAATTAATATTGTTTTTCTCGATAAGTCAAAATTGAAAGTTTGAAAATAATATTTTCATATTACGATTATTATTTTCAAAAAAAAAAATAAATAAATAAAATAAAATTTGTTAATTTACGTAGTTTTAATTTCGAAAACGTAAAGTGTATGTTTTTTATATATTAAACAAATTTACTCACAATATATGATATTTTATTATTAATTTTCATCATTTAAATAATTATTTTATCTACACTAATATTATAAAGAGGAAAGATTTTATTGTTTGTTTGTATTGAATAGGCTCCGAAACTACTGAACCGATTTAAATGAAATTTGGTGCATAAATAGTTTAGACACTGAGAAAGGACATAGGCTACTTTTTAATACTAAAAAAGGGCTGTAAGAGGTTGAAATAGGGGATGGTATATATAATGTAAAAAAAAATCTCGGTTTTCACCTGAGGTGACTTTTGCCCGGGCAATGCCGGGTGGGTCAGCTAGTGTATTTATAAAAAAAGTCATTGCATTTTAAATAGTTTTTTGATATATGTATTTATGAAAATTAATATTTTTTTTTTTTTAGGAGTTTTTTGATTAAAAAATCTTCTATAGAGAAATCATACTCTGATGTAAGTATAAAGCATTATTTATATATATACACGTTTATATAATATACGTAAACGTAATATATAATAAAAATCGTATTTTGAAAATAAATCTTTCATTAACGTTTTGTAGGCATTACTCAAAATATCTGTTGCTTTTTTGAACAAGAAAATTGCTAATATACCGGACATTAAGACTGAAGGTAGCGAAGAAAAATGGTGAGTTGCATAACATATAATATACTACTGTATGAAATATATGTTTTTTTGTTGTATTATTTAATTATTTTGAATAGTTGTACACGTGTACCAATAGAATCAATTTGTGTGTGTGGGGACGTGCTTAACACGTTTGATGTTGAAATTAGTATCGTCAAATTTTGTTTTCATATTTTTGTATTCATATTATAGTAGTAACTATATATATATATATATTTTTTTTGTAATAATTTAAAATAAATTGACGTCTGACAATGAACGTAATATTATAAACACGCTTTTGCTTATACCCCGCAAACATTTTTAGCGGTCGAAAATTGTTGAAAATTCATTATTTTTAAATTCGAGTGTTATAAACTTATTAAACTATTGAAAATGTATTACAAGCTTAACTGTAATGCGTCTCTATACGTGCACTCTGCAGTATATATTTCTTAAGACACAAAAATGGTTAATTAGTAATCATGGTTTTTATTTTTATTTTTACAAATTTGATCGACATTTATGTATTATTTCTGCGTGAGTATTAATAAAATTACGAAATCAACATTAAGTTTTTTTTGTTTCTATTCAGAAAATAAAAAAATTCTACTTCTAATTTAATACTAAACCTGTTCAACTAATTGCGAATTAAATCAAACATCGATTATGATTGTTTTTCGAATGCCATGATTATTATAGTTACTTTTAAAATTCAGATATAAAGAAAATAATAAAACTACGTGTTATATATAATATTCTGCCTGAAGACTGAAGGAATAATGAGCCAAATTCCACCTACAGTATACAGTATTTAAATAATATATTAATAGTATATTATTTAAATAATTTAAATATTTTTAGGGTCGCTAGACTTGCACAACCCTTCCCTTCATCGCCTCACTGAAATTCGTGCCATTGCGTATTATAACACGTTGTCGACGATTTTTTATTTTCGATTTTTATTTTTTGTACTTGTTAAAAATTATTTCTTTGCTGCAAAAAATTCAAGAAAAATAACGTATCGATATTAATATAAAGAGTTAAAAAATAAACGAGTAATTAATGGTTAATTAGTTCTTATGTATTATTAATACAACGTATATCACAGTACAGAGCAATTTCTGATTGTTGCGGGTATAGCTCCCCCCCCACGAGTTTGTGAATAATCTACGATCATAAGACTAACTGAAAAACTTTAGAACGGCTACAGCATCTCCAGGTTTTTCGTTTAAATTGCGCACCAAGTTGTATTAAATATTTGAAGTATTTCTAAAATAAAATAAATAAATGCTACAGTAAATCAAATATTATTATAAATAGAATTAATTTTTCTTAATTTTCTTGACCGTTATTGTATTTATAAAAAAGAGAAATCATTGTTACATATTTTTATTAGGTAGATACCTACAATATTATAGTTAATTATTTTGTTTGGACAAACATATTGGGGGTTTTTTTTTATACGCCAGCCGCTATCTACCATTTAAGTTTTTAATTGTTTTCAATTCGAATATTTAAATTTTTGTAATTCATTTATTTTTTGGAAATAATGTAATACGACTAATATTTGCAATACCAGCTTTGACGTGCTATAATAATTTTGATAAGCAAAGAAGGCACTTAAAAAAAAATACTATGATGTATATAGTCTAAAAAGCATAAGTTACGGGCTTTGGTTAATGACACAGTGTATTTAATAATTATTTATTATTAAAATGTATTAGCTATCATTGAAATCAGACGTTACATTCCATTTGAAATTAAGTTTTTGTATGCTTATTATTAGCTATTTTTATTTTTATTAAAATAACAATTTTTTTACTATTTACCTTAATAATCACAAATACTTATGAAGTTTTGTTATATACGGACTATATATATATATATATATAAGATAAGTTATAAATACTTTGTTTAGTAATTATCTTATTTGAACGTAATCCAGTTTTAGTTCAGTTTAAATTAATAACGTTTCATGATGTTTTCAAACTAAATAAAGTTTTCATAATAGAATTGTTACTCGAGATTTTCGATTTATTTTAGATACAATGATAAAATATTATTCGATATAATTTTTATTGAAAAAAAAAAAAGGAAAACCGTTATTCAAGATTTTAATTATATACAATATATATTCGTTGTAATTGTTCATCCACTACAACTTTTGTTGCCATCGTTACCAATACCACCGTTGATTTTATAAGAATATTATTTTTGACCTATGTTCCTTAACGTATTATTGTTTTTAATATATTGTTTTATTGATCCACAACTAGTGAAATATATTGATATTATTTTTTACATTTACTATAATACAGTGCACGTATATATATATATATATATATACATTATATACATAGTATTTTATTATATTCGATTTTTATTAATGATATTTATATCACATAAACCTTTCACAATGAAACTGGTAAAACGATAATTCCTGAATAATAAAATTCGCATAAAATACTGGAAATACACCTGTAGATGCGCATATTGGTATCCATATCTCATATCTGTATATTCTGTAATGTCTACGTATTTTATTAATATAGTGTTCCGGATTTCGAATAATTAAGTTGGTATATTAAAATGGTTTTATTTTATTTTTTTATCGAATTTTCATCCGATTTTCATGTTGAATATTAATCGATATTTTAGTTCTACTACAATGTTTTAAAGTAAAACGTTGTCGTACTGGCTGGGGGTAGTACATATTATGTAAGACGTACTAAGTGAGGCGCGACCAGACGACGCGCGTGCGGGTCACGTTAATCGATTTGGCCAGTTTCAAAGCCTGACAAAAAGTATAATTAGCCAATGTTTATACCTTTTATTTTTTAATATTATTAATTTTTTTTGATTATTTAACATTTCTTGTCGCGTGTAATATTATACATTATATGTAGTTTAGAACGTTTATACATCTTTCGTACTCTATTCCATTTTATTTATTATAAGGTACCTGTTTCTGTTATCACATTATACAATCATATTTGTTAAAAATTTAAATTACTGAATTTTCATTTCTATTTGTTGATAAAGAATTAAATAATTTTTCTAACTCACAACAATTAAATATTTTATAAAATATAGTTAATTTTTATAATTTTAAAAATGTATCATATATTTTTAAAGATATTTAAATAGAGAAAATGTAAATGTACGAGTATATTGTATACTAGCTGACCCGGCAAACGTTGTTCAGCCATATAAACTGTCAAATAATTCGAACGTAAGTTGGGCGTTGCACCCTTGGGAAATGGTCTTCGCGAGCCCGAGTATGATGACGGTCCATTCTTTGATGAAGATCAAACGGATATTTAGGGATGTGATCTGTGACAGAAAGAGGGATTGAGCGTCGTACACACGCACATTTTCGTTATCTTGTTGGATTTGTTCGTCTGTTCTATCTGCTCTACTATTTCGCATGTTTCTTGCTTTATTCGTTCGACGGCCCAAATTGGCCCCTTGCATCTTGCTGGCATTGTTTATTGTATCACATTTACAATTTATTATTTAGTTGGACGTTGGACCAAATTACACACAGTGAGCCAAATTTCGTAAAAATTGGTTAAGTAGATACGGAGTTTATCGAGGACGAGCATCGTGCATGTTTTTTAGTATAATAAATTATTTTTTAATAACAATTTAAATAGTCACCATGGTAACTGTTTAACGCATAGAATCCTAAAATTTCCTGTATTAGCTACCACTCTCGGGAGGGGTAGGAGAGTGAAAAATACTTTGAAACCTATTCTCATACCTACCAAATATACAAAAAAATTTCATTATAATCGGTGGAGCCCTTTCGGAGGAGAGTGGCGACAAACACTGTGACATGAGATTTTATATACTAGATTATATATTGTGTAGTTATATACAATAATATATATATATATATATATATATATATATATATATATATATATATAAATATATACAATATCCTTATTTTAAATTAAGGAGGAAAATTAAACTTTAAATAAGAAAAGGTTTTGAAGTTTCAAGAGTAAAAATATAATTAAGCATTGAATTGAAATTTAATATATTAAATATATTTAATAATCGTAATTTTATTTTGTTAAAATAATATTAAATATTACGAAATGCATACAGGCTAAGGTATTTTAATTTTGATTTAGTTGTTTTTTCAATTTATTACAAGATGATCAACAAAATATAATTTTCTAAATTTTAGTTGCACATTTTATTACATAATTTCAAACAAATGATTAGTTATGTTAACATTCTCGAATATTTTCCTAAAAATTATTTTTCATGATATTAAATAAAAGGCAATATTCTTAACTATTTTTTTTATCTAAAAAGAAAACTGAAATTTTAAAATAAAAAATTATTAAGGATAAAGAAAATATATATGTATATAAATACAAAGATATATAAGGTGAGGTGTCATGGTGTATGATGTTTGCTGATGATGTAGTGTTAGTGGGAGAAATCCCAGAAGACGTGAATAAGAGACTTGAAGAGTGGAGATCAGTGCTTGAGGGATAAGTGCTAAAAATTATTAGGAGTAAAGTGATAACTGTGTATGATTTTGGAGATAAATATCAGGAAGTTTATTGGGCATGTGATAAAGATGAGTGAGGATGCAGTATATGAGGTTGATAGATTCAAATACCTAGAATAGGTAGTACAAAAGAATGGCGGTTCTGAGGAAGACATAAAAAAATAGGATCAAGTGTGGATGGATGAAGTGGAGAGAAGCGTCAGGTATTTTATGTGACAAGAGGATGTCAATAAGATTGAAAGCATGATTTTATAAAACAGTGTAGTGAGGCCAGCAATGTTGTATAGTTGGAATGTTGGGCAGTGGACTGAAAAGTAGAACCGAGGACGAGTATAGCGAAAATGGAACTGCTAAGATGGATATGTAGAAGGATAGAAGGATAGAATAAGAAATGAATACGTAAAAGATAGTGTAGGGATGGCACATCTATTGTGGAGAAAATTAGGGAGAATAGGTTTAGGTGGTTTGGACATGTTAGGCGTAAGGATGATTCAGAGGTTCTGAGAAGTGTTATGGAAATGAATGTAAGAGAGAAAAGAGGAACATGAAAACCGGAGAAGGAGTGAGTGGATGAAATTGATGGTGATATGAAAATAGCTGGTGTGAGTGTTTAATAGGTAAGATATCGTACTTTATGAAGGTTCAGTAGAAGTAAAGTGGCGGACCAATGCAGTAGGAAGTGTAAGGTAAAGGTAAGGAAGAAGATATATTACAATATACAAATATCATGAATTCATTATTTTCTCTGTAGTTTTACCATATTATCCCGAATAATACAAATAGGTAATTGATGAACTTTAATGTAACACCTTATTAATATTTTATTAACATATTAGTTAAAAAATAAAATTATTCATGTTTACGTGTACACTGTACATGTTAAAGCTCTGTTGAATGTTGTAACTAGAAAATATTAGTTCGCTAACAATAATTTCTAGAATTTTAAAACCGATATAAAGTTTAAATTTAATATAACAGCGGATTATTTTCCATAGAATACTTAAATCAATGAATTGACTAATATCCGAAGAATATTTGATTTTGTTATAATTTAAAAGAAAATTATGTTTTATATATTTAAAAAAATATAAATGTTATTATAATAATGAAAAAATGTTGAAATATGAATAATTTCGCAACATATTTTTTTTAGGAATATGTGGAATGTATGGCGAACTGTGCTAGAAGAAAACGAAACTGCTGCCAAAGCACGATTAGAAGCTATCGAAGTATTACAAAATCAAATAAACGATGAGGCAAAAGCTCTTCGAGCTCACAAACTTCAAATTGCAAAGAAAGCAAGTTATTAATAATTAAATTATTTTTCGTTAAAAAAAACAAAACGTTCAGTTAAATGGAAAGCATTTATAGTTTTTTCATAAAATTAATGAAAATAGTTTATTACATAATACACATATTGACATATGTAGATAAATAATGTATTTCTATATATATATATTATTTGTAATAAATATGTTTATTGCTTTTTGTATAATTACAGTGTACAGATCATTTAACACTAGTACAAAAAGAACTTCATTCTTCCGTCCAAGACGTGGATAAGACGAAAAAATTTTATTTCGATGAAGAGCAGAGTGCTCATGAAGTGAGAGACAAGGCTAAAGATATAGAAGAAAAGTAAATGACTTTTTATTATTTAAAAAATATAACAGTATTTAGCTCTTTTTATTAAAATTAATTAAAAATATATGGAATTCTGAAAAGTAGAGAATGTTTTTTATGTACATCAAAATTAATTATATTTCAAATAATCCTAAAAACTAAAAAGTACAAAAATATTGTGTAACATTGTCGATAGTTTTATCAAATTTTAAAATTATTTGTATAAATATACTCAATTCAATATTATTTTAGATTTTTTAATTATAGCATTAAAATTAATTAGAGTAATAAATTTAGAATAAACCTATTGATACCACAAATAGAAGTAATTTAGTTATTTTATAAATTTATTCTTAGTTCAAGTATTTTATTTATTTATTTATTTATTTATTTATTTATTTATTTATTTATTTATTTATTTATTTATTTATTATTATTATTATTATTATTATTATTATTATTATTATTATTATTATTATTATTATTATTATTATTGAAATATAGTAGTTTAAAAAAATAACCTGCACTTATCATTTTTTATTACGACAAAAAAAAAAATTATTTGCAGGTTAAAGAAAAAAAAGGGTTCTTTCTTCCAGTCAATTACGTCTTTACAAAAAAACAGTGTGAAGGTAATTTTTTTTAGTTTACGTATAAAATATTAAAAGCCAACGTATTTTTATGAAAACAACTAGGTACTTATTTGAAAAACTTAGTTTCGAATATTAAGGAATCATAAAATATTTTTAATTTAGGTGTCTTCCAGAAGAGAAGTGTTAGAAGAAAAATCTTCAGGAGCTAGAAATGATTATTTATTGAGTCTGGCAGCTGCAAACGCTCATCAGACACGATATTTCTTAGTCGATCTACAAAATGTCATGAATGTGAGTAAAATAATATATTTCGTAATTGAAGGAATTTAAATATTTTTAAATGTGTAGTTAAAAATTTTATTAGGTCTGATTTTGAGCTTTTAAAATAATATATTATTCTTTCCAGTTTCTAATGTTAAAAAAAAATTCTTTTTTAATTTAAATGTTACAAATTTTATTCTGTTCACGTAAAAATAAAATAGCTCGATTTTAATCAATTCTATCAATTTTTATTCTATAACATATTTAAAGCATTTTATAATTATTAGGTACCTATTTTATTGTTTTATTATATATATTTAATTATTAAAATTGTTCAGAGTCTGAGAAAAGCGAAAACCGTATTGGTTTTACAAGAGTTTTTCTAAAAATTTTGTCTGTGTTCTGTAAACACCTTTTTCTGTAGAAGCGTTGAACAGATGACATGCGTTATATTCCAGTAGAAAATTATATCTAGTTGGCAATCTATTTAACACATTTTTCAATTTTTTTCCAATAATTTCTTTAAACATAATCAAATCATCTAGAAAATTCCAAGAATACCTTTAAAATTGTCAGCACATTTGTTTTGGATATGAAATATTGTTGTATTTTTAGGATCAAAAAATGTCATACAAGTCGTATAATATTTTAACATTATTTATCATACCTATTTATTGATAATAATAAATTACTTACGTCGCTCCGAATCATTTTTGGAATTTAAGGATTTATCATTGTTTTCATACTCAAAATTTTAATAAAACTCTAAAATCTCTATCTAAGTGCCCCGGAGATTTAATGGTTGCGTTTTATTTTGAAAATTATCCGTTTTATAAAAATTATATAAATAGAAATAATTGTCTTATTATTATATTTTTGAAATCATTATTTGACGATTCGTGTACAATGTTTTGTATGACATACATTTTGAAAAAAATTACTATGGTGTACTTAAATTAAAAACGATAAAAATTATTATCAATTATCGAGCTTCTTATTTTATTTGTTGCGGAAGAAATAATATTAATAATAGTAAATATTATAGAACTATAATATTAAGTTATAATAGTTATCAATTCAATTGAAAAATTCATGACATTTGATTGTTCTTACTGAATATTTTTAGGTTGTTTTAAATTACTAAACTTTATTATTTTAATTAATATTATAGACTATGGAAAATAATGTTTATGAAAAAGTACAAGAATATTTGGTGTTACTAAGTAAAATCGAGCTTCTTACATGTACCGTCGTTCATAATTCGTTTAAAAAAGTCAGAGACCAAGCACAACAGGTATGTACAAAGCGCAGGATATAAATTTTTTATTACTTTGTTAATTAACATGTGAACCTAATGAAAAATGTATTAGCTGAGTCGAGAATACAACATGCAATGTGTGTACCTCTTCTATCCCGTATTAAAACAACATGTTCAATACCAGTTTGAACCTTGTGATGGTGACAATATCGATCACATAACAGCAGACCATGGTGGAGTGGTAACTATACTTAGCCAAGAAGCAATAAGATGGGCTACGCGAATTATTAGGGAAACAAATAATATAAAAGAAAATACTAGAAAACTACAGGTCTTTCAAGCTCTCAGAGAATCGGGTCAAAAGGTAAAAAACAAATTATGGATGTACTAGCTATAATATTACTGTTTTATTATTTAAGTATATAATAAAATAAAAATATTGCGTTGAATTTGTTTAATTTCACTTGACATAATCAACGTCACGGTTGTAAGGAATTATCTTCATACGATTTTTTTTCATTTGAAGTAAGGTATATCCATCCAACGTATGATTCGACATAAAGTTAATAAACATTGTTTTGCACTTTCTTCTATTCAGTGTTTGTGAACACAATACACAAATTTATTTGACATCTAGCTGTTTACAAAGGTTCAAGTTTTACACCATTTTCTTTTCTTGTAATCAAACATTTATTAGACACTTCCGTTCGTTTTACGAATTCACAGATTTTTTTTCTCAGAACATATCATTTTAACATTCTGGGTATCTATCATAATGAAAGTTCATTTATATTCCCAAAGTTTTCGTTCAAAAATTCTAAAAGCCTGTAAATAAAAATGCTAACATTTTTGTTCTTAAGTTTAAATTTTAATCACATTATAAAATAATACATTTACATATAAGTAATTTTAGAATATTTTTTTAAATAAATGTGAATGTTATGTATATAATTGAGTATAGTATACATATATTATATGTTAAACCTTTCGTCTGCTTTTAAATCTATATCTGTAGACAGCTCACACTCGTCAAACAGTCTGAAGCATTTCTTACATTTTGTTTTGTAATTTTATTTTTATTAGGTACCTACGAAGATTTTTGTTCGAATTGAAATTTTCAATATTTGGTATAGAAAAAATTTATATGATTTTTCGTGTACATACTTTAGAAATGTATCACGGAGATAAATTTCGAAATTTGATTGTTAATTACGAATCCATAATATCAATAGTGAATATGAGTTCAGTAAAAACAGTAATAAAAAAAAAAATTAACGCTCACAAATATTTTTATTGAAAAATTAACCAAAAATAAGTACTATGCCTATAAAAATACACACACTTATATTATTATTATTATTATTATTATGTATATCAGAAATGTGTGGTATAATTATTTTATTTTTGTTATTATTTATTATGAATTGCGATATAAATTATGCATTTATGATATCTATATCTATCTGTATACATATTTTTTTTATATATCTATAAAAAATAAAACGAGTATATTTGTTACGATTCGAATCTGGGATTAATGTTCTAATCTTCATGTGTTTTTAAAAAATTATATGGTATATTGCTGTTTTAAGCATTCGGGAAATTAATAAATAATCAAGTAATTTAATGTTTATAAAAAAAAAGCAAAATATGTTGGAGTGTTTCTTTAGTGTATTTTTTTGTGAACATTTTCTTTTGGTTCAGCTAAAACCCAAAGTTAAGTTGTTTAAATTCCCTGAATACCGATGATTACCAACGAACATCCGTTTGAATTTAAACGTGTCCAATTTCCTATAAAGCTTTGCCTTGAAAAGTCATGTCCACATCAATGTGGACAATTTCACATGACACATTTCCATTGTGTCATGGCCATCAATAAGGCACAAGGACAAACATTAAAGGTTACATGCCTTGATATTACTGAAATCCCTGTTTTACTCATGGACAATTCTATGTTGCTTGCTTTCGTGTTAGCTCTGCAAAAACTCTATATAAAAACCTAGCAATATTTTTTACCAAGAAATATTATAACCCTAATAATAGTACATATAAAAAAAGTCATTTATTTATGATAATTATACCTTAAAATATTGTTTAGGTATTTAATATTATGAATAAGGGTTATTTACTTATATAAATATTTTATTTGTATAGATAAATAATGCGTATAATAGAAATAAATTAAAATATATTTTACAAATAAATAATATAAGGAAATAAGGTACCTATTATATATTCAACTCAGATATTTATGAAAACGTTAGATATAAAGGAGTTTATAGATTTTTATTCCAAGTACGTGGTCTAATCATTCCAAAGTTCACCATATACTCGTATAATTCAAAAATAGTCAAATAGTAAAATCAGAGTATCTGGTTCTGTATTATAATGATTGTATAACCTTTAATTAATTATTTTTATAATGAGATTGTAATAATTAATAATCAATGTTCATTTTATTTAATTATATTATTAAATAAATCAGCTTAATTAATATTTTTAGAATGATCCAAATGATCCAAATGGCCCTGATTTGGAAACAAAAATAGAAAATTTAAAGAACAGCATACGGAGATCTGAAGTAAGTGTCAATAAACGATTCATTTAAATACATTTAATTACAAACATTTTAATTTGAATTTCCTAAAAATAAAAATAATTTCTAGATTATTGATTATAGTAAAAATTTTCTTTGAAATTACTTTATTTGATATGGATAGAATTAAATAATGTTTACAAATATTATATGAAGCGATTAAAATATTAATTACAGTACATTTAAAAAATTATACATTTATTATGAATTGTTATATGATATTAATTTATTATGATATAACAACATTACATCACTATAGCCAGTAGTAATATATATATAATATAATAGTATATTATATATTTGAATCGTGTTTTTAACGCATTCTATTTAATTAAATTATAAAAGTCGATTACATAAAAATTAAAATATGTTATAATTCTTTTAATTTTAAATATTATCAAACACAGTTAAATATTGTTCTTTTAATTTTAGAAATTAAAATATGAAATATTCTTTTGAGTTATTAATTAAAATATTATATACATGTGTAAATGCAACAATAGACAATTTTATCTTTGTATGATAACAGCGACATAGACGTAATATAAAAATTACATACATAAATATACTATTTCGAGAATTCCACATTTGTCTGATTACTGACATCAATCATGGTATAAAACTATATTTATTTTTCATAATAATAAAGATAAATTTTAGTTAAAAAAATTGCACATAAATATACACCTTATGTCCTAAAAAATTAAATAATTTTGAGTCATTTCAATGAAATACTTTTTAAAATTAATCGAACATGTGTTAATTTAATAGTTTTGTCTCATTTTTAGATAGCCAAAGCCAAAGCTGAAGCTCGTATTGAGTGTTTGAAAAACGGAGACGGAAATGGTACTTATTTCATGTTTAATAATTTATGGGGATTTTGATTAAAGGATTTGAGTTTAAATTAAAATTATTAAAACATAAAACAGCTATCATAATTTGTACATCGTAATAATGAATTATTTGCGTATCATAGTAAATGTAGAAGAATGGCTAGCAGATATGGGTGATATAAATGCTGAACTTCAACGATCAAATAGTACATCTTCCTTACTACCCGATGGAGGTACAACAAGTGCCATGACATCTGACTATGACAGTGAAGATTACGGAGAACCGTCTGATAGTCCAGTACCGTCTGATCAACCACAGTCGTCATCTCAAGACGAAGAAGAACGACCAGATTCAGCAGAAATGGATAAAGATTGGGGCATGTATCAAAAATAATAATATATCTTTATTTTTAAATTAAAAAGTTTTAAACTAATTATTTTGTATATATTTATTTTAACATTAAATTTTAAAATAAAATATTATTAATGCGTCACTATAATATTAACTAAAGATTAGTTCATTAAATGAATCCTGAGTAATAAGTAGACAATTAGATAATCTTTATGAGATTGTTACTAATTTAAAATTATTTTAACGTTTAATAACTATAACGAGATAATCGTTTCGAATTTTACTATCTATTATTAGACAAATTATATATTTTTAGCTCTTGTAGAAAAAGAACGGCAACGTATCGAACAACTAACAGCTGGTTGGGACGATCCGACACAAGTAAATTGGGAAGATGCGCGTGATAATGAAGATAAAACTATGTATCCACAAGCTGCTCCTGAAGAACCTGAAGGACCTGTCTATAAATGCACTGCTTTATACAGCTACACTGTAAGTTAAGGCATAATTTTTGATATATTATTAATATGCATAACTGAATTTTATTTTGAGAAATTAATATAAAGAATTATAAAGTTTTTGTGATTCTTATATAATTAATATTTTTTGTTTTGCACTTAATTTTAGAACAAAATGGCACACAAATATTCTTTCCGTGAAAAACTAAATTTTTAATGAAAAATTCTCTATGCAATTTTCTTTATCGTTAATACTTAAAAATATATTTAACATTCCAAGTTTGCATATAATTAATATACTGATTTATGCAGAAATTTGATTTGTATTCGTGTTAAACTTCTCTTGATGAATTCTATTTAATTATTTGGATATGTATTTTGTTATGCATATTTCAGGCTCAGCATCCCGACGAGTTAAGTATCGTGGAAAATGAACAGCTTGAAGTATTTAGTGTAGATAGTGATAATTACGGTTGGTCCAAAGCTAGAAATTATAAAGGTGAAGTAGGCTATGTACCGTCCAATTATTTGGATATCGAACAAGAAACATGTGATCCAGAAACGCACGATACTCCAACGACGTACCAACTTAGATCTCAAATAAGCTTTTCTTCGGTGGACTATATGGTTAATGATGAGGCGACTAATCAGTTACATACCTGCCAATCCGACGAGGACATCGAAACTGAAGAACAATCATCAGAAAAAAGTATTACTACAGTGTGTGAAAAAAAAGATGGAGGTAATACGAATTTAAAGATAGTCTTAATAATGCCGTGAATCATAACGTATCCGAAATATTTAATAAATGAAAAAATAAAAGTTTTAACGTTTGAAATTAATACTATAATATTATGCTATACCTTTTACTACTTAGGCACTTAAATATTATTAAATTTGTCATATTTATTATTTGGTACATTTATTTCTCAGTACTAAAATAATGTATGTAAATAAATTTCAATATAATAAATAATTCAATCGTAATTAAAACATAGAAAATTGACTTAAGAAATTTGAAAAATGTATTTGTTCCACATATGATTATTGATTTAAAATGATAGGTAGGTATGCTCTATAAACCAGAATTAAAATATGTATAGTAACAATGTAATTAATTATATTTAATTAAAACATTTCCAATGTGATTTTTAAAGAAAATATTTTCATTTCGATTATAATTTTGCAGGTATTATAGAAGTACCGTCATACTGTATAGCGTTGTTTGATTATGATGGAAATGATCACGAAGAACTGGGTATGAAAGAAGGACAAATTATCAAAGTAGTCGACAAGACCACACATGTGGATGACGGATGGTGGATAGGCGAGTTGGGTAGTAAGATGGGACATTTTCCATCGTGTTTGGTTAAAGAATGCTACGCTAACGGTGAACTAGTACCTACGCCAACTTCTGAAGACGGAGACAGTGATTTTTCCAATGAAGATCATCCCGAGTTTGTCACGAGTGGTCCGCCTCCACCACCGCCACCAGCGTTTACACCACCTGAATTACCAACACATTTGTTCCCAACACAAGTGATTGTCACGCAACCCACGCCTATTGGTGAACATGGCCCTCCTGGAAGTTTCGCTCCAGAAAGTAAGTAGCTCACAGATGCCAAACAGAACAAGTATATTTTATAGTAATAATAATAATAATAATAATAATAATAATAATAATAATAATAATAATAATAATAATAATAATAATAATAATAATAATAATAATAATAATACATAATAAAATACCTAAATATTTCATTATATTATAATTCAATTATAATTCAATTGAAATAGGTATCATTTTATTTGAGGAATTAATATAGTCAGACAAAAAAAAAAAAAAAAATTTAAAACAATATTATGGAAGTAAAACCGAACAATTATATTATGTAGTTATTTAAAACAGACCATATTTTTGTGGTATAATTTATAATGAATGAATTAATAATTTTGAAGTTTTACCCGTATAAACCGGTAGGCAATGTTAACACAATTCGTGTATTATATTTATATTGACGTATTTGCGTGAATATTTGTAATGCATTACTTATTTTTCAAATGTAACAATAAATTTGACTTTATACTGTAATTACTTTTGCTTTCTGTATAGTTCCGAAGAAATCGGGCGAATTTTCAATGGTCATGACTCAAAATCAACAAGAACAATATCATACACAGTTTACGGAGGAATCTTCCGATAGCGTACCAGAAAGTAGTACGTGTTTCTAGTCAGTCTAGTATAGTACATTTTAATATCGTTCTAATAATAATATTATTTTTTTTTTTATATTATTAATATTTTTAGTGCCCGGCGTCCCACAATTATTTATCGAAAACGAGGTAATTTTATCAAATAGTCAAACGTTCGACTAGCCCACGTCGCGAAAACGTTCCGACTTAAAGCCATCAGCTACCTAGTGATTATTCTTGTAGAGTGATACAGCAGCTAATCGCTGTTGACCGGCGACGCGAAAACTGTATTTCGCTTCGATGAGAATCGCCATCCCATTACATCGAAATACGACCGCGAGGTGCGCTGAAATAGCCGGAATGTTTTCGTAACGTGGACTGTAATATAGTTTGTAATATGCGTGCGGTTATGTGGTCTGAGGTGTTATGCATATTTTTTTAATAAACACCAGTACCCGGTGTTTTTTTATTTTACAATAATTTTATCGGCAATCTTGATACCTATTTTTTATTTAGCTTTATTACCATTATTATTACTTTTTCATTATAATAATATTGTGGCGGCGATGTTCTCAACAACACGAATACCTACCAGTTTAATTGACGATATTTGTTACTACAATATTGGTCTTAAATCGATATATACAATCGGAAATTATTATGCACGAGAACACACTAACAAATTATACATTATTATTATTATTATTATTATTATTATTATTACTGTGTTAATATTATTAGTTTCATTGGTAATTAATAATACCAACAAAAATGTTTCAATACGAGTTGTAATTACTGGGATTAAATATTTAAATACGATTCAAATTATACATTTTTTTTTTTCTTGTTTCCGTCTATTCAGCGGGTAGAGTAGCAGAATTCACGGTGAGCACATCTGTTATTAACTGCGGCATTTGGGTTTAATTTAAAGTTTAAATACTTATTATGGAATTTGAAGAGTAGGATATTTTCGAGGGCAATCCGCCATAGCATTTTTTTGAAATATTTTTTTTGACAAAGAAATTATTAAAAATAATTTAATAATCGAAATTGCATAAAAGTATTGTAAATTCTTTATCGAACGCTATTTTACAAAGAAGAGTACGAGGTGTCCGTGGGCAATGAAAATATTCTTTTTTGCAAATTTGGTAGTAAGCGTTTAAATTCTAAATTTAAACGTTGTATTTTAAGTTCTGCGTCATATGATTTTACTACGGTATATTTTTCGTTAGACAGACATCAAATGCGGGTAATGACTAGTGCCTTAACTGAAGTTTTTAGGGCCTAAGACAAAGAAAAATTAAGATACCACTAATCCTTATTTTTGATTATATTTCAGTACATTATAGTAGCCAATTAAAAAAAAATATTAATGTTTTCTTTAAAATTTTTGTAATTTTAAGTAGGCACATTCAATATTTATGTTCTATAGTTTTTTTTACAATGCCTTTATGTTTTTTATCACACCGACCAAAGAACGCGGGTGGCAGTTGCGACACTGGCACTAATTCCCTTAACTTAACGATGTTGAAAAATTACATGTTGAATTTAAAAAGAAGAAGTATTTTTCTATCATTAGTTACTATTAGGTGTAGTCTTTTTCATGGAATTACACTGTACTCGATTTTGGCGCGATCCGCGGACAATTTTTGACATATTATTTTTTCCTAAATATCATGTTAAATGCGCGGCAAATTTGAAAAAAATGTTCATCCCATGACTTTCATGCCAGAAATGGCAACGAGCAACCTATTCGCGTCGAAACGTATTTCTATGTAAATGTTAGCTATGAAAATGTTAAAGTGCCTCCCATCTAAATGCAGTGGTGTAATGTGAGTTGTGACATTTAAATATTTCAACAAATTTACCGCGCTTTTATACGAACACGTTCATAACAGAGCTTACCAAAAATCGTCTACGGGTCGCATTACAATCGTTCGTCTAGTGTTGCGAGTTGGACAACATTTAATAATATTACAAATCTAATACTATTCAGGATGACTGTTCTGATCCTCCGGACGCTCCTCCACCGCCGGCGCCGACACCGACACCAGGAACTGACGGTCTTGGTGTTGCTCAAATTGTTATAACTGCTGCCACGCCAATGATGGAAGAACCGGAAAAGCCATTCGGCGAAGAATCATCTCCAAGTGAACCTGGAGCGGAACAACCGAATCCAGCAGCGGCTCAAACAGAACCGGAACAAGAAGAAGAGCATCACATGAGCGTGGACAGTGACTATTTCCCGGCCACAATACCGGAAGAATCCGAAGACGATTTGAAATTGCTCGAATCCGATGTTCCCGCTGACACAAATTTGCCGTCTGAACTTGAACCCGGACAATTGGCAAAGCTTCACAAACTTAAAGAGTCGAACGCTTAAGGATGTTTTCACTGTTTTATATTTTTAAGGTCGATTTATATATTCAATACCCTTGAGACTAGGCGTCCCTTGTTTTTATCATTTTTGATTGATAATGTTCAAACATCACAATGCCGCTACATGAATCGAATGCTTAAGATTTTAACACAATCGGCAATACATTTTTATTTTGATCGTCAATGATATTTCTTTAATACACTTTATCTTATTATTGACAATCTTATTATTTTTAACATATTTTATTGTACAAAGACAACCATTCACATTATTCTGTTCTCTATCTATCGCCTTAACAGCTCATTGTTTTTAATGCGGCAAAAATAATAAAAATCAATATAATTTAATAAACCTGATTTAATGCAATAATTTATTTTTAGTAATCTATTAACCATGAAATATTATCAAGGTATAAATGTGAAACATTTTTATTTTTGTCGTTTATGTCTTCTATAACTGAAATTACCGATATTAAAATTTAGCATTTCAATAATATATCGTGAATCAAATTTGAATTTTTCAGTTGGTACTTATACTTTGAACTATTTACCATTAAAAATTGTGAAATTAAATTTTTCTGGTAGTTAATAAATTCTAATTAATTAGATAGAAATAATGATCATATAGTTATTATTCATAATAACACTTGTACTCTAAGATATTTAAATTTTACATTAAAATATTAATAAATACGTTAAATTCTGTATATACGACAACAAATACAAATTACTTTTTATAAAAAACACACTTGCCTAAATTACTTAATATTCAAGAAACTAAAGAAACCATTATAATTCTCCACTAGTCTTCTAAATGGTTGGAAACTATTTTGAATTTAAAAGTTCGCCGTGTTCAAATTATCCACTAAATCTATTTCATTTATTTATAAAGTATTGGAATTCTTGTCAAATCCAAAACCAGTAGAAAATGTTCCAAATATTTCATATCTAAGTACCCACCTCTAAGTATATCAATATTTTTGTGGTAGTAATGTACCACACGATCTCTCTATTGCTATTGGTTAATAAAGTACCCAATTATCTCAATTTGAAAACTATTATTGTTATTTTTTTATTATTTTTTTTGTTGTTTTTTTTTTACAGTAGGTATACGTTATAGCTGTATATTTATTTTCTATCCAAAATATTAAAATTATATTTGGTTATGCTTCTATAGTGATCTATATATCTAAACATTAAAAAAAAATGGATATTTGAAAATTAATAATAAATAGTAATTACGTTTTACCAGTCGACCATTAAATGTACGAGTACGATGTGTTTTAATTACTTACCAATAAAACACCGAATTACTATTTATTCATTCTAAAATGAAAATTGGTAAATAATATATGTTTTAATATTAACAATTGTATTTATAAAATTATTATAAACTGTTGAAAAAATTTAAACTGATATTAATATGATTTATATTTATTACTGTTGACAAGTTGTATTTTACCGTTAGACCAAAAGTAGATTTAAGTTCTTGACGATTTTAATATATTTTCATTGTATTCGTCTATCAGTATAATCGTTTATCATTTATTGATAATAATATTCAATATCAACAGAGACCAATATTCAATTATATATTTTATACAGTATATGCTGAGTAAATATCGCTTATATGGAAAACGAACGTTTTAGTCGAATAGAACAGTTTGGTTTATGTTTTAATCAAGGTTATTGCTCAAATGAAAAGCGGAATAGCCAGACATAGACTTAGAGACTCGTGATTCGTGTTTAAAATATTTACATGAACAATAATATTAGTAATCGCTATTAAAATTGATAATATATTTTATTATAATTTGACTTTCTCTGTTCTTATAATATTATTTTATCGACAACGAGCTAGGCGTCTTTATCTTTGTTGTACCTGTATCTCGATGCAACTATTACGATCTGCTTGCAACTATCAGCTACTATAGACAATTAAGTGTCAAAGGAGTGCCTTTTTCATGTACGTGCGTATGCTATTAAACAACGATAACTTCAATTTTAAATCTAAAATATTTATTCAATATATGTATAAAATATAGAATAATTTATTAAATATATATTTATTAAATATTTTGTAGCAATATTTATATTTACGTGAGTTCCATTTAGATATCTTTTAAACACTTGAACTCCCAAAGAATTCGTATTTAATGAAATGTTTCGTTAATCGTTTGATGTTTGTTTTCAAATACTTACCTATATTGTATTATTTTGTTTAGTTATGTGTATGTATGTATTATTATTATTATTAAATGAAAACGTTTAGTAATAATTTTTAAAGAACTTTTACATGATTTCCTATCTATGTTGATGTTTAAATAAATCATTTACAGGTTTAGTATAAAAAAATATGGTTATTATTTTTTCATCGAAAAGTTGATCAGTCTTTTGGTTTATTTCAGTCTCCTTATATTATACTTGGTTTTCTAATTCGTGTATGTTTCTATAGTTATTATTTAATATTGTTAATTTTGAAAAATGAATGACAATTGTTGTGTAGGTATAATTGTAGAAAAATGGTTTTTTAATTTGTTGGAGTTTTTTTTTAAAAAATTAACATGATCATTAATAACTCATTTCAATGTTTGTTTTGCGGTATTAAATTTAGTACAACATTTTTTATCTGTTTTAAAAGTTCGTCTTTTACGGGTAATCCAGTAGCTGAACTTAATTCCATAAATCCCAAAAATTCTTCTTTAATATTGTAATTTATCCGTATGAATATACATAACAAAAATTAATAACGTTAAGAAACAATATTGTATGAAGTAAATAAACTAGAACCAATAAAAGATAATAATTTTAATAATTTAAATATTGATATAATTTTTTATTACACTTAATGAGGTTATTAAAATTAGGTACAATTGAGTAGGTAACAACAATAGAAATAGTTCAGCATCGATTGCCGACTAGAACACATACATACTTCATTGTGCTCGTTCTCATATCGCATACACTTTGTAATGTTTGTTTTCTACTTACGTATAGCTATATAAATTATTATCGGTGTTACGCTGTATTTAATATAAAACATATTACCTCGGTCGGTTGGGTGTGTTTAATACACGTGAATTTACTATCCGTGTTCACGTGTAACAGAATTATTCACGTATTTACGTATTCACGGATATTTGTTTAGGCGATAATAACGTACTGCAGTGCGAGTATAAAACTATAAAGTATGAACTATAAACGTTGGCGAACATTGGGATTTCATAATTCCTATACGTCTTTCGTCCGTAGAAATTCTTTTTAACCAGTACCCATCATATTTATCAATATTTTTAATAGTTTTCCCGTGAACTCATCCACACGTAAAAACTGAATACCTAATATTGTATTGCGCAATATTATAAGTAGTGAGTACAGTACACTATTGACTTTTGAGTGGGAATGTTGAAAATAATGGGTAAAAGAAGAAGTTGGATATGGGAATATGCTAAACGACAAGGAGATAGAGCATTGTAAGTGTGTCATCTAATACAGTACGTCATAGTCATCTAAGTGTGTTGTCTCCTCAAGTCACGATATACATATAGATAGGGGTGTATTATACGCCTTCGGCGCATAATAGACAGCGGACTCTAAGAGTCAGTTTCCTAAGGTTTATTCTAAGACTTAATACGCGCGGTTTTTTTTGTCGCGGATTCCAAAAAAAAAAAAAACACGTCTCCGATAAAACTATAACAAACAATAATAAAAATTATTTCTGCTTGCGGAAACGACGTGTGGTGTACGCGCACTACTCGACGCAACACGAAGGTCGAACAACAGCCGTTTATTGTTCATAATGAAACGGATATAATATTTTGGACATTTTCGTACAATGAGATAAACAAATGCGGCGACTATAATTAGTAATTACGTTGAAAATATCGTTGTAATAATCATATTATAGTACGACGCCTTAGTGCATAATATTATAATTATACGTAGAATATAATAAAACACTAAAATACGTGAATACGTGAATACGTGTACACGTGAAATAAGGGGCTCTATAGTTGAGTATCACCGTCGTGAATATGAAATATGAAAAATAATAATGATAATCGTAAAGAATTTGTAGGTAATAAGTAATAATAGTATGAATATTAAATAATGGCTATTCCAATTATGTATAAAAAAAAACTCTCAAATTTAATCCAATCCTTTTCGTCTTGGCTTGACAGACAATTCTTCTTCCTCGCCTCATCTGTCCCAGCTACTTGGGGTCGGCCACCTTTGTCTTAAACCTTCGCTTGACGCGATCTCCCACATCTTCCACGTACACACCAGCAGTCTTCATATCACACTCATTCGCATTCAACCACTTTTACTTCGGTCTTCCTCTTCCTCTTCTTCCTTCAACGTTAATTTCGATAACCGTTCTTACTGCTTCCGAATCTTCTCTCCTCGTAACATGACCAAACCACCTAAGTCTTTTCTCTCTCATCTTCTCCACGATCGACGCTACTCCTATGCTACTCCTCAAATATTTATTTCTTATCCTATCTTCTCTTGTCACCCCATTCAACCATCTAAGCATTCTCATCTCTGCTCTATTTTTTTGTCCACCGCCCAACACTCTGAACCATACAACATAGTTCAGGGGCATCTTTGACTTCGATTTATGGGGGGGCGAAAACAATGGTTTTTGTTTCCTGATAATGGCACAATATTTTTGTAATTTAGACATAAGATTCTGTGCCATAATATAATAACATTTTATGTCTATGGGGGGAGGGGGAGGCGATCGCCACTATAGCCCCTCCCTCAAATACGACCTTGACATAGTTGGTCTCACTACAATCTTATAGAACTTACCTTTTAGCCTCATTGAAATTTTCTTTACGCACAGAATACCAGACGCTTCTCTTCACTTGATCCACTCTTGCTTAATCCAACATTTCACATCCGCGTCAAAACCCCCGTTCTTTTGTACAAAGGACCCTAAATACTTAAAACTTTCTACCTCATTTGTCTTGTCTACGCTTATTGTTATTACACTCCTCGTTTTATCGATTTGTGTTCTCTTTCATCAAACTTAGACTCTATATACTCTGTCTTATTTCTATTAATCTTTATAATCTCTTTCCTTCCAGAGCTAATCTCCAAACATCAAGCCTTTGGTTAACTTCCTCCCGATTTCCTCCTACCAAAACTATATCATCAGCAAACAACATGCACCGTGATACCTCCCCTTGTATTTCTTTTGTAATTTCATTTATTACCACAGAAAGTCGGTAAGGGCTTAAAGCAGATTCTTGGTGCACACTTACTTTTACCCTAAAATCTTCCTTTTCTCCACCCATATTTCTGACACTAGTACATGATCCTTCATATTATATCACCTAATCGCCTTGCTGTACTGGCCGTAGTAAAAAAGACGCAAGTAAAAATGTATTTATTTTATTTCTATAAATAATTTGTATTGTCCAGGATCAATTATCGAAATTCGAATATGATAAAAATGAATTGTATAATAGCGAAAATATTTCAAATTTCTTAACATTTTTATTATTTATAATATTATCTAACACTCGCAGATATTTAACGTTTTTCAAATTATTGCCAAATATATCGTACAACGAAGCTATCTATGCCAGAGAAATTAGCACGGCGTTTAAAATTCTCTATTATTCAACTGTTTGCGTAGATATTTTCAATATTTCGATTATTATGCCAATTTGTTGAATGTGGTTTGATTATTACATAGAAGAAAAAAAAAAATAAATAAATAATAACCTTCTATTATTAGACGTTGTTTAATATACGTAAGTCGTACCACAGTGCCCCTCGCCATTTATCGGTCGGCTTACATCGTTATCAGTGAGCTATTATGGTCACGGACTTACGAGAAAATTAATTTTGCCACAGCCGCTTGTTTTCTCAGTGATCGTATCAGTCACTCCATCACCGTTTTTCGGTCAACTCGATCTCGGCGGTGCGTTTCGTCCGACGTGTTTTTTAATTCGTATGCGATTGCTTGCAACGAATCTTTCGTCTCTTAGTGTTTTGGTATGCATTGGCGACCGGCCGTGACGCCGTGTTCGTTGCGTACACGTTATTAATAAATTAAGTTATTAATACGTACGCCACGACCATTGTTATTATTTATTACTGGCGCGATTCCGTAATCGGCGAATGGACGTAACGACCGTCTCAACAAGGCAACACTGAGAACTTGAAGGTCCAGTGGCAACGGCGTTAACGGCAACGTATCACACTTTTGTTTGTTTTTGTTTATTATTATTGTTAAGTAGGTATTATTTCATTAATGTATGTGGGCTCCTTTTTTTTTTATCGTTATTTTGTTTTATATTTACGGCCGTTGCAGGGCCGGCGCTAGGTACCTTTTGCGAGGCCCTGGGCAAAATGTATTTGGTTACATCCATGACGTTCATTGAAAATAAAAATTAGAATTAGCAAATTAGCGCGAGGCCCTTGAAAGTGCGAGGCCCTGGACAAATGTCCCGTTTTGCCCCCCCCCCTAACGCCGGCACTGGGCCGTTGAAATAATTAAATTACATATTTTGTGGTGCTCATCGGTCCATCTCTCCGTTACGTCATATAGGGTTATATTTTCGTGTAATTTCGTTTTCTTGATTTATGGTTACGAATGTAACAATTCATTTATCGTTCATAACAATTAGTGTATCAAGTAACGGGTTCGCTACGTGACTGGTTTAACAGGTTCGAATTATCACAGTAAATGTACGATATCTTCCCGTGGGACGCTGGACTGGATATTGATAGATATTCGACACTTTTTTTTTGGTAATAATATATTATTTTATATAGAAAATTTTAAATCTATTATATAATAGAAAAGTGGGTCCAAAGGCCGTCGAGCAAAACTATTTTTTGGGAGGAAAAAATCGCGCGTATTATTTCTTCCATGGCGTTTCTCCGAGCCCGTTTTACCGTCTAAATACCCTATTCCGGATGCCGGGGTTTCAAGTCGGTTGTGTTGGCTTGGTAGGTATAGGGCGTATTAAGTTAGGTAGGGAATTAAGTTGATTATTACACGCATTCGTTATCGCGCTATACGATTGTTACCGTGCGCATAATTCTATTTATTTACAGTGTTTTCATTTTCATTTATTATTATATTTATTTATTTATTTTATTATTATTATTATTATTATTATTCTATAACCGTAATCAAGACTATCTAAGACCAATATATCATATCATATCTATATGCTTTTTTTAACGTTTCGTGCTGAATTCAGATTGTAATACCCATCTATTTGTATTTTAAACCTTTTTCTATAGGTGCGTGTGTGTATAATTAGCATGACTGTTATTAGAGTTAGTAACAGAATCTGTTGGTTATGAATTAAACTGTAATTATAATTAGAGAACAAATAAAATAAAAATGCTGGACCCCCCATAAAAAAATCTCTTGGTACGCCCCTGACCGGTGGTACGTACGGATAACAACGCTAACAGTTTGGATTTTGCATATTAGAGTAAGTCTCGTTGTTCTCGCGTCACATCTCGTGTGTCGAACACTTCACGAGCGTTCGTGAACGGCTCCAGCGAACGAGAAATTCATTTTTATTGAAAACATTCCGTTCGTCGTACACGTAATAACGATTAAATGCGTTTCGATTGAGCTGAAAAAGAAAATCTCCGTTTCTCGTTTATTGGCAACGGAGCTGCGGAGTGGCGCAATCGATTCGTTGTCGGATACGGCCGCGGCGGTGGCGGTGGTGGTGCAGGTACAGTAGCAGCGGCGGACCGCTTTACGGTAAAGTAACTCCTTTGAGCGTCGCCATTTTACATCCACTTGGCATTTGCATAGGGAAAAGAACAAAAACAACGCGAAAGATACCTGACCGTAATCAAGGCTGGGCATCGACGCGTTAAAAGTCAAGCGATTCGAGTTATTGGTGTTTTAAATTAAATTAGGATTATTTTTTTTTTCACTCTTTCTTCAAACTCAACGTGTTGATTTCAAGTTAATTTCGTGTGTTCAATAATATTCGAATTAAATTACGTCTCGTCCGACCAACAACGTGACCTTTTCGATCGCCGTGTTTACAGTATTTCAGGCGTAGTCAATTTTCATACAGACCTAACAAATTCAATGAATTAAACGGGAAGCAGAGATGAACAAAAAAAAAAAAACCACAGAGGATTTCAATTTTAATTTCCTACGCTCAGATTCTGGGCGAAGCGTTTTTTTTTTTGTGTAACGTCTGTAGCCGAGAATTTTACCGGAAGGAGTGCTCCGATTCTTTACACAGACACACCTCGTTTCCGGTAGCGAATTGCGTCCAGTCGGTATACTTCAGACAGAGCGCGGTAATTTTACGATTTTCTCGACACATTTTTCAAGCGTCAGAATAAACTAGCGAAAAATTACGAATAAAAACGGTTAAAACGCGCGATTTTTAAACTAATAGTTATATAGAAACTCGTAACTTTCGCACCGAATATGTGACTTTATAATATTATATTAGGGAAAACATTTTTTTTTTTTTTTAAAAACTTACTTTCAATTTTGAGTTATTTATAGGAGTTGTGAATTCTTTAGGTATCAACGCGTTGACGGACAATAGGCCAATATTACTGCTGTAGCAGTAACGCTGACAATCGATGCCAGGGAATACTATCAAACATTACCGCTATAGCAGTATAGTAAAAACGGCTAAACAATAACAGTGCTGCCTATAGCAGTGATATTTTCCATAGTCTCGTATGGAAGAGCAGATTGTTTTGACCGAGTAAATCACGGGGAGATATTGCAGGGCACTGCCAATCTTAAGCGACAAAATAATAATAATAATAATAAAACTGAATTATTCTTAATATTCTGTTTTCAATGACGTTGTGTTTTTATACATATTGGCTGACAATGTAATAATCGGACGAGCAGCAGTACGGCAGACAATAACTCTACTGCAGTAACGATGAAAACATAATTAATATAGAGTATAGAAACCGTATATAGTTTTCATATTAAATGAATTTTTATGCCATTACTGCTATAGCCGTATTATGATATTTTTAATATACTTTTGATGTACTCTGGGGCGTATTACTGCTATAACAGTACTAAAAAAAAAAAAAAATGACTTTTTTTTTGGACGGTTTTGTAGAAAAGCAACAAAATACAGTGCGCATCAACGTGTTAATTTCGCAAAAGAGATAATTGTTGCGTTTCGCGGCTTAATATACGGTTTAATACAATGTCAGACGTATACGTTACTTCGACTATATACTAATATATTAATTCTTGTATATATAATATTGTCGAAGAAAATATTTATAAATTTATGTGTCTTAAAAATAAATAAAATAAGTATATTATAAAAAAAAAAATCTTTCTCTCATAAAGTCTTTCGACAGCTGCGTATTTTTATTTATTTATTTCAACGTTATTTTCATTCGTTAACGAAATAATAATAAGTAGGGTTAGGATGTTTATGATTTTGCATATTTTTTTTTAGGTTGTCCAATAGTTTCCATTCTTATATAGAAATGTGTTTCGTGATATCTATATTCAAAATATCAAAATTTTATTTTGCATATAATTGCATATTTTACCATTTATTATTTATAAGCGCATAATTTGTGTTTTTTCTGTTTTAAGCGCATATTTGACGGTTTTCGATGCAAAATGTTGAAAAATACCGTAATTTTATATTTTATTAACTGAATCGTTTTTCAAATCGTGTCCGACAAGTGCGAACAAATTCGATCATTCGCACGCGCGGCGTTAAAAGCGTACGTTGGAAACGCCAACACGTTATCACAGGCATAAGCGTGCGCAGACATTACTGGCAGGGTAGTCATAAATGATACATTACACATTGACATTTAACATGAACAAAACATTTTAGATAGGGTAACTTTATTTACTAAATGATAACGGTGCACTGTGCAGCTACAAAATACCGATTCTATGTCCGTGGTTGATAGAAAATACCACAGTTATTAAATTAAATTTAAACTATTCTTTGTATTATCAATGGTGATGGCATGTACTGTTGTGATATCAGGTTTTGTAAACTAAAATCAACGAGTATGGTTCGCGATAGGATTCAGTGCTTGGACAGCGGTTACTATGATAAAATAAATTAATAAAATAAAATTATGATAAACTTATTTTATCATAGCAGTTACTAACGACGATATATATTTTTTAATTTTTCCAATATTCTTATTTCTTACATTTTACCGTTTACGGACATGTTGAAATGGTCAAACATAATATTATGTTCAGGGCGGGGGAGTTGTTCGCAGAGTAGTCAAGTGCCTACCCTGACTACCCCGTGCGCACGCTTATGATCACAGGTTTGTTTATTTTGATCGCCGTACAGTGGCGCCCATTGAGCTAACCATGTAATGCAACTGCATGTCCACTCAGTAGTGGGTGGGTGTGGCCGTGGGGGATAGTATGTCATATCTATCATATATTGTTATACTATCATCTAGTGTCTATAAAAGTATTGTAGGAAATAGTATGTACAATAAAATACAATGCAATAAACATTATGCATATTTAGGTATTAGGTACTAATTAGGTAGTAAAATTTGGTGGGTGGGTATAATTTTACTTAACTGCATGTGCTGTTGTAAAACCTCTGTGCGCCACTGTCGCCGTATTAGCCGGATTCACGTAGGACACGGCGTAATAATTTGTAGTTAGTTGCCGTGGTTAGTTCCAGGCGACTATTGTTATTTATTTATTAATTTTTTTTTTTTTTTTTAAATAACAATTTTTTGTAGAAAGATTTTTCTTCTAATAAATTCAAAAATGTATTAGCACCAAATAGACGAAGATTTACAACGGAACATTTAAAACAAACAATAATTATTCAATGCAACTCTTTTTTAAATGTTTTTTTTTTTTTAATTTTATTTAATTTTATACAGTAAATAAGAAAATTCAAAAACGTAATAGACAATAGTTAATAAACGAGCACATAAAAAAAGTTCATTCCCAATTTGTTTACATTCTATTAAAAATTAAATTTGTCTCTATATATATTTATTGCATTTTTTCTGTCCACATTTCTTTATTTTTTAATGCATATTTTTCAAACTTTTCATGCATATTTAGCTGTTTTTTAGCGCATAAGTGCATACATATTCATACATTTTTTAGTGTATAAACATCCTAACCCTAATAATAATATTATTATTATTATTATTACACCGAAGCTCGGAATCGTTTTAATCGAATGCAATGCGATTTTCAAATCCGTATACAGTAATAACAAAAACTCTTTAAAATCTCTAATCCGTGTAATTCACTCGAGCCACATCCACTACGTCCCGTGGCTCGTTATACACCAGCTTTTTTTTTCACGTTTTTATCCAACTATTTCCACCACTGTATACATTACGCCGTGTGGCCCCGATTAGAAAACGCTTTAAATCGATTTAATTAACATTTTTTTTTTTTAAATACTGACTCGACCGAATTTCTCTGCGTGCGAAGCGTATGGGGACAGTTGTCGCGGCTGGTACCGATCGGTTCGGCCCGTATCCGCGCGGGCCAATATCGCCGTCCGCGTCGGCCGCGGCACTCGTGTCGTCGTCATTGTACGGGTAGCGCACTGATCCTGCGCGCTCCTCAGTCGTACGGTCGTTGGCGGCGGCGGCGGCAATCGCTCGACGGGTCGTTCCGAACGCAGCGCCACCGCGGTCCCTCGTTATTGTTGGACACGAGCAGTGGCGGCTACAGTAAATTTACCATGCGTATCCAAATTGCTAAAATCTGGTGGACACCCATCCACCGACCTTTCCTTTAAAGCCTGGTCCACACGGCGAGAGTAAAACGTGATAGTTGCTACCGCGAGAGTTACTATCATGAGAGTATCATCGTGTGAACAGGGCGATAGTGACTATCGCACTCTCACGAGAGCGACTCTCGCACTATCATGCATGCATGATAGTTGAGAGTAGCTCTCGTGAGAGTGGTAGCAACTATCACCGTGGAAACATGTACTATCGCGCTTTTTTCACTATCATGAGAGTATAAATATATTATCAATTGTTTAACTTTATCAATTTATACCGACACATATTCAAACTATTAAAAATATTTCAAAGTGACACAAAAATTTAAATTTCTTTCCCTTTAAATTTCAAAAATTCCTTCTCAATAACCATTTCTTAACCCAAATCCTTTTTTATTTGATGAAATTCTTTTTAGTTTTATTATTTTTTCAATAACATCAATTATACCATAATTAATTTCCGACATTTTCAGACTTGTTTAGAGTGGAAAGCTTGTGACAAGGTCACAGACCTTTACTATTATACTCAACTATCAACGTGTGGACACAGTCTCTAGTGATAGTAAACTCTCACACACTCTCGCGATAGTAACTATCACGTTTTACTCTCACCGTGTGGACCAGGCTTTACACGCATACATATAAATTTACTGTTATACACAGTGGCGTCATTTCAGTTTTCGAAAGGAGGAGGCAAAAGATTTAACAGGCCCATTTAATTATTTTCCACTTACATTTAGCTCAATACGATTTCTATTTTACTGTTTTACGTAATTTTGATATTTTCGTCATCATGGGCACGAATCGCCCGATATTTTTTTTTTTTTGTGGGCGGGGTAAGTAGGAAATTCATTACTTTGTCAGCTATAATAAATGTATGGTAAATGACTACATAGTACATTAAAGTTTTGAAGTTTTCCTTGTCGCGACGTTAAACATGTTAGAAAAGACGTTTTGTGACCAGTTCTGAGCATTTTGTTCGGTTTTTTCTCTCTTTCTCGCCGCCTTGGTATATATATATATATATATATATATTTAACGTTCGAAACATTAAAGAACGGCTAAAATAATTCGTTTATGCCGTACGCGATACAGGTGTACGTCAACCGTTAAACGTAGGTACATCGTATATTCTTCGAATTAACGTTAATAATTTACGCGCTGCATTTAGGTATAACGATAACCATGTTTATCGAAAAAAAAATCCAGAACCGCGGTAAGTTGTAACCACGAATTAATCACCTTTAAATCGTAGTTATAACCTACATATTTTTTAATTTTATTAAGTAGTTATTTAATTTTAATCCACTGTTTGCCACGCGATTTATTATTACTCATAACTCGTTAGGTAGTTCATTGCTACAGATTTGGTTTGAATGACTGTTATATTTCCATCATATCGGCCCACTGTCAACAAGAGGGGGGGGGGGCAAATGCCCACCCTGCCCCCTACCAAATGACGCCACTTGTTATACACCTAGATTTGTTTAGCTAAAATGTTTTATCTGAATGTTAGAGTATTGCAGATCGTTCGACTTTAATGTTAACAAAAAAATATGATTAGACACTATAAACAATATTTGTACTCATCTATAATACTTTTTAAAAACTTAAAACTATAAATGTACCTATTTAATATTTATATAGAATTCAGTTGATTCGTGCAATACAGCAAGCACTGCGTATGTATGCCTATATTATATAATATATAATACCAATACGTCAAGCAGTCACCCACCTACCCACCCACCCCAAAATCATGTGTATCCGTCGATACACTTGAGGTATAGGATAGCCGCCACTGGATACGAGGGACGACATAAACGTGCTTTGATGGTACTTAATTTTTTTGTCTTCTGCACGATCTCCCCTGACCAGAGGCGAAACCAGAGGTTCGGCGGTTCGGCCCCCGTCCGAAACGTCGGAAAAAATTTTCAAAGTTAAGCCGCGACACGTGATGTGTAATTTTACATTTTTTTCAAAAGCCCACACCGAAATTTCCCCCCTCACCTAACGTTCGGAAATCGTTTCGATTTAACAGCGCGCAATAAGTGCGCGCGTATACTGCACTGTTAAACGTCATCGTCTACCATCGCGCACACGTGTCGCGTGTAATGGTGTCCGGTAAAGAAAATGCAATCACCGCGGACTAGAACACTACTATTTCGTACAATGCTTTATGATGTTATTATTTATCATTATCATTATCATTATTATTATTATTATCATTATTATTATTATTATTATTATTATTATTATTATTATTATTATTATTATTATTATTATTATTATTATTATTATTATTATTATTATTATTATTATTATTATTATTATTATTATTATTATTATTATTATTATTATTATTATTATTATATTATTATTATTATTATTATTATTATTATTATTATTATTATTATTATTATTATTATTATTATTAGGGCCGATATTTATATGATTTTGCATATTTTAATTGGTTGGTCAAAAAAATAGCTAGTTTAACCAAAATATGTTTCATGACCTAACGATTCTGTAAACAAACTTTTATTTTGCATATTTTTGCATATTTTGCCATTTTTGAATTTTTAGGGCATATTTTGGGATTTTGTACATTTTAAAGTCATTTTCAACTAAAAAAATCGATAATTACAGAATGATTGATTAAAATTTATAATTTTATAAATATCAACAGGCGAATTGATAACTTTTTACCAATGTTTTTGAAAAAAATATTATTCATTTTGTTTTTATGGTTTTTCAATTTATTAATAATACGAGGTATGAGAAATAATGTTATCTATACATTTTACAGTTTATTTCATGGATCGTGAAACAATGCCATTCGATAAATCCAATTAAAATAAATATTTAAATTCAACATATTGAAAATTTTAAATTATAATAATATAAAAAATGTAAAATATTTTTGTTGAGATTAACTATAATAACTAAAAATAGTAATAAAATACAATTTTCGAATTTTCTTAGGGTTTTAAAAATTTTTTTTTTTTAGAGCATATTTTAAGGGCATATTTTAGTTATTTTTAGCGCATAACTGCATACATATTTGATAGGTTTTTAAGGCATATAAATATCTGCCCTAATTATTATCATTATTATTATTACTGTCGGTGTTCGGTGGGTGGGGATGGGGGGGGGGCCCGTGTTCCACCGTGCGTTCGGCAATGGAAATGAACGCGGCGGCGGCGTTGTGCAGCGGGCGCGCGCCAAGAGGATTACCTCAGTTTCAGCGGGTGACAAGTCGCGTACGGTCGTCCGTCGAACGGAATGCGTCCTCGAAACGTGCGCGGCGTATTCGTTCGTACACGCGTACGGTAAGGTTAGGTTTACTAGGCGCGTGTACTTTTTTTTTTCCCCGTTATTTTTTATTGAAAGTATAAAAATAAATAATCGGTTCGCCACCACGCGGTACACGCGCAGTAAGAGTGTATTGTTTTTTTTTTAAAAAAAGATTTTTTTTTTTGGTTTTGTATAGAGTGCAGTAAACGGTCACAATATTAGTTCTCGATCGCGGTGTTTAATATTTCATCGTTACCGTCGTACGCGTAATGGGTTTGCGCGTGCGACACCGCGCGAACGATGCGCCGAAGGAGTAGAAACGACGATACCGTAGTGTTTTCGTTCCCCGGGGAATTTATAAATATTATTAGACGCGCGCGGACACGCGAATTCGCCAGGAGCCATTTAATAATAATAATAATAATAATAATAATAATAATAATAATTAAAAGCGGCGCGCCCACAGCAATACACCGGTAAACGCTGTTCTGTACGGCACGCGGTTTCGGTACGAGCCAATTGTGTATTTGGAAAAATTTCAAAAAAAAAAAAAACCTAACGCGCGCGTGTTACAGGTGCTCCGATGGCGTGGATATTACAGCAGCCCAGGTCCCGTCATTTGCTGTTGTTGTTCATAACGTTCGCGTTATGCGCCATGGTCGTGTTCATTTCCAAATCAGGTACGCGCACGTTTCAATAACAAATTGTATACATAACGAATTGTAATAGCTTCTGGCTAAGAACTCTTAATAAAAAAAAAAAATACATAACGAAACGAGCAATAACGAACAAATCGAATAAAAACTGTAAATATCGAGACTCGCCGTAGTAATGAACAGGGCTTGACTTATTTTTATGGATTGACTTAAAATGTAACAGAGTGCTGTGTAAGTGTACGTTGTGTTACAAGTCCAGTGCCGGATTTATCGGGGGTGCAGGGGGTGCATTGCACCCAGTTCTCGAGCTCGAAGGTTAAATGAGGGCCTCGCATTTGATCGGTAGGGTTGACAAAATGTACACACTTTTAGTCAAAATAAAAACTAAATACGTCCCGTTTGTGCACGTAATAAAGTTATTATATGTAACTGATCAGTTAAAAATTAATAAAACTATATTTCAAATTTTTTTTTTATAAAAGTAATTATTTAAAAAAAATTGCCAATACACAATTCCTTAAATTATAGACGTCACCAATTCGCAAAATCACCAATATTGGTTTATTTTTAATACAAGGGGCCTGCCAATTAATGCTGCACACGGGCCTCTAAAATCATAAATCCGGCACTGGACGAAAGTGCTTTTTTTTTTTTGCTTTTTTCAACGATTTTTAAAAAAAAAAAAATGCTTATTTCCAGTTTTTCTACTTTTTTTCATGGTTTTAAAATTGTTTTTTTATAGAATTAAAATTAAAAATAATTCTTATCTACGTTGTCGCGTAGTCCATCATAAACAATAAAACAATTTTTTTTTATAATATAAAGATTTATTTATTTTTTTGATTTTTTTTTAGTTAGAAACTTTTCCTAATCATTTTGTTTTAAAATTTTTTTGTAATCTTTAATTATATTATTTTTAGCACAGTTACAAATTGTGTCTTGTACCTACTTTATCATGTAAAAAGAGAGTTTTTTTTTTTTATTATTAAATGTTTTTGCTTAAATTTAAGTTTTTAAATGCTTATTTGCGTGCTTTCAATGATGTTTTTAAGCGCTTATTTTAATGATTTTAAGTGCTATAATTCCCGAGCTCTGGTAATGAATATGCGTAGCCGTACATGCGAATAATATACGATCGAGCCAAAGAGTATTATGAAAATAAATACGCAGGAATCGTTGTGTTAAATTTGTATGATATTTGTAACCGGCTTCGACAAAAAAAAAAAACGTCATCGTATGCCATACAACAACAGAATCTAAAATAAATACAAACGAAATCACACAGAGAAAATTATGAATATTACAAATTGTTTAATAATTATTGTAATTTACAATAATGAAAAGACGTAGTGTTGAAAAAAAGCGTCAGATACATTGCGTACATAGTGAATTATATTGTTGAAAAAACAACTATGACGTGTTAATAATATTATTTAATATTTGTATAAAATATTATTTTTTACAATACATTTATTGTTTTTTTTTTTTTTGTATTTTTCTTTTTCGCTTAATACCTGACGACGACTTTTTGTCGAAATACAGAGATTGAATTACCACAATTTAATACAACGATATTCCTTTATATATTATAATTACATTAATATTTTTATAATACACTTATATGGGTTTTGATCGTATATTCGCATATACATACATATGTATTCTTTTTTTATTTTCTAATATATAAAAATCTCGTGTCACGGTGTTTGTAACCGAACTCCTCCGAAACGGCTCGACCGATTCTAATGAAATTTTGTTTGTATATTTGGTAGGTATGAGAATAGGTCGTAAAATATTTTTCATTCTCCTACCCCTCCCGAGAGTAGTAGCTAATACGGGAAATTTTAGTATTCTAGGCGTTAAACAGTTACCACGGTGACTATTTAAATTGTTATTAAAAAATAATTTATAAAAAAGAAAAAGCCAAAAAAAACTCCTAGAACAGAACTGCAATACACAACAACAGCACACTTTCAGTTTCAAATTTAATATTTCACTTTCGAATTATACTTACGTTCGATTTATTACAAATTTATTATTATTATACACTTTTATTTATTTAATTTGTAATTAATTTTATTATTAATAAATTCTAATTTCTAATAGTAATTTATAATTTATAAACAATAACGATAAATAATAATAATAATAACAACAAACAACAACAACAACAACAATAATAATGATAATTATTATTATTATTATTATACTCAGTATTTTTTTAACAGCTAAGCTCAGTGGTAAATTATTTATTATAAAGTTTAATTTGCATATAGAAAATATATAAATTTTATATTATGGGTAAAGTGTATACATGACTTACGTAGGTAATTATGTAAATTAAAATGACGCAAGTGTATATAAGAATCGCTGCACTCGTAACAGATTAACGAACCTATTTTATTGCTTAAATTATATACATCTGTAATCATTGTAATTTTTGTCATAGCAATAAATAGCACAGTCATATAGTCGTATTACAAAACAAACGGTTATATAAATAAGAAATGTTGAGAATCTGTATTGAACAACGGATATAATTTTAAATTTTCAGCCATCATCGCTTATAAATAACATAAATAAGAATATTTAACTTGAATTCTCAACGTTTTCAGATACATATTGTACATTGAATATTGAGCGGTCAATATAGTATTTTATAGGTAATGGAATGAATTAAAAAATAAAATAGACTGTTGTCGACAATGGCGTATATAGGAATTATTTTCATTATGGGCTAATTTTATTATATAAATTAAGAATATTAAGTAACGGCATATCAGTTAAATAAATGTGTACTTAATAATAGCGACCAGCAACGCAGACCCTCATCGATCCCAATGGGTATTTCTTCTGTTTATAATGAAATTGCGTCTTTTCTAACAAATCGCTGATTCGTAATAACAGTGAAAAACACACAGTCCACAGTCCGCAACATTGAAGCTGGGTGTGCCTTATGGATCATGTCTCGCTCCAACTCTCATTTTTATTAACGACATTTCCAGGTGATAGAAATGACAAAGGTCGCGCTATTCGCAGACGATACTCCCTTCCTCTCAAAAAAACGTAATATTAACATAGCTAAAATTCAGCTGCAGAGACGGCTCGATGTGTCAGTTAGGTGTTCAGAAAGTGGAGGTTCAAAATAAACTGGTGGTGACCGGAAGCCGTTCAAACCTAATTGGCCTGAGAACGGTAACAGAAGCACCGAAGTACACGAAGAAGAAAAACTTCTAAAACAGTCTGGCACAACTTATTTGGAATACAACATTAAAAATCAGGCTAAATCATTATTTTACCATAATGCACAGTCACATGCAGTGGCGCACACTGAACTGCACATTGATGGGTCTAACGATATTTTACACACCTGGCCACCACCCAATAGACAACTAGTAGACACCCAATGACAACCTTGCATGCACTATATTATTAATTATGATTAATAATATATTATTTACATTTTTAGCTCCATAACACCAGCATTACCCTACCCACACTTTTGAATAGTTGGGTCGATCGACCCCATTGACCCTTAACGTGTGCGCCACTGGTCACATGCGTATATTCGTAACGAGCTAGGTCATTATAACCAACCAACTACGAATCATCGTAAAATTCTTTTTAAATCAATCACGTGGGTCCATATATTTAGTAAAGTCACCCAGCTTTTAAATCCTTTACCAGTAAAGGCAGCCGGCCTGGTATAGTTTTACAGGCCTGAAGACCAACCTACGAAAAAAAGCAGAAACTATTTATTACATTTTATTTTATTAATGGTTAATACCTATTCAAATGATTAAAATAGAACCTGAAATTCCACTATGGGCTCGGGCCCAGAGTGCCTTCCCCTCCCTCATATACGCCGCTGGTTGTCGATATTGATTTTTACTTTTGGCTATATTTGAATAACAAATTATTTTGGTCTACAGATCGTCCACGGTTGTTAGTTTATTTAGGATTTTATTTTGGGGTTCATTTTTAGAGTATGCTATTCGCATACGTTTTCTGGTTGTTTTGGATATCGTATTTTATGTCGAATAAGCATAATATTCCGAATTAAAATACAAACTTTTTTTTTTTTTAAGTTAACGCGTATTTTACAATTTTAAGGTCATATTTCGAGATTGTTTAATGAATATCATTTTCGTTACTGTTGAATTGTCACAACGTGTTTGTAAACAATTTTGAACAAATTAAAGTACATAAAATTACATTTAATAATATTATTGAGTTTAGACTCCAGTCCACTCGTATAAAGACGAATAAGAAAAATTATTGCAGTAATAATTTATTTATTCGTTATAAAACTAAATTGTGCATTCATTTCTTTACTAATTGATTTATAATAAAATATTTTTAAAATCATACAAAATAATACGTTTTTTTTTCTGGCATAATACTTAACGTCATAATTGAACAGTTTCAGCGTTATAAGAACAAGTTCATAGTTTTAATGCACCATATAGATTTGAACTATATTTATTACTTTTTTTTATTACATGCATATTACAAGTCACGTGAATAAGCTATGAAATTAGCGATCTTCGGCAAATTTTCTACAAAATATAAATTGTTCACAATAAATCACAATTTTAATAGCAATATTGGATCCATTTTTAAATATTACATTGTATAATGTCGATAACCTCGAACAGTAATAAAATATAGATTATAAACTAGAATAATTAAGTATTTTTTCATAAATTATATGTTATTTAAGATTATTAGAAGAAAAATAAAATAGCGAATATTCGCATGTATGTATTATATTATACCTTTTACCTATTAATAAATAATTGACGAATTGTAATGTTATCGAAAAGAAAGAAAAAATCAATAATATTATATTGTTATACATGATTAAACATTAAGTAAAAAAAAAAAAAAAAAAGGTTGTTGGAAATTATCGAATGAATAATAAATGTTGTATCAACTTTTAACATTTTAATCAAATATTTTGATACTAACAAGGTCTTATAGGATTTTAGATAAGTGAGTATAAAATTTTCGTTTTATATTCCGAGCGAAATTAAAAACGTATTACAATTCATTTTTAAATTATTACATATTATTAATTACACATTATTTATGCTTTATTTTTTTTAATGTTTATATAAATTAATAGTGAATCGATACAGATATTACTTAAATATTTTTCGAATGAAAAAATTCAATTGGTTTGGACATTTATTTTTTCATGCGTAGCCATAGGCGGAAATCTATTAAATTTTCTGGGAGGGCTAACATTTTTAACATCAGCCATAATCAGTCAAATATCCAAAATACATACAAATTATAAGATATTTGGGGGGCTTAGCCCTCTAAGCCCCCCATTTGCGCCTATGTGCATAGCAGTAGGTATTTAAAATAACGTCAATTCATATCAAATGAATCATGACAGGTATGATTTACTAACTCAAGTAGATCACGTAATAATATCTACGTAGTTAGAATGGTATTTTCATCGTATAATAATAATAATAATTATTATTTAAATAGTTAAATCATCGCATTCTAAAAAACGAGTGTGAGTTGAGCTCAGTTTACCATATAATTCTCAATTGTTTAAAGCTCTTTATATTATAAAACGATTTATATAACATTTTGAAATACTTTATTAATAGTTATTATATTGTTTTGTATATTCTTCAATTAAAATTTTAAGTTTTAATATCCAATTAGTATACATTGCGTTATAAGTATACATAGTGTATATTGCAAACATACATTACACAGTTTTGTTAACAAATGTTTTCTTTGAAATTATAAAAATAATATTGTTTAACGTGAAAAGTAATATTTGAAAGTGTAGAAAAATATCTTCTTAGTTGATATTCTATTGTAAAATAAATTATATTATATAATAAAATTACCGCGAGTAAGGTAAAATATTCATTTTGTACTACTTTTGCGCGAAGAACAGTTAATTTCGTTACTAGTTACTACTCATTTTTTTTTTTGAAATAATTACTTTTCACGTTTAAGTAATAAATTATTATTTTATGTAGGTATTAATTAAAATATGATTGAGCTTTTAAGAGCATTCGGAATACAGTCTGTTGTTTACGTATACAACATTACCATGCGGTTCAATATTGTTTTCTTACAAAATTTTCAAGTTTTCTTTGTGCATTAAAAGCAACCTACTGAGAATTTGATAAAAAAATCGGGAAAATGACTTTTCTAAAGTATTTTCTGTATACAACGTATTATTGAAAAAGCGGTATAAGGAACGGTAAAAGGACTCCTTCAATTCGAATAACTTTCAATAAAATACACACGTACGAGTTGTCGCAAGATGCACGCGACTCAAAATCTAAATGTACACAATATGTCTATTAAGGTAAAGTATTTTGTTAATATGATTTTGTTGTGGCTCTAAATCAGCTTCGAAAACTTGAATGGTTAGCTTTAACTACATCATGCAAGTAATTCGACGCTCCTAAAATGTATAAGACTTAGGCCCACTCGATGATTCATTAATATGACACTCAGTGTCTATGAGTTAAGCCTTACAAGCAGGCAGTACTGGCTACCTCTAAGGGACGCGGGAAAAAATATATTTATAGGGCGCCAAACATAATTTTATATATCCACTTCAAAAGAAAAAAATGGGTGTCTAGTGTCTACCCATGATTGTCTACCCAAACTTGAAGCTACCACCTGAAGATGTTAAACACAGATTATGATTTATTCTGCGATTTTTAACAAAATACCACCAATCGAAATAATATGTTACATAGTAAAATGACTAAGCAAATAAATTGTGCACTAATTTTTAAAATTAAATTTTATTTATATTTTATACAAAAACATAAACGGTAAAAGCTTTTTTAAATACTTTTAAAAAAAGTACACAAACTTAAGACTTAACTTATATCTTACTATGTGAGTAGACGTTGCATTTCTTTGCTGTTCAAACACAGAGCATTTATGACTTGATCTCCATCAACTTGATTTACTGTGTAACTTTAAATAATATGTGTTACGAACAGAACAGAAATTTATTTGATTATTATGCATATAAAATAATCTAGGTACAGTGGCGTAGCCAGGGGGGATTAAGGGTTCAAACCCCCTTTGCTTTTCTTTATATAGAAATAATAATAGTTAGTAATATTTTAATGATTACAGTTTTGTGCTATTGGATGTCAGGTCTTGACATTTTTTTTCATTGTACACACTATACCTGAAATGCGACAAACAAGTTCCATTTGACTATGGTTCGATTCTCAACTTTAGGTAGAAATGTCGGTTTTTTTTAAAAAAAATTTGATTTTTCTCATTTAACTAGCCATATTTTTTAAACTGTTGGTCCTACACCGAATTTGACACCCCCATTGAAAAGCTCATTAAATTTTCTTGAAGAAAACATATCAAGCAATGTTCCAGTATCATTTTTGCAAACACAGGGACAATCTCGAAATTCGAAAACTTCTACATATAAAAAAATTGATTCCTGTTTAACGATTTTTGTTTTGTTACTCAGAAATGTGCAAATTTCATAGAACTTGTTTTTTTAATGAGTTTACCAACGCTATAATCATTTTTAGAAAACTTCTATTTTGAGGTGAAGAAATCGCCCTTTAAGTGTAAAAAAACATGGTATTTGCATTGTAAACAATGCAGGTAATGCATTCATTTATGGAAGTATTGTGTACCATTTACCATACTGTTTTTTTAAATTTTAAGTGCGATTTCTTCACTCCAAAACAAAACTTTTCAAAAAATGAGTATTCCATTGGAAAGCTGATTAAAAAAGACAATTTTTGTGAAATGTCCACACCTCCGACTTCTGAGTGACAATACAAAATTGTTAGGTAGAAGCCAAATTTTTAAAATTTAGAAATTTTTAGATTATGCTGGTGCTTATGAAATCAATATTGAAACCTTGCTTTGTGTGTTTTCTTTAAGAGATTTTAATGAACTTTTTAATGGGGTTTTCAAATTTGCTATAGGACTAATAAATCAGGATATAACGTATGGTCAATTAAAGAAAAAATCAAATTTTTTTGAAAAAAACAAAAACCAAAATTTCTACTTTGTACTTGAGAATTCAATCATAGACAAAAGGAACTTTTCTGTTGCATTTATTGCATCTTGTATTATTATGTATTATTACCACAAAAAAAATTTTGATTATACGTAATTTTATTTAATAAAACAACATGTATGACTTAGTAAAGCCCGTAAAGCTGAATATATCATTTATAGAATAACCCCTCCCCCCGCTGACTAAATTCTGGCTACACCACTGCCTAGGTATATTATACTATTAAGTAGATAGAAAAAAAAATCTAAGAATTCAATAGACATTTTTGGTGACCGATCGAGTACGGAAAATAAGATAAGATTATTGAAGAAAATGTGAGTTTTCCAGGAATATTATATACAATATAATATAGGTAGGTAATAATAATAATAACGAATGGATGCACTTTGACCTAATGATTCGTAATTATCTATGGTCGCAACGATACAATTCTCACACGTGCGTAGTTCTTAGTTACTACGTTCTGATGATGGCGTTAAAACGGTTTAAAGCTAAACCGTTTTGAAATTAAAACGCATTCATGTCATGTAAACACTTCAAAACGGTTTAAAAAATTAAACCGTTTTAATAGATAAATCGCTCGCGCTATGTAGTGTAAGAATTTAAAACCGTTTTATATATGCCTAAAACGGTTTATCATATGTACATATAAACGCATGGATTATTTTGCATTTGTGACTCGTGTTTATCAGTTATCACTTATTAGCTTTTGTTTTTATGTCAATGTACACACACGTCATCGATTACGGTGTTCGGATTTCACAAGTCACCTCTATGGCTCTATAGTTAATAATGTCGTAAATGATAACAAAACAATTATTTACATAAATGCAGTTATAGTAGTAATAACTATGCATAATAATTACAAAATATATAATTTGTATAATATAATACACACATATAAAATAGGTACAATCTAATATACAGTAAATATATATATTAGAATATTATTAAAAAAAGGGGAGAGGGGCGCTAATTTCTCAATTGATCATGGGGCGCATCGGGAAAACTCCCGGTGTCCCGGTGGACCAGTACGGGCCTGAGTCAAGGTAATGTTTATCGTTTACACTTTACATCTTGTAATCGTTTTAGATTTTTGTTGTTCGAAGAATAAAATCTATTGTAACGATAATTTTTTATTTAATACATTTGTTTACGTTAATACACGCGAATAGTACTCATAATGGTTGGTCGTTAATATCGAGTGTACCTATATTAATGATAAAAATTATTGTAGTTTATTCTCAGTAGGTAGTTCAAGGTTATAGGAAAAAAATCAGTGAAATGTACGTAATCTTACTTTTGATAAAAAATTTTATTTATGAATTTAATTCAAATATGTTTTAATATATTTTATAAAAATAAAAATTATAGTAACAAAATATTAGTTTAGTACAAAGATTACAAATTTTTCTGTTCTTACGTGTCAATAATAATTAAATGATTCTTTTTTTTTTTGTAATTTTATGAGCGCCGTAAAATTATGAAAAATATTAATTCAAGTAGTGAGTGTATACGACGGACACGCACAACGCCGTTACACAAACACACTACTAAATTGGTAGTAAATTTAAACATAACCATTAGGCCGAGCGCAAAATTAAATCTATATAAGAAAACACTGCAGATATTGTGGACACATAATCATATATTATTATTGATATATTACTATACAAACAAAGATATTGATTTTTTTTTTTTTTTTTTTAAACCGGCGTGCCCTTAAATTTTTTCACGTGCCGTGGATTTGACATCCCTTATTTTGTATAATATGTTATAATTACTTTAAATTATAGAGATGGTAAATAATTAATTTTAATTGAACGAAATTCGGTATAACTCGCTTATTGAACGGACTGCTTGTTTAGTGTTTCCTTTTATCGACGATTTGAATTCAAATTAATAAAAATTCGTATAACGTGTAGTAAGCTTATACAATTTTTCGTTTTAGTAATCTACACGATTACACTTTATCAATATGTTGATTTATTAAAGTATTTTGGAAATAATGCAATAATATTAAACATGTTTGGTGAGCCCACTTTGCGAGCATGCTATGCGTACATTCCTAGTTCCTGTACTTATTTTACATTAAAATTTGTAAATTAAGTATTAACCGTTTTATCGGTGAATCACGTGAAAATAAAATTAGGAATTCATGAAAACTAATAGCGTACATTTACATGTGTGTCTAACATTAAAGAGTTATAATGTCCACGTCATTATCTTTTTAAATAATATATAGAAAATAATGATTTTATAATTATTATTGGTAACCACACAGAAACAAATCGATAGAAAAGACGGATACAATGGGGATATAAGATATACAACTTAAAATCGTAAAAATATTTAACTAAAATAACAAATATAACTTTAAAAAAAAATACATAATTTTTTTTAAAATTCTATATTAATCGCATGATTATAATTCACCTGCTTAACTGTATTTCGTGTGATTGCCTTATATAGAATGCAAAGTAACCAAAACAATTTTAGGACTTATTCGAAAATTTAAAAAAAAATCTATATACTGATAAAAAACAAAGAAAAATTTACCATTTATTTCGTAATTAATTCATTTACGTTTTGGTACCTACGATATACGTATAACTAATCTATATAATAATATACATGGTATCAGATTTTGATAAAACAATATTTTTTAAATATTTTACGTTTAACATTGAATTATATTAATTAATATCTATTTTCTATACTCAAAAATCTATGTGTACGAGTATATGATTATTTTTAATTAAAAAAGTTTTTTATTTAGTTTTGACATTAATACTTATAAATTTTAATTATAATATTAAAACTATACTTATATATGAAAAAAATGAATAAAATAGTTTGGTACTTTTTTAAAAAAATATTTCGATACAGTGAAATATAAAGTGATTTTAATAAACTGTTTTCTTCTTATTTTAATGTTAAAAGTTTAGAAAAAAATTGCATTTGATAATATTTGAAAACCAAAACTCATTCAATATTAAAGTTTTGTGGACAAAATAATAACAGTTTTACTTTTCTTAAGATATTTAATGTTCTTTAAAAGAAAATATTTAACGCTCCATTAAACTTATCGAAATAAGATAAATTAATTTTGTACCTATAAAGAATTTTATCGGAAATCGATAAAAATATTGTATTAAATTAAAAATTCTTTGAAACTAATCTAGCGTACTTATATTAATTATTGTTATGATCGATTTTACAATTTAGTAATGAATTATACAAATAGGTAAATATAATAATTAAAAATCTATGCGTTGTATCGCGGTAGTGTAAAATTGGTAAAAATAAAATTGCATGTAATATAAAATTACATCATTTAAATAGGAGCAGTAAGTGTTTAAATTTTAAATTGGTGTTTGGTACGAGTATCGAACATTTATACTACAGAAAAATAATGGTCGTTGTGTCTTAAATATTTCATTATTTTATTTACTAATCTTTATTAATTACGATTCGAAGTATGACTTTGTTCTAATTTATTGTATGACACAAAATTACAGTTAAATGTTAATAAATTATTTGTTTATGTTTCCGATAAAATATAATAATAAAAAAATTGACTTGTGTAGCAACAGAATGTATGGTATGTTTTAAATTTTAAACCCATGAAAGGATATATATATATATATATATATATATACATATTGAAATTAAATATATTTGGCAAATAATTCTTAGTTTTTTAAAAAAATTGATTTGTTAAAAAAATGGAATTATTATTTTATAAGCAAAACTGTTTCTATTCGTAATAATGTTGATAGAACTTGCTCTATCTGTATTAAGCGTATATTTCGTAAAATTTATTTTTGTAAATAATGATTGAATTATATAATCTTACCAACGAATTCCTTAGTCCTTAAATAAAATTTAGGAAGGATTTAAATATTAGGAAAAGTTATATTTTAAATAATCTTAAAAATAACAATAATGTAAAATAATAATAATAATAATAATAATAATAATAATAATAATAATAATAATAATAATAATAATTATTTTGAAATTTTTTGAAATTTTTAGGTAATAAATAATAGTATTTATTTCATAATACCCATTGGTTTAATTGTATATTCACATATACATTATAGATTTTTTTTATATATTATTAGTATAAAAATTTATAATATAATGTTTGTAGGAAAAATAGAATATTAATAAAAATTTGTATTCTCGTCTTTAAATTTCACACCTGCGTAAAAGATAAGACAATTCTTGTTAATTTTTTAGCGTACTTCGTATATTTAGTGTTTTATTTTAGCACATTTTTAAAGACATAAACTATTACCCATGTTTTTTTTTCTAATGATTGCATAAGTAAACGTAAACTGTTTTCACATTATTTATGATAAGAATAACAACAGAACAACAGATAAGTAATGCAAACAATATTGGACAACACGATAAACATTAAAAGTATGAGCATTAGTATTATATCATACTCAATTAAATTAATCTTATCTAAAAAAAAATTGTTGATGTTTAATTTTTTTATTTACATCTATCAACACTTAATAAAAATTTGTTTTGGGGGTTTTTTTTTATTATTATACATATTTATATTATACGCAAATTGGTACTTTTTCATTGAACTCACTTTAAGAATACAATATTATTCCTATTAAGTTCGCTGCCATGTTATATTTATAATTCTTCTGATTGGAATTATGATGTTTAATTATAGCTATAAGAATATGATATAAATAGTTAGATTTGAATTTCGCTGTAATTGAAAGAAGTCAATAAATGCATGTATTTATTAATTATTATATAATAAACTACAGTTTTTATATTATATATAGCCTGGCAGCCTGAATTGATAAATACAATATTATGTGAATGTTTAAATAGTTAAATATAATCATTTTAATTATTATAAATGATACAATTATTTACAATAATATTAAGCGTGTTTTGGCGATGGCGTTTTGAGCAACCTGGTTCCTAAAATTGTTTGTTAAAATTGCCACTTGGTTGCTATATCGCCAAAACACAGTGTTTACTAAGACCATAAATATTATGATATTGATGAAGTGATAAACTGATAACGGATAATTATATTTTTATATTTTACAATTTATTTAATATTTTTTTAATTCCGTTATTTCACTGAAGGCTTCAATTTTGAAAAATATGAGTTACGACCAAGAAATGTTGTCTGCCCTTTGCAACGTAATTGTGCAGTCGCAAACAAATATGGTCAAATTAATCCAATTATGGAGTAATATATTATAAAAAAAAAAAAAAAAAAAAATTTAAAAATACTAAAATTATTAATTTTACAATCGTTGTATATGTTATTGCCTTCTAAATCTTTACAAAATGTAGTAAATATATATTCCATATTTTGTAGTTATATATTTGTAAATATAAACAAATTTTAAGAAAACACTCTCGTAAATTTAAAAAAAAAGTAGAATCACAGAATATGATAATCCTCATCAGTGAGATTGGAGCTACCGAATTCAGTTAACGAAGATTTTATTTGGTTGCTGATTTCAGTAACCTGGTTGCCACAAAATGCATTCATCTACCAAACAATCGCATCGAATAATCTCGCCAAAACAATTTGTTTGCTGATCGAGCAACCTGGTTACTTAAAACTGCACCGCCAAAACACGCCTATTGTTGTGTTCTGTGCAAATTCAATAATTTTATCAAATTCAGTACGTGTATGATTAATAATATAATACTACTGAATATATAAACATAGACCTTTAAAGTCCAAGAATAATATTAAAAACTATTGTAAATAATTTTTATTATCGCTTTTGTTCAAATTTATCAAAAATTAAGATTTCATAAAGTTATAGTTTGCTTTTAACAATATTCTATTGTTTTTAACGATGACATAATTATTTATAAAGTTCGGTTAGTCTATAACTATATAACTTTCAACAGTCTTTATAAACACCATGTGTTCCTCGTTTAATTATAAAAAATATTAATTTAAAGGAGTTAAATGAGCAATTATTCTAATTGAATAACGTTAAATTCAAAGATTCCGGTATTTGGTTATCAAAAGTTTTTCGTTGAAATAGTCTGTACTTAAATATGTTTGTTTTATTACCCAAATTTTACGGGATTGTAGTCAAAGTAACGAGCATTTATTACAATGATAAAAAAAAATATCATATAAAATGCAATTCATAGCGGATAATTATTTTTTTTTTTTTATATATACTTACATTGTGATTTATTAAAAAACAAGCTATAATTTATCAAAAAAATTATTCGTGTGTTTTGTTTTATAAATATTCAAAAACATAATTTCAGAAATCAATAATCACAATTTTTTTCTTTTTATAATTGTCTGAAATTCAAATTCGTACATAAAAATATGATTATTATTTTTATTCAAATTAGTATTATACAATATTGAAAAAATACATTCGTTTACTGTATGTGTGTTCCTTAATTCATTAAAACCGACTCTGACAAATTATTTTTTTATAAACGTTTTAAATTCAATTTCACGTTTAATTATTCCGATATTATAATGAAATTTCTTTGTGTAATTTAATCATGAAAATAATATACAATAGGTACGATATATTGCCCTTTTTGTAACTTATGAAAATCAATAATTATTATTCAGGCTAACGCATATACAGATATGAATTTAATAAACGTCTCATAATATCGTGATACCATAATCTTGACCTATATTATAGAAATGTTATTATCAAATTCGTTTTTTATTTGGTGACAAATTATAATTTTAATACTACCTATATAATTTTTTTATCAAAATATACTACGTTCCAAGTTTAATTACGTTATATTATATGTATTTTACTCTATAGTTATTTTAGAAAAAAACGGTTGAAAATCGTATGCCATGAATAAAAATTTTAAAGTATTTTCGAGTACCTCACGTTCTACTTCACAGTATAAAAAATAAAGTGTAAAAAAGAATTACGTATTCGTTTCAATACAGTATAATAATTCGACATTATCAACGCTTTTAGAAGAGCCTCTTGAATAAAATAAAACCGCTTTACATTTGTTTCATTTCTATAGCGATTTATATGGAAAGTTGAAATACAGCATTATCTTCTTCTTTTTTTTTTTTTTTAATCACATTACTCGAAAAGTCGATAAGGAATTTGAAGTTTGGTTTAAACATTTGACTCAATTCACTCATATCGAATGCTATTGAATATTTTTTTTTTATAAACGGAACATTTTTTAAATAATATAATACGGCAAAAATATACAGTTATATTTTCGTAATAGACAATAGACATCATGGAATCGCATACTATGATTATCTCATAAGTATCACTTCATTATATTTTTAACTTTTTAAGTATTTCTTCGAAATGTATGATAAGTTGGAAATAATTCATACTCTTTCTACACTATTTCCGATATGATATACTCATAGTTTTAACCAGTTAAAAACATTAAATATCTTTTGTTTGTTTCAAATATTCAAAGTAAATTTCGTTAGCTGTTATTGTGATTGAATTATTTATAACATTATTATTTAATTATATGTATTAAATTTTCAAAAGTTTTGTTAAAATATTCCGATTAAAAATAGTATTATACTAAATTCAAAACATTTATACGACGAAAACTCTCGTTTAATAAAACTGAGTTTTACAGTAGTTTCGTTTTCCCAGTTGTTTACAATTTTAGATATATTTCTTAAAATAATACACTTTTATTGGAACGTCAGTACGATGCAAAATGTATTTTTATATTACACGCGTGTTATCCTCATGAGAAATATAGCTAAAAAAAAGAAGTAAATAAATAAGTAATTTTATCATTTATTAAAAACTTAAAAATTAACAATAAATTTGTCTAAATACTTAATTTAATTGTATCATTAAAATAGTTTATCTAACTTATTACAGATACCAGAGATTTATACGATCACAGTTCAGTTACATATAAGATTGTGGAAATGGAAATGCGAATGGATCAACTAATTAGATTATACGAAATAAAAGACAACGATATGCAAGAATTTATCAGACGTTTCGGTTCACTTATGAAAACTATTGTCAAAACACTAAACGTTACAGTTCCCGAAGACATAGAATCTTCATTATTATCGTATAATCAGTCTGTCGAATTAGATAGGTCACCAATGGCGAATTTCGACATTTACACATACTTACCCCATCTACGATCCAATAAGGATTATTTGAGGCCATTGATATTACATTCCGGAGGCAGAAATGCAGGTAATTTATTGACTTTGTTAGAATCAAAGAAAAATAATGCTTAATATATAGAGAAAATATATCAATTTTAAATTATAGCAATAATATAAGTATTATTATTATTATTATTATTATTTACACAAATTTAACTTTATATCTATGTGTCAAATATTTATATTTACAACAGTGTCGTCTTATATTTTTTTTATAAACTATTATAGCTATTTAAGCGTTATTATATTTTGTGTATTATTATAAAATAAAATAAAATGCAGCATCATTCATAAAATAAATATAAAACTATGAATTATAACAATCGATTCTATTTTATTCGTTAAGGTAAATAAAATCAAATCAATTTGAAGTATTTTTGTATTTACGTTTTTACTTTTGTTTTAAATTCGATAAATTACTAAACATCCAATGTAATGTATACAACCTACTATAGTTGGTACATATTATATATTGTTTGATACAATCTACTTGCTACTGTTTTAAGTGTATAAAATTCAAAATAATTCAAATAATAGAAAACAAAACAGGATTTTAATAGACATATATGTAAGTAATTTTGTATTTTAGCGACTATGGTATTTGGAGTTCCTACTGTTCGCCGACAACAAAATTATCTAATTCAAACATTAATTAATATTGTAAGTAACATGAATGAAAGTGAGAAAAAAGATTCGTTAATAGTTGTCATGATTGGAGAGGTAAGATATAATTATAATTAATGAACAAGACAAATGGTTTATTGAAATATAATATATTTGCTATAATTTTAATAGACCGATCAAGACTATATACAAACGACTACCGAAGAAATAAAAAATCGGTAATTTTTATTTGATACAATAATCACAAGTGAAGTACTTATACGTAATTGCACATTATATTTCAGATTACCAGAAGCCATAAATTCAGGCCTCATTGATGTAATTGCTCCTTCTCCGGATTATTATCCAGATTTCAGCAAGTTACGCATCACTCTTGGTGATTCTCAAGATCGAGTCCGCTGGAGGAGCAAACAAAATTTAGATTATGTTTTTTTAATGATGTACTGCCAACCAAAAGGTTCATTTTACATTCAACTCGAAGATGACATAGTTGCAAAGCCTCAGTTTCACACTATTATGAAAAAAACGGCTTTGCAGAGGATATCCGATGGACAAGAATGGTTCCTATTAGATTTTTGTCGTCTTGGATTTATTGGTAATATTGAATGAAAAAAAAAATGTTAAAAAAAGATCTTGTGAATTATGATTAATATTTATATTTAGGTAAAATGATAAGATGTTCAGATTTACCGTGGTTGATTCAATTTATTGTGATGTTTTATAACGATAAGCCAGGAGATTGGCTTCTAGATGGAATGATTCAGACAAAAGCTTGTAATCTTGAAAAAGATCAGGTGAATACTAAATTTATTGTTGTAATTTATGCATTTTATTAATAACTCAAATTACTTATTATAACCTTTAAAAAACGTTGTATAAATTATTAATTGTCTTTCCTCTGAATCTTTTTTGCAAATGTTATTCATTTTTTGTCACTTATTAAGAATTTAAAACCAAGATACAACATAGACTTATAAAAAGGTAAATGTTTGTTTAAACTAAAATTAATACCAAATTTTAAGTCTTTGTATTTTGTCCATATTTAATGTTTATAAACTCGTTCTCTGTTCAATACTATATTAATAGATTACCCGACGTCTGAATTTTTTTGGAAGGTTAATTCTATATGTTGTTAAAGAAAGGAGAGTTCAGTGAATAAAAAAAAAATATCCAAAGTAGTAGTATTAGAAAATTACACAGAACTTCTAACAATTAATAAGTGATACTTGATGATAAGGAATTTAAATTATTAATGGAAAATTAATTTTTCTTAAAATTTCAGAGAGACTGTCAAAAAAGAAAGGACGAAATATGGGTGACATTTAAACCATCTCTTTTTCAACATATAGGCACAAGATCATCTTTGTATGGTAAAATTCAACTGTTAAAGGTAAATTTATTTATTAAAAAGAATTCCAATAGTTTTGAATAATTAATATGTTTGTTTTACAGGACAGATTTTTCAGAAGAAGTATAAATACTCAACATATAAATAAAATCAAAAGTAAATGACCCGTAGCCAGGTACAGGTTACCTATAACGAAAATAAAAAAGACTCGTAAAATATTATGAGAAATAAATATCAAATAACATAAATTGTCTGTGATCATTGGAGTAAAATGATATACTCGTGTATTATAATGTTTAATGTAATATTATATAACTATACTCGTATATTATATATTATATATAAATTTAGAAGTACTTATTAAAATGTTGTTAGAAAATTTATAAGAAAATATAATTAAATTATGTAAACATGTTTGTATTTAAGAGGAAAATCGTTTTATCCCTAATTCATTTCTGTCATACGTTAATACTAAAATTTGTATTAAATATATTTTTGGTAATAAATGTACATTTTACGGGAAAAAATTCACAATAACAATAAAACTATATTATTATTTAGTGTCAATTTAAGAGACCTATTTTTTAATTTTAATTTTAATGAATTCGACTAAAATATAATAAAATTCATATAAAACGAATAAAAATATTATGATATACCTTATTATCATATTTTATATGAAATTTTAGTTTATTAATTACAGAAACGTAATACGCTCATTAAAAATATAAAATTGTCATCTTAGATAAATATAATATTTTCTCATTTACAGAGAGTTTTTTTTTTTATATTGTTTGCTTATAATTTATTGTATAAATAATTTTTCTTATTAATCAATTAGAATTTAATAGGTATAATTATAAATCTTTATTTGCCCATATGACATGAACGTTAATGGGGAAATTTATCGCTCATTAAAAAAACGTTTATTTAAAATTGTCATCTTAGATAAATATAATATTTTCTCATTTACAGAGAGTTTTTTTATATTGTTTGCTTATAATTTATTGTATAAATAATTTTTCTTATTAATCAATTAGAATTTAATAGGTATAATTATAAATCTTTATTTGCCCATATGACATGAACGTTAATGGGGAAATTTATCGCAGGAGGGATGGGAGGGGGCGTGCATAATAAAATTTAGCACCAAACGTACATAAAAAAAACGTTTATTTATTGTAAATTACAAATTACGTTGAGATATATCAGGATAACAAAGATAAAAAAAATATATTATACAGATGTAGTAAAATACATAGAAGAGGCCAGTGCAGCAATAATTTGAAAAAAAAAACATTTAACTCGTATATGAACTTTCCAACTCCTGTTTTATTTATAAAGCTGATTGATAAAAATTATTCACATAATTTAATAATAATTTTATAAGAAATTCACCTGTCAGTTACAACTATCTTACTCTGATTCACTCAGCGCTATCAATAAAATCAAAAATATACAAACCCGTCCGATATCAATATTCAAGTACAAAACCTCGTGTACGAAAATAAAAATAATGGAATAAAAATACAGTTAAATGTATGTTGAATACCACGCTAAGTACTAATTTTCTTACTCATGATGATTTAAAAAAAAAAAAAAAACAAGCATTCCGAACATATTCCGTCATTACTCGACAACCAACAAGAGTCAATAAAATCGTTGATCAACTTCATCACCATCTCAAAATTAATAACAAAATATTATAATACAATGATATACGTGTAATAATAATCTATTGTTAAAAATTGTTCACGTTATGTATGTTTATAATCTAACTTAATTATTATATGTAATATATTGTAATTTCCAATGGTCTATGCTACTGAGAGTAAAAAGCCTCAGAATTAATGGTTGCTCTATTGAAACGTTGTAACTGTTCAACTAATTGTTTTTTCTTTCATTAATTCTTTCACTATGAACACTTTACCTATATAGGTCTTCACATTGGTCTTCGCCCGTTATAGATTGAAGACAAGTTTAAAACTCTACGCAAAGTAATAAATGACCGTTATAGTGTGAAATTTACGAATTTTTACTGGTAATGGTAGAAAAATGTCTAAAGAAATTGTATAATGTTATTGAAAATATTTTGTTATGTTCTTATAACTTATTTTGGGACAAGTAATAGTAAAACGTACATAAATCATTTACTATAGATATTGTTGTAGTAAATAGTAAATTATAGTTTATATTTGCAAACATTTGCTTCTGGGAAGTCCAGGGAGAGAATACCCCGTTTTGCTCCCTCTCCAGTTTCCAGTGCTGTTTGATAAAATTTCTGAAGTTATTGTTATAATAATATTTTATACGATGAACATAATTTATTTTGATTATAGCCTAATTTATATACATCTATTTATAGCATATATATAAATATGTATACATTTATACAATATACACAATACAGTAAATATTTTTCTATTGCAATATTACACATCATGCATCATTCGCAATTTATTAATGAACACTTTTAAAAAAAAATTGTATATACTTATTATTATTGATATTAAGTACTATAAATACCTTAGTACAGAGGTAGATTTAAGCATAGGTCACGTAAGACCGGGCCTAAGGTGAACATTTTAGAAAGGCGCAAATTCATTTTTACATTGTTATAAAAGTAAAGTCTTAAATTAAAAATATGTATTAAATAGATTTTATTTTGAATTATTTTATTACTTAAATTATTTGAATGTAAATTTCTGATACCAAAAGAGTCTTTACTTGTGAAGTTGTCTAAGTTAATAATTATTTTTATTTTCAATACGATGTAATATTTCATATGGCGTTCTGAGCAAAAACAACGTGAATATGGTTATACGAATTAGTATAACATAGTGAATGATATTAGATGATAAAACAACAATTAGTAAATAATACATAAATAATCCAAAAAAGAAATTTAATTTAATGTAATTTAAGAGAAATGTACAAAGGTAAATCGTTTCCCAGCAGTGTACCACAGGCATAGATGACTAAAGATCTATCCGCTCCGGCTGTTGTACCTACTCTTTTTGATCTTATAGCAATTATAAGTCGCATCAATTGTTTTTCAACACGATTAACGCTCATACGGACTCATAATGATAAAATTATTTCTTTATAATTTTTTATGTTGAACATTATTTTTGTAAAAGTAAGTATTAAACAAATACAAAAGTGATCTCTTTCGACTAGTTATATGTGTAGGTATATATATTTACACAAAAACTGAATTTTCTTTGAATTGACATACCTATTAGCTATCAATGAAGCATAAATTCGATTAAACTGTAAAACTTTAAAAAAAATTGACAACCCTAATCATATTGGAATTCTAAGTATGGTATAATATTATACATTATTATAGGGCTGACCGGTATTGAAAATGAATACCGAAAGTACGGTATTGATTTCAATACCGGTTTGAAACGGTATATCGTAAAATACCGATACGAACCGGTATACCGAAATACCGATAAGTACCGGTATACCGGTATACCGAAATACCAATATTTACCGGTATACCAAAATTTAATTAATGCACTATCCTGTCCGAAGACCGAAGGGAGTAGGGACAGTGGATAAACTTCCATCAGTTCAATCATCTATATCTGGACAGCTTTTCATTGCCAATTATTATAACTAAAGACAATCTGGAATTATGGAGTACCTACTATCAAACAATGTAATGACTAGTGTAAATGAAATCCAAAATTTTCAATAAATTATTCTAGTCTAAGAAGATTAAATATGAATTGGTGCATTTGATTTATTTTTTAAAAACATTGATCTTTTAATAATTACAGATTTGGTTTGCAAAAACTAAAAATTAATCTACATTACTGAGGCTGAATAATTTATTAATTATAATATTAAGTAATGAATAATAATAAAATAGCTAATAATAAAGACTTTATATTATAAATTAATACATACAAAATATATTATGAATCTTAATGGTCCGATTGTGAAAACTCGATTTTATAAATAGAAATATTTCACAAAACATTAAAAGATTACTTCAATAAATACAAGTTTTTTTCGGTAAACCGTTAAGCACGGTTTTTACGGTATACCGTAAAGAACGGTTTTTCGGTATACCGTATTATACGGGTTTTTACGGTATACCGTAAAGAACGGTTTTAACGGTATACCGTTTAACACTCAAATTTCCAAATATCAGTATACCGGTATTGACGATATACCGAAAAAACCGTCAGCCCTACATTATTAATATTTCATACATTGTTTTACAATTTTTATCACTATTTAAAATATTAAAATGTTAAGATTTTATTATAATTATTATAATCATATTTTATGCTATTACAAACTACTCATTACTGTATATAGGCAGATAATGAAAGTCTCTCGTCGAGAGAGGATTTAGATTAAGTACGGTATAAAATAGACGGAAAATCGTGCAATATATTAATATGTATATACAAGCATACATTTCTATAGCCAGAATCTCGTGGTGTGTTGTAAACATGTCCAATATAATCTAATAGTGTTCATTGAATGTGGACGTGTGGACCGTAATTTACTTTTATCTTACTGAAAGGCACATACTTGCATACTACAATCAAAATTTACTGTCGGATTAGTAATGATTATGGCAACAACGTTACGAGGGATACGTGAGTCACTAACAGCGTACAGAAAGTTTAAACTATAAAGGCATGGGTATGTTAAGATAAGAATACACTATAACTCAGATCTCTTCTCCTCCTCTATAAGTAATACTACTTATTGCAAAAACTCCAAAATTAAATCACATTCGCTAAGTCTTGTGGTAGTCAGTGAGTAATTTTTATACACACTAAGTAATTTTCTATAGTTGAGTTTTACTGTTACAATGCCACAGACAACTGATTTTGATGTTCGAGGTACCTCAGCTAACTGCAATTCGGAAATCATAAATCGACGTCTTCTATTCTCATCGTTTAATTTACTCCAAAATGTCTTCCTTCGCTACAGATTTCCTCCTTCGCGTTTTTCTTTAAAACTTCTGTGCCTTTCACGTATAATACGTTTAAATTGTGACATGATTTTCAACATAATTAGGAACAAACATATAAATGACTTGCTTCCAAATGCATTAATTAATGCATAATAATATGCCGCTTATGTTTAAAATCGAAAAAAAATCTTGCAAGAAGGAGGAAATAATTATTGATGATGGCTACGAAATAATTTTATCTGATTTAGTTTTGATTTTACATATATGTATATTAATACATGTAATATAATACATACACATATAATATATGTATATATATATATATATATGTGCCTTAATTTTAAATGGTATTAGAACAGACATGTTCTATCAAATAAAAATAGCTAAAAAAGGTGATGAACACGATGTTGTCCTGTATCATATAAGTTAGTACTTAAAAAAAAATGTTTAATAACTTCTAGAGTTTATTAATTTATAAGAGATGTATATATAATATTATATTTACATAATTTAATACATCCATAGGGTGGATAATGGCACAATGCTCATCAGCCCCCTTTGGAAACACGTCTGGTTGTAACAAGATTTTATCAAACACTATGACACGCAATTATCATCATAGTTTAATGATTATTGTATCCTGTGAAATTTATTGAGTTTTATTTTTAATATTTTAAATATTAAAAACTTTATTTTAATAACACAATGTTTTTTTTTTTTTTACAATAATGTGTAATAATATTTACGTTGTAGTCTGTAGATGATAATCATTTGTTAATTCAGTGTCGATACTCCTTGTTTTTTGGTTTTTCATAAATAATGTGGACTGTATTAATTTAATTATTAACTGTATTAATTTAGTATTAACCCTTAACTACTAATATGCGGTCTTTGACTGCATCAAATATTTTCGTTTTCAATATAATTTTGATATAGTGTATTAAATTGTATTTCCATTAAAGTACCTTTAAATAGTTGACTTCTAATTAGATTGGTAATATTTAATATTCTATATTATATATATTTTTGTCATTGATAAATCAATGTATAATTTGATAGAGGTTAAATGGAAACATCGTTTTAAAAAAAATATATTTGTTTAGTAATAAAAATAATTTTTGTAGAATTTTGGTGTCTTATATTTTGATAATAAAACTTAGTCCACAAATAATATTAATAAAAGTACTAATTTTTTTTAAATTTATATTTACTTCGTTAATATAGTATGTTAAATAAAAAGTATTTAATTGTAATCCCTTTATTTTTTATTTACACTATAATGTACAATTAAGTGTGGTATGGTAGACCGCACGTCGGCAAATGTATTATAAGTTCTAAAATTCACTCGTCTGTAGTTAATAGTGAAGTCATCTATGATTTTTTGAAACGATTGGATTTTATTTATTATTACATTTTCTTTCATAAAACAGATTTCAGCATGTGTTGGGTTTTATATGTTATTGTGACTTGTGTCGAACGCGAAAATAAAAATAAATAATCTCAACACTTAGACTCGTTTAACATATTTTCCCTAACACTATATCTAGTTATGGTCGTTGACCGTTGTTTCTCACAATATTACGAAACAATTTAAACAGTTCAATGATTCATTTTCAAGTATGCATATATAATTTTTAACTATATAAATTTTATTTTATTTCGCTTTAAAATTACATCTCAGTTATTTATTTATAAATGACGAATGGCAGTTAAAATGAAATAAAAAACAAATTTAATGTTTAATTAACCAGTTAAAATAGATTCTGAGCAACTCTAGGTTTATCAAAAATTAATTTTAAATCGATTATCATTTCGGAATATTTGTTCCTTCGCGTGTCAGACATAATAAGTACCTAATAGTTAATACGCATTGTGCGAATGTTCGCCACAGTAGTAACGCCTTGTATCGAAAATTCGTACATATGGCTTGTTTATAAGCATTAACATTAACATTAACAACATTAGGTAATCGACATGAATACGTCTGTTGCAGAGAACATTAATTATTGTAAATTTAACAGTATGTCATCACCACGACGGAGCAAACATATACACATACATTATTATTACCGGTTTTTGTCGACGTTATTAAATTATTATTGGCTTTATCTGTTTCTTGAATTATTAACGCTTAACATTGATTACGTAAACAGCCAACTTCCTTGTAATGTGAAAACCTTTGTCGTGGTCTCTCGTTAGATAATGGTTGTTTCTAAATTTTTAATTCTTTTTTGTATTTGTTGAATTAAATTATTTTTGATAGAGTTTTTTGTCACACGAATTGCGTGTGCATCAATACAAGTGTAATGTTTTAATTGTCTGTAAATAAATATTTTACATTATTCTGAGGAAATTATGGGATTCAGTATCTAGAAGAAAGACAGCACGAGGTTCAACGATTCTACGTTAAATGAAAATCATACATTTACTTTTACTAGAAGCAAATGGAAAAATAATTAATTAAGAATATTCGAAGTATCTGTAAGAGCGCATTCATGTATCAATTATAACATATTTCATTATATCAACATTAAAGATTTTAAGAGAGGTGTGAACCGTAAACGAGTATGTCATCAATACACAGCATATAATAGTATATTTACATTTTGAACATCAAACCTCTTAATAACTAAGCGTCTAAGCTCATATAACATGGATTAAAAAAAATTACAAATTAAATTTACAAATAAAAAAATCTAGTGCCCCCAAAAAAAAAAATAAATTTTTGGCTAGGCACTGCAAGGCAGAGTAAAAAATTCTCGAAGGCTTTGAAATGTGGTGTTGGAGAAGGTAGCTGCAAGTGAGTTGGACAGAACGCCGTACCAAAGAAAGCATTAACAGTGATCAGTGAAATAAATGAGTATGGAGTTACTTAAAACCATAAAAACAAGACGATGGAACATGTATGAACACATATTGAAGCAAGAAAATGAACTGTTTTATTGAATAATAGAAGGGAAAATTGAAGGAAAGAGGAACTGAGGACGACCAAGAATATCATTTATCAAACAAATGATTTCTGACGCTGGACTACCAAGCTACACCGAACTAAAGAGGCTAGCTGGCAACAGGGAAGAGTGGAGAGCGTATCACATACTACAAAACCAATCGCAAGATTGTCTAAAAAACATATGTATATATATTATATAAAAAAATAATCACATTATGTAATATGCAAATATATTATTTATGTTATAAATAATCATTATTTTATCAAAAACGTATATTTGAAGTCTATTGTTTACGCCATATCGGTATCTAACAGCTCACTTATAAAAAATATTTTTAAATATTTATTATTATCCGCGGCCGCTGCTAATCGGATTTCTGTATTATATAATCTACCCAGGCGTTGTCTTGTTTTTAATTGAGAAAATTACATATGCTTGTTATTGTTATTGTTATTATAATTGTTATTGTAACTGTAACTGTTATTGTTATTGTTATTGTTATTAGTAATAATTTAAATTACCTCACGTGTCCATGTAGTCGTTTTGATTTATATACATTTTAACAAGTACACTTGTTTTCGGGTCATTGATAGTTTACCGCGTTTTTCAACGTCTATTTTTATTATTCATATTTATTGGTTAAAAAAAAATATATATATATATATGTTTTTTGGTCATAAAAGACGCGTTTTTTTGACATTGACCATAATTTATTATAAATTAAACTTGATAAATTTATTTGTGATCGTTTTTTTTTCGAAAGTTTAGACTATTATAGTTTTATATGGTTTTGTTTAGTTTATCAATCAGTTTAAACGCAAAATTAATATTAAGTTTAATTTATAGTTTGATCAAATAAAGTGAATATTGAGAACGCGTGAGTTCTTTTTATGATATTTTACATTGTCATTACACACACACACACACACGCGCACACACATATATATAAATATATACGTACAGATTGTATCATTTAATCAGTCAAATTATTTGTTTTTTTTTACCATCAGATTTAATCCAATACAGTCCACTTATTATTAAATTTTTTCTCTAGTTATGATGGTTTTTATATTATTATTTTTATTAATTTCTAAATTGTTTATTCAAATAATTCATTGTGAGTTGAATAAACTTTCATTAATATTAGTTATTTACAATAAATTAAATTTTTCATTGTATAATTTACCTGGTATAGTTATTATTTTCGGAATTTATTTTTATTTTTCGAATAATAATAATTGTTAATGTCTATGGATAATTGAAATAATTAAAATAATTAAAAACAATCATTATAATCATAAAGAACAATATTTTTATTCTTCTAAAAATAAAAATAAATAGTTAAAACTGAGATATTATTAATATATTAAATATATATTAATTCAATAAATTTTCCGAAATTTCAGAACTAGGTTGACTTAAAGCCTGTATTGTTGATCCAGTTGGTATTACCGTCATCTCAGCTATCTGTAAATATGTATTTTAATAATTAAACATAACTTGTGTATAATGTCTTTTAACCGTATGGTCAGCATGGATAATTAAATATTAATAATGTATAATAGTACAAATAAAATTTAAACCTTCGTCTAAGTTGAGGATATCATTTTTTATATTATATTTTATAACATAAAATACAATTTTCGTTCAAAATAAATATGAGTTATACTGGTTCAAAAAGTGGGACAAAATCTAATTATAGATCAAAATAAAAATGTAATGATTTTATCAACTTTCTTATATAGATATATTTGTTCTTTAAGTTTGTTAACGTATAAACACATTTAAAAACATCATCTACTTTATTGTGGGGAATGGATAATTGCGAAGTAAAGACTTGATATTTCAGATTACATTTTTCATGTTGAACGTTATTGTAAAATGTAAAGTGATGTGTATTTAAAATTCGTTTGAAAAATGTATATGTACATTTTTTTTTATCCATTTTATTATATGAATATACTTACAAGAACATTAGGCGGTGTTGCCAAAGAGCTAATAACTGCATTTGCGATATCTTCCACACTAAGAAATTCATAATTAATTTTAGGTGCTGGACCTTTTAATAGTCGGGCAATATTTGCTACCATTTCTGTATTGACTGGTCCTGGGCTAATACTCTAAACAATAAGTTACAATTATTATTAAATGCGGTGATTTGTTCAAACAAGACATTCGTGGAACTATTTTATTTGCCCTTCGAGGCGAAGTGTCAATAATAGTTACACAGTACTTTTTACTATAATTTTAAACTTTAAAATTATAATAAAAGATAATATTGTGTTAATATATAAAATATTTATACATTTTATAGCTTAGGATTGTACAATATGTGTAAAGTATATATTTGGGTAATTTCAATCGTAATAATTTGAACTTGGAACAATATTATACTTCATTAATTATTGTATACTTGTATTAGACATATTTTAACGACGTATATTAAATCACACAATAAATTATCGTTTAATATTTGTACAATATTTCAAATTGTAACCCTTATATTTTTATAAATTAAACGCATACATCATAAGTTACAAAATATTAAAACAATGTAGGTGAAACTCGTAAGCAAAATTAAATAAAGATATTAGATAGGTACTCGTATTTAATACTAAGAAAAATATTATATTGAAAGTTATAATTTATGTATTATTGGGAATTAATTTTTTATAAATTTGACCATTATTTTATTATTATTATTATTATTATTACTACTACTATAATTATTATATGACCATTTCTGAGAATAATTGATATTCAAGATATTAAATTCCAAATCGTGTTATGAGTACCTGTGATTTTATAAAAGATATTGAAAACAGTTCTTTGATATTTGTAACTTTTATTAACATTTAATACCAAAAAAGTCGTCGAGTAAAACAGAAGAATATACGATTTCTAAATATTGTTATTGTAACATTACGAAATCAATTATTAGAACAATCTTCGAATAGAACACTATTTGACTCATAAAAAACTAGTGGGTATAGTTATTTATCCTAATCCGTTAAAGTAAATATTTTCATATCGTTGATGAAAGTAAATATTCTCTTATTCTTATGAATTTGACTACAAAAATTCGAAATATCACGAGAAAAAAATAGTCCGCGTGTAATTGTTAGGTATTTAAAAAATAAAAATAAATCCTTATCCCCATGTATTTTAACATGCAATGTAAGTATAATTAGACATAACATTGAAAGACATAGTTCCGCATCATAATTTATCCTATCGTGTCGAATTTGGTTTTCTACGAAATAATAGGAATATTCATGACGATATAATTATACGAGTACATAATAATAATTATGGTAATATAATAGTTCTGGTGGCGAACATATTTTTACTCCGCTTCTTCATTTTCTACGTTACGCTTTATAGGTTTTTTTTTTTGTACACACTCTAATATAATAAATTGAAAAAAATAAACAATAATAGTCCCAACATATTTTTTCATGATTGCATGTACTTTATTCCACTATATTCGTTTTATTGATGTATCATATTATTTGCATTGTGTATATTCATATACCTTGTAATTATATATAGATCGGGTGATAAATTGTGTACACAACGATTTGGTATACGAGTAATAAGACTTCAAAAGCTCGTCGTAAAAATAAAGTCGATTAAAAACTGAAAAAAATTTAGAATTTATACGTGTGTATGGACTGATATGTAGTATTATCGTTATCTTCAAAAACACGTGATGAGTAGAAAATTCATATGGATATACCTGTCACTGTCAACGATTAGTGATAAAATGAAATAAACAATTGATGAATTTTTGATGTATAATATTTTACAAAAATATGCGACTTATTGACACTTGATGACATCGTGCATTGTGATAATAATAATACCTCAAAACTTTACATGAAAATAAGTATATAAAATTTTACTTACGTGCAATTTAAGAATAACTAACAAGATGTCCATAAAGTAAAGCAAAACTAATTGTTCACCTATCGTTTTCAAAACATATTAATACAAATAAAATAAGTATGTAAAAATTAATTTATTTCGTTATCAAACAATCCTAAAGCTACTCGAAAACTAATAAATGAAGTCCTAGGGAGAAATTAAATAATGAATATACAAAACATTTAAAAAATGATTATTGGATTTTTGATACTCGAAATGAACCATATAAGACAACGAATGCGTTTAATTACTTTTTTACATCCACAGATTCAAAATTAACAAATAAAATCAATTCTTACGAATTCATAGAAAGTATAGCTACTGAACTATATGAAATGCTGTTTAATGACTTTTTTCTAAACCTGTTTATACGGGTGAAATATTAGATACATATAATATAGAAATTAAGAGAAAAGACTGTAGCAAGTTTTGATAGATTGTTGGTAAAATTTTTAAAAAATATTTAATCCTTTATATCAGATCCACTATTAATAATATGAATTTAAGTTAGCAATTTTTAAACATCTTTTTAAAACCGGAAATACGGAAATGATGAGTAATTATATTTATAATATAACTCTTTGTTTCCATCAAAGTAGTTTTGCGTACAGAAAGTAGATAAATTAATAATTATTCAAATTTGTAATTGCAATTGTAATTATAATTAATTTTTGTTAGCAAAAAAATATATATATATATTTTTGTTTTTAAATAATTAAACGTAGTATTTAAGCTTTTGTTATCTAAAGTGTTCTTAAAAATTAAGTTATCTCATTAAACTATTGTAATTAAGTATTGTATGAATTTGTATACGTTATAACTTATAACATATACGAACTTATACAATGGTTATTGAAAGAACCCTGGTAATACAATTATACATTTCGTCTAATCCGACAAATAAGCGTCATAATATGAAAACATCCTAATTCTAAATGATTTCCCAGTAATAAAATTTCATATAGGTACCAAATTTTGAGTCAACCGTGATACTCTTTAAAAAATATTTAAAAACTATAATAAACTAATATCAATACTTGTACAATTTTTGGAAATTATAGAGACAATTATATAAGGCCAATATAAATATTTTAGATACAAAAATTCAAAAGCAACATATTTTACCATACAATAATGAATAATTATTAGATCACTTTAAATATTTAAATCACTTTAAATATTTATGTTAATAACGAATCACAGTAAAAATCATACACTTACCACAGGATTATAACTCAAACCATCATATAGATTAGGATTAATTATGATTTGTTTTAATGGGCAATATTTAAAATTACGTTCATTGACTAACATATCCTTAAATTTTAATATCCCGAGTAAAATACAAAAAGTTATAAGAGAAAAACATAAAGAGCCAACAATACTGTCCTAATCATTTTTAAACGAAGCAATAATGTACTCGTACATATAAGCTTAATATTGTTGTTTATTTTTAGAAAATAATACTAGTAAAATTATATGTACAAATAATTAATTATATATATCACTTTACCGAAACTTTGATTTTTGAGCCCATTAATAGTAGTTCGTGTCGAAGTCCGTCGCATAATATCGTAACTGCTTGTTTTGAAGCATTATACATTTTGAATGCGAAATATGGAGTTTTTCCATGACCAGCGACACTATAATAACGTATAACTATATAATAAGTACTTATATCTTTAATGCAAAATATTATTGGAAAATGTGAATAAATATAAGTATACAAAATGAAACGTACGAGGGTTATTAAAATAACAAATTTTAACTCCTGATAGGACTTAAGACTTACGATACAGAAAAATTCTACGTGCGATATAATATTTACAACAGATTATGCATTATCATTTATCACACACTACTAATTATATTTTTAGAGTTAATTATTATTAATTGGCATGCCAGAAAACACGTCCAATATTATCTTACAGTGCTCGTCGAATGTGGACGTGCATGCCGTAATTTGCTTTTACCTAATTGAAAAGCATATTACAACCAAAATTCATTGTCATATTATTAACAATTACGGCAAAAAAGTTACAAAGAGATAAGTGAGTCAATAAAAATCTACAGGAAGTTAAAAATATAAAGGTATGTTTATGTTAAGATCACATTATAATTTTCACCTATTCTCCTCTATGTGATAATGTTGCAAAAACTTCAAAATTGAATCAAATTCGCTGAGTCTTCTTGTAGTCAATGAGTAATTTTTGTAGTCGAATTCTGCTGTTACAATATTATACGAGTAGATACGAGTATTCGTAGAAATTCAGCAAATTTCAATTTCGGAAATCGTAAATCGACGTCTTCATACTCGTCCTTTACTTTACTCCACAGTCTTCCTTCGCTACAGACTCACTCCACACATTTTTCTTTAACACTTCTGTGTCCTTCACGTATAATTTTTTTTTAAATTATGATATTATTTTCAATTTAAATAAGAGAATTATTATGGCGTTCAGTTAAATCTAGCGGTCATTTTGGTAATATTAAGCATGTTTGGCAGCTTGCTTTTAAACAAACGCTGACTCGAAAAAATTCTATATTAGAGGTTTCATAACTCTTTGGTGAAGCTTAATCATAATTGTTATTTTTCCATTATACCGAAATCGTTTTTATTTGGTAACTTGTCAGAGTTGAAAATAAAAATAGCATTTATATTTACTAAGACATTGTTTCTTTTAATAAATATTTGTTGGTTATTGTCGTTTATAATTGTTTTATTGTAGATAAGTACTTATCTAACTTAAACTAAATCCTATCACATAATAATATATGGACGTTTGAAAGAATAATTTAATAAGGTAAAAATTAACAAGGACATTATATTTTAGCGTAATTACATATAATTGTAAGTCTTACATTTCAGTAAGAATCTTTACAGAGAAATTCTAAAAATATAAGATTAAATTTATTTTTACATAACTTTTCTTAATGGTCAAAATAAAACGTTAAGTATGTATGCATTTTAATATTTAATTATTACTTGAGAGTTTAATAAGGTACGTTTTTGGAAACTAATAACTACTAAAAATTTCATTATCATAATGATTTCCGAGTAATACGATTTGTGCAAAATATCTCAAAAAGAAATACTCGTTCTGAAAGAAACAAATCGTACTTGTCGTGAAAATAAATACAAGTAATTTCTCGTAAATCTTGAATGAATGAAAATTGTGTAATAACATTTTCCAATAATTACCTATTGATTTGAATAATATGACCGTTGATTTTATTTTTCGTCATTGATTTATAAGCTTCCCTTGAACACACACTTAATGCCAAAACATTTAGATTCAATGTTTCTTGCCAATCTTCCAGCTTTCCATCTTCGAGTACAAAATTATTTTTATATTTAAAAGCACAGTATTTATATATGATTATTTATTTTTACTTACCCAAAAGGCTTGTTAATTTTGCGATTCCTGCATTATTAATTAAAATACTGTGACCGCCTAACGTTGAATCCACCCACGAAAAAACATCTTTCACAGCTTGTTCATTAGTAACATCGCAAACTTTTGTATATATGGTTCCATAGTCTTTTTCATTTAATGATTCAGCTAATTCCTGACAAAAAAATGACAAAAATGATAATAATTCTAGAAATGACTCTAAAAAAAATGATAAAAAAAAACATTAAATTAATTAAGCGAAGAAAATTAAATTTTTATTAAAAATGTGTTAAATATGTATATATATTGGTGAAAATATGTCATTTAAAAATTAATAAATAAAATATAACGCAATTTGAAATGTCATGTGTGTATCTGTTCTATGGTATTATTTTTTTGAAAAATCAAAAAGGTCATAAACTAAAATAATTGATTGGAAAGTATATGATATTCTTTTTCTTATCCATATTCCGTATATTGCATTGTACAAATAGATGATTCCTAAAATGTTCAAATAGAATTCAACGACTGCGGTCTGATAACAAATTTGTATACAAAGAGAAAATTTGTTTAATATTCACAGAAGTAATAAGCGCATACTTGAAATGAACCATACTATTTAAAATAAGATCTTCCGGAATATTATTTCTACTTGTTGTCTCTTCACCATCCATAACTGAAGAAATATATTTTTTAAATTTTGAATCCATTAATTTTTCGCTAAATATTTTCTAGTTTGTTTGTTATTGTCCAGTTGTATTAAAAGCGACAATGAATGTGGTAAATATTTGTTTTATTTTTTTTAATAGATTCTGATAATTGGATTTATGAAGTCCACAATTTGTTTATGTATTTCCAAAAGAACAAAACCAAAATTAGACATATAGATTAGATTAGCCTCTAATTAGATTTTTACTTCTTTTACAGCTGATAAATTTTCATTATTTAATTTGAGTAAAACTCATTTTATATCAAAGAAATTTTCACAACAATAATTTATAGCATTTAGTCATATTCCCCAACGCATAATGACGGGTTTAGCTTGATGGCAATTATATATTGTCAGCCAATAACCGGCAATTAATTTTATTACTTTTTTCACTTTCAGTAAGTAGTTTTGTATATTTGAGTTATACAGGTTGATAAATAAAACTACAATAAAGCGGATTAAATACGTTTCTAAGATACCATTAAATTATTATACAAATGGATTATGCAACTATTCAAATACATTTTGTCGACTAAAAAAGAAAGAAAAAAAACTTGAAATTTTAAAACAATGAGTTTAAACATAAGAAATTAACGTAATACATATGTAATAAACTCACCTTAAAAAGAGAAAGAATACCTTCAAAACGTAAAAAATTAAAAATATAAAAATTGTTTAATTTTGAATCGTTGCAGTATATACAATGATTACATTTTGGTTGGTAAACATCGTTGGTTAGCATTATATTGAACTTACAAAAAATTCATCAAAATCATATTTTTATTTTTCACATAAATTACGTATTAGATATTTATTTACATAAATTACGTTATAACGTGTAGATATATTTGAGTACCTAAATCATAGAAAAAAAATTCTACATATGAAAAAATATATAAATATAATATGTATATGTGAATATACAATTAAGCCAAAGGGTATCGTGAAAAATAAAGAAAATATAGGAATTGTTGTATACATTTGTTTTTTTACTACCGGTCTCGACAAAATGTCATCATAATGTATTAAGCAAAAAGAAATATACAATAAAAGAATGAAAAAAAGCAAATACATAGAGAAAATTATGAATATTACAATACAAAAAACATAGAGTTAAAACGTAAATAAATAATTATTTTATTAATAGAAATAATAGATAAAATAAAGTCAATATTTTCTAACTAGAAGTTATTAGATAAGATATTATTTTCAGTGTCGAATAAAGTTTTGAGAATTTTTTAGACTTCAAAAATATCGAGACTAGTAATGTGATTTGTTTTAATGCAGAACTGATTATTTTATAATGTAGGTAATGTACATTTGTGATTGTATAGTGTAGTCATTTTTTAATTAAAATGATCATTTGTAAATGACAATATTATTATAGTCTGTGTGTACAAACGCGTTATCAATATAATAAATTGTAATTTATTACCATGATAAAATTAAACTATTAAAGTATAATAAAAACACATATAAGAACGTCTACATATTCTAACAAAATTATTTTCATAGCTTTATATGTTTATATTAAGTCAATAGTAATTTCTGGATAAATTGCACATTATGTATCACACATAAAATAATTATTTAGCTACATAATATCATTTATTATAAATACTAGGAATAATTATAATCAACGATATTTTATACATTAGTATATTTTAACATGATGAGTGCTAATATTGATTATAGTGCTTAAAACCGATTTGCCAATCAAAATAATATAAGTTGTGTGTGTGTGTGTGTGTGTGGAATTTAAGATTAATCGCTTTTATTTAACCATAAATGAATTGCATTACAAAACAAACGTACGCCGTTTATACAGTGTATTATAACATATTGTATTAATATCTAAATATTATGACATTTATTGACCTACATTACATTACTGGAGAATAAATGTTATATATTATTAGTGTTATTGCAATAGTCATTGTTCAACAAATTATGTTGTTGTTATAATATACATATATAAATAAATATTGTACATACAAATACAATAATTATAATAGTTACTGTAATAATAAAAATGTTTAAAAAAGAAAAACCGACTCAAAAAAAAAAAAAAATGCACTAAAAGTAACAAATAATTCCTTATCAAATATACAAATATTCTTATAAAAAATTACAGATATACATATTTCTTACAAATATTATCATTTTTGAAGTCGGTGCTAAGGTTTAACAAAAACGTAGGATTTAATTAATTTAATTAATACGATAAATTGTGATTACGTAATTATGCATCTGCTATTGATTACCCGATATTGATTATCATAGACCTTATACTATAAGGTCTATGTAAATCCTACGTTTTTGGTAAACCTTAGCACCGACTCCAAAAATTATAATATTTGTAAGAAATATGTATATTTGTAATTTTGTATAAGAATATTTGTATATTTGATAAGAAATTATTTGTTACTGTTTAGTGCATTTTTTTTTTTGAGTCGGTTTTTCTTTTTTTTTAAATTTGTATTTCTTGCTTTTTAGTGAATGTACGTTGTCTTAGTTACAAAGTAAATATGGGTAGACCCACTAAAAACGCGATGCTGCAATATTATTCGTTAATATAATGAGGCTACTAAATCTGTCGTCCGACAATCAAAGCCACGCATAATTGGTCGTATCTTACTTTTACATATTTATTACATATTATTATATTTTTTTTTATATTATTCGTTAGTAAAATACTACCACATACTACCATTTTTACATATTACCATTTTTTGGAGTCGGATTTTTAAAAAAATTTTATGGGACAAATCTGGATGTATACAAATTCAAAAAAATAATAAAAATTTCCAAATCGGTTCATAAATGACGGAGTTATGAGGTAACAAACATAAAAAAAAAAATAATTGAGAACCTCCTCCTTTTTGAAGTCATTTAAAAAAAGAATCATCGAAATCGATTGGCGTGATATTGAGTTATTCGTCCATTTGTCGCGCACATACTTATATGGTTTTCTCATGGATGCCATTGTCAGAACTGGACCAAATTGAAATGGGACCACACGGGAAGCATCAGCTTTCAAATAAAAAAAAATCATCAAAATCGGTTCACCCAGTCGAAAGTTTTGAGGTAACAAACATAAAAAAAAAAAAATACAGTCGAATTGAGAACTTCCTCCTTTTTTGAAGTCGGTTAAAAATTATAACTAGTCAATACTGAAATCACATTTATCAAAAGTAGACAAAACGTGTATTACCAATATGCAATGAAAAATAAAGCTTAGAGGGATGTATCCCCCATATGCCCCCCTCCTCGGGAGAACGCCCATATTGGTATTTGTTTGTAAATATTTGTTTTAAACAAATATGTGTAAAAGTATTTTATCTAAACTGTATTCGTTTATTAATACAATTTTCAAACGTGGTGGAATATATGATTGTATCGAATTTATAGCAAAATCATAATAAAATCTAATAGACTGGCATAAAAATATAAAAAATGCGTTCGTTCTTAAATATCGTAAGAAAAAAAGTCACATTAAATGTTATAATTTAACTATGTGATATATGAATTTAATTTAATTCCTGAAGAGCTATGTGGTGGATTATTGTAAAAAAAAAAATGCAAATTCTGCAAATTTTTACTCCTACATATAAGCAGAAAACGTTGATGTTTCTCAAAAACACGAAAGATTAACCCGTATTATAATAATACAAGATTATTTTCACAATTACATCACTATCAATTTGACATACGTATAATTATTAATATTTTCTTTTTATAGTCAACCGTAACCTATCTAGTTGATTGAACTCAATTTACAATACCGTGCAGTGCTTATTGACCTATTTAATTCGATTAATAAACGTATAAGGCATTCAGGCATATCTGCATTCCGTTTTCCATATAATCTGAAGCAAATCTCATATTTTATTACAATACAATATTATATGCTTTGGACGTTGAACGTATTTACGTGATAAATATCAATCGTCACTGTTTACATAAAAAATAACATCTTGTTTAAATTTTAATTTAATCTCTTAAAATTATACTTTTGTCACAAACAAAATATATGGTCATATTAAATTTATCGTCGACTGACTTCATCGATTAAACGAAATCTTTTGAAAAACGATTTCTGTGTAAATTCGAAAAATACAATTGTAGAATATTATTTGGGAAATTGATTCCGAAATAAAAAATAAAAAATGAAAACATTATGATATAATACGTATAATAATAACTATTATTATATTAATAGTATTAATATTATTATTGCACGGATTATTTTGATAGAGTGAATCAATTTTATGAAGTGTAGAGATTGTACATTGCACTTCATGGTAAAATATTTATGTACAATTATTAATAATAATACATATTAAATATATTGATGTTTTTAAAAAATAATAATTAAATTCTACTGCGATAACATATAAAAAATACGAGTATTTTCATTAATTTAATCAACTTCTTAAAATATATATATATATATTTATAGTTATGCGCAGATTTAATTGTTTTGAATCAAGATATATATATATATATATATATATATATATATATATATCAATCAGTTGTTAGTATTTTATTGAGATAAATTTAAAAAAATTTAAAACGATTTTAATCTCAATTTTCATTGCAAAATATCATACGAACAGTACATAATATATAAATAAAAAAAAATATATATATATATATATAATAACTGTCCCGACAAAAGTTGTCCTGTCCAAATTTCAATCAATTTTTTTTTATCTTTTTTTGAATTTGTGAAAACTATTGGAAATGTGATTTAAATTTTAAATCACAATGAATCTCAATATGTTTTATTATTTTATTTCTATTTCGATGTTCTCAAGTAAACAATCAAAACAATAAGCTAATTATACCCGTCATCGCTCGTACGCAGTTTTGAACAAAAAAAAAAAATATATTGGAGAAAAAAAAAATTACAAAATCATTGAAATGCCTCGGCAAAAAATCGTAACATTGAAATACAATTTATCCCCCCTCTTCTCATATAAAAAAAAAATGAAAAAATGGGCGACGTTGGGGACACTCGGGGAAGTATTTGGAACAACTCCGTAAAAAACAATCGTAAAATTATTAAAATTGGTATCTACTACCAGGCGCGGCTCCAAGGGCCCTAGGGGCCGCGGCCCCCTCCCAAGCCTGTATTTTTCTAAAAAAAATTTATATTGTCTATTACACTAAAACCGTAACTCCCGGTTTCTCTTCCATTGGTAAAGTAAGACCTTTTTTTTTTTTTTGCTATTATGACTTAGGCCCCCACCCAACCCAGACTCTGGAGCCGCCCCTGTCTACTACATATAGTAATATATATATATATATATATATATATATATATATACCTTCTTGTAAAAAATACTTTTAAAATTGTATTTAAATAGAGATAAAAATACATTGACATAAACAGTATTTCAGACGTATTTCAAATACTTTTTTAAAAAAGTATTTAATAACAAATACAGATACTTATTCGAACGGAGCTTTAAATTAATTTTTATAGCAGTCGTATTTCCTATTTAAATTATATTTTTGTATAGGTAGGTCTTAAAACCACTCTACCACTCAACTTTAATGTTTTCAATTATTTGATGTAATAAATTGTTAAATAATTAAATATTAAAATTATTACAAAATTTTTAGCTTTTACAGTATTTTTAAAAGTAGTAATAATTATTATTACCAACATTTTTCATAGTATACATGGAAATATTTATGTTACAGTGTTATTATTTTTAACCTATTTTTAAGACACATTTCACACGGGGCGCGGTTGCGATATTTATCAACTTTACATCCATTCGTATATAAACCTTCGTCTGTCAGTTCATCAGACACAAAATAATAGTAAATTTGAAACTGCCCTACACACGTTTGAAAATTTATTTTAATTGAATGAAATGTATTAAAATCAAAACTTATTGCAAGAAATTTTATTTACAAGTATTTAAATAAAAGTATTTGTAATTCTAGTATAAATATACCTAAAAAATAATACCTATTTAAATACTTTGTAAATACTTTATTTAAAATGTATTTAAAAAGTATTCTAAATGCTCTAAAAGTATTTAAATATATTTACTCAAATATATTATGTTCATAATATATTTAAATCAATATATTAATAATATATATAAATCAATTATGTTTTAAGCTCAATGACAATTTGAACGGTCACCGGTGGTAACTGCAGTCAAACGCCTGGAATCGCAAAAATTTCCCGTATCAGCTACCACCGTCGTTGGACCTACCGCGGTTCTAGTTGTGAATCTAAGCCGTCCAGGGACCCCCCAATCGAAAGCATATAAAAAAAAATTTCATCGAAATCGGTCCAGCCGCGGTTCAGAATAGGAGTTCAGTGACAAAAACAAACGTACAAAAGAATAATATATATATATATATATATATGTAACATATATAATGTGAAAAACGCGTTAAATAAATTTAATATATTTATATATTTATACAAGTCTTCTCTGTAAAACGGAATTAGTGGAATTAATGTTGCCGTCAGGAGTGATGGAAAAACGTGGGATGTGCGTGCGTGGAACGACACTGCGTCGTTCGGTCTTTGTTAGTGAATGCAAAAAAAAAAAAAAAGTAATTCGATAAACAAACTCGCACGTTATTATTTGTAGAGAAAACAAAATAACATATTTTCGAAATATTCGAAATATCGCCGTTGTCCAAAATAAAACTCTAAAACCATTTTCGACGACAATAACGCGCTATACACAAAATGGAAATAAAACCGCGCGTTAATCGAGAGTCGATAATACTTTACGGTCAAAGGCGCGGATCCAGAAATCACAGAAGGGGGAGGGGGGCTATACGATGATCAGCTACCTAAAATTATACCTATTTAAGTAGTTATATGTATAATTTTTAAGCAATGACTACAGCCCAAGGGGGGGGGCTAAAGCCCCTTTTAAAACCCCTTAATTAATTAATTTAAGCTCCTTTTAAAGCCCCTTATCCCCCCCCCCTTGGATCCGCGCTTGCGGTCAATCGGTTATAATAATATATAATACGATATTACCTCGATTAAAATTATTTTTTTTATTATTCAAATTTACCTTGAGTTTATTTTCACGTCTGGCGAGCGCTACGACGTGAACACCGTACTTCACCAATTTCGCTACGATGGCCGCACCGATTCCAGCACTAGCACCGGTAACTATTGCCACTTTGCCTTTCCACTGATCCATGGGGTGGTGGTTTTTTTTTTTTCTTCTCCAACGGTGTTTTTTTAACGGTCACAAAAGACACCCGATTACGTACTACAATACGTTGTGCACTGAAATCGAAATCGTGCGTCAGCCGGTATATAATATTATTACGGTACTGTTTTCAACACTATATTATGCTGATGGAAACCCGTCACGTGGCGCGCTGCAGTCACGTGTGCGTATACACTCGTATGTTCACTGGCCATATGCCCACACCGTACAACGGTGATTGTACTATATTATGTACGTAATAATAATAGTGGTGGGAACTGAACGAAAACGCAGAACTCTGAAAAAAAAAAAATTAAAATTAAATTACTTAAAACGGGTGTATTGTATATATTGTACTTGTTAACACGACAATGAAGTCTTACACGTGCACTTTACGGTTTACGGCCGATTTTCAAACACAAATCGCTTCTGTGTGTACCTATATTCATACGTTTTCTATAGATTTATTCGATTGTGTGCTCCTCATCAGTTACAAAATGTACAATCGTACATTGATACTTGTCTTTGTGGAAATATATCGATTTTTTTTTTCCTATTCATTGTTCACCGAACGTCAAATGACTGCGCACAAAATTTAATAATCCACTGATGTAGGCAGGAACGTGTTTAGAATTCCGGCGCCCAGGGGGAAATTTTTTTTAAATTCCGCCCATTTTTTATCTGGCCGTGGAGGGGGGCAAATAAAAATTATAAAAACCTTATTTGTATTTTATACCGGCCGTGCATTGCGTACACACCAGCCCCCGACTCTCCAAAACTAATTTAGGCCCCCGAACGGACCCCCGAAAATCTTAGTGCGTATGACAAGTATTCGATTTCATAATAAAACGTTAAAATTTGTACGCCTTTATAATCGATGTATTAATAATTAATAATAATAATAAATATACATTTGCACGTTATTCAAGATTTATCATGGAATTTACTTATCCAATAATCAGCGGCGTAAGTGCGCGTAACCACGATTTGTTTAACCTCAAACATAAAACAATCTTTAATAGCAATTAGTTCAGTAAGAAATGTTAAATTAAATGAATTTAATAAATTCCTAACGCAATATTTCAAGCCCTGCAAAAACCTATCACAAAAAAATAATAAAAATTTTTTTAATAATTTAAAATTAAATATAACGGTGTAGCGGGCAGGGGGACGCAACCATTGCTCACTGTCGATAACATTAATTTATTCACCAACAAAGTTATAGGCCCCGAAACGGAGCTCGCACACCAGCCCCGTAATGTGTATAGGTGCGACACTGAATAATATTACGCGTAATAAACGCAGGGGCGCCATTTCAGTTTTAATATAGGGCTGCTAAATTTTTGGGCAGACCAAATTATTTCTCCACTAGGCCATAGTGATAACAGCATACATAATTGTATATATTGTTAATTAAATTGAAAATTATAAGCTACATATATTTTTTTTTCTAACTGCGCTCCTATGATATAATATATTCGGCCCAAAAGCCAGTGGCGTCATTTCAGTTTTCGAAAGGGGGAGGCAAAAGACTTAACCGGCCCCATTATTTAACTATTTCCCATTTACATTTAGCTCAATACAATTTCTATTTTACACAATTTTGAAATTTTCGTTATCATATAGGTACGAATCGCCGATATATATATATATTTTTTTTTTTTTTGTGGAAGAAAATTCATTCCTTTGTCAACTATAATAAATGTATCGTAATAGTATATTACGTAAATATTACCTGTGATTTGTGTTTTGAAGTTTCTCTTGTCATAATATTAAACACGCTAGAAACGACGTTTTTCGATCAACTCTGAGCAGCTTGTTCAATATTTTTTTCTCTCTTTCTCGCCGTCATGGCCACACCACCTTCAGCATTTTTCATTTTTATTTTTTACACTCGCCACTCACAAATTTATATGTATTCGTAAAACACACGTTTGAAGCGTTAAACAACGGCTAAACAAATTCGTGTGTACCGTACGCGATATAGGTTCGTCAACTGACAACCGTCAGACGTACATAATATTCTTCGAATTAGGGGTAACGTCAATAATTTACGCACTGCCTTTAACAATAACCATGTTTATCGAAAAAACCCCAGAAACGCAGTAAGTTGTAATCACGAATCAATCGACTTCAATCGTGGTTATAACCTGCATACTTTTTTATTTTATTATTAATTTAATTTTAATCCGCCGTTTGCCGCGCGATTTGTTATACTCATTATTACAGATTCGGTTAGAATAATTTATATTTACGTCATAGGTATCAGCTCGAATCATGTCGGCCCACTGTTAACAAGGGAGGGGGGGGGAGCAAATGCCCACCCTGCCCCCCACCAAATGACGCCGCTGCCACAAGCTGATTATCCAAATAACATGTTACAGGAATACGAAGAATAATATTATTGAAAATTAATAAATATTATTAAAATATTATTATTGGTTGTCGCATGACAACAGCTTGCACGTTTCCGTCCCATTTCCCGGGATTTACCCCCACACCGCTGCCGCCGTAACAGATGTTTACACGTCAATATTACACAGCGTAATTTTGAAAAAACTTAATTTTCCATCAAATAAGCCAATGAAAAAAAAAAAAAACCATATATAAAATTGTAGTATTCCTATATATTTAGATTCAAAATGAAGTAAATTATGTATATTATTTGTGCAATAAATATAATACAATAATTTTATAATTAATTTGGGTACTAATTTTGATTTTATAAGTGTACAAATATAAATTAAAAGCAGTGGTTCATTTGGGGGGGGGGGGTGGGACGCGGGGGGACTGAGTACCCCTTCTAGTTTTTCAGATATTTGAGCGTGCCACTACTATTTTTTTTAAAGAGGAACGCGGGGCACGGTCAGTGCTTGATTTGGAGGGGGACTGAGTATACCTCAACTAATTTTTTGGTTATTCTAGTGGACCCCTACTTTTTAAAGGGGAACACATGGGACGAGTTTTTATTTAATTTTATATTTTTATCAAATTGCTCAACTTACAATTTTGTATGGAATATATAAATCTTACAAAATGTATTAATATTTCATAGGTACCTCATACGTGATAACTGATTAGTATAGCCGTCAATGATAACCATTCATTGCCTATAAATTCAGGTACTTTAATAATTATTATAATATTTTGTTTTGTTATGATACGTGTTTAATGGTTTTATATTAATGCTCCTTAGGGGATCATAAAAGGGGGTGTGGAGGCGAAGCCCCCCGCGGTAATACGAGTGATATTAAAATGCTATAGGGGCGCTACTTTCTAAAAAAGTAGCTAGAGTACCTCCCCTACTTTTTTCCCAAGTCAAGCACTGATTAAAAGCCAACGTTTTCAGAATAAGAACGTAAGTTCGTGTGTAATCTTATTCATAAATATAGTGTGTATACCATGAAACTGTGTTTACAATTTTAGAAATACTATCAATAAACCAGATGTTTGATTTAATATGACACATGACGTGACGATAGCGGGCTATTGGTAAACGATAACATATTATTATAATGCGTTTTGAAATTAGCTGTACCGGCGCAGAATACAATATATTATAGCAGGCCGATTAAGGCGCGAAAAAAAAAAAAATAGGGCCGCCCCAATGTACATCCTGCGATACCCCAAACGGCGCCCGTGAATAAACGTGTCGTTCACGTACGCGTTCTTTTTTTGAAAAAAAAAAAAAAAAAAGAAACGAGTATGTGTTTCACAAAATATGAACGCGCACGAATGTCGTTCTTGTAAAACGTTGAAAAACGGTTGTCATAGATACCTGCAGCTACTATGTACGCGTGTTCCCGCACCGATGGCTGAACACCTACCTACACGACGTCACTATACCATGATATACGCATGACAACGAAACAACAGTGGCTGAGCAGCAGTAGCTGAGCAGCAGTATATATTGTGTATATTGTATAATGCAGTGTACAGTGCGTGTGAGGCGTACCTATAACGTATCCTAATATAACGCGTCAGTGTTTTGGAATAATAATTTTGAAAATATTGTGTAACGTAAAAACGTGATTAGACACTTTTTTTTTTTTTCACAATACTACGGCTTATACAGTTCCAGTACAGTGCGTTCTTTATAGACTACACTTATTATTATATATATATATATATATATACCTATATATAGGTATGTCGCGTAATGACAAATGTCAAGTATATATAGGTACTTTTTAGGTATTTTAAAGGAACATAATATGTTACAAATTCAGTCTGTTCTTTTCTTATTCTTAAATTAATATTACAAATAATACAAATAGGTTGGTATGTACCTTAATACTATATCTTAAACATGTAGGTATATTAATGTGACATAGCTGGTATAATATTCTTTTAATAAGTACGTAGGTATCTTATCTATTACATCTATAAACAATATTTTAACAGAAATAAAATATATTATAAATAAGAATAAATAATACTTATACATTATATATTATATAGTTAATGAAATTTTCAGTCTATTCTTTCTTTTTAATTCTAATTTCAGACTTCTTATTACAGGTACTTTATAAATCTCTATTACCTATATTTTATTAGTCTAACTAGTTTCAGTCTTTACACTACATATTAAAAGTTATTCTTCCACGATTTTCTGCTTCAATTTTCAAACTTCTTATTATATTTTCCTTTTTAACATCTTCAATATCTTCCACATTTGGAAAAACAAATGTCGGAGTTGAACCTTTATAACTTCTGAGAAATTGAACTTCTTTTTTCTTCTTTTTTTTCTTCTTCGCAACATTTCTGAAAAAAAAAAATGTGTTCCAAGTTGTATTACATATACAAAACATAAGCTACTAAGTTTAAATATTGATGAAATTGAATTTAGTTTTTTTTTAATTGAAACTACATATATTTCCCTAAAAATTATAAAGTACAGCAATAGGTGATAATTTGATGCGTTATATGACTTACCGATAAAGTTTCTGGAGCATTTTCAATGTTGCGAAATATGAAATAATCAAAAACACGTTTTACGTTGTTATCGTCCTAGCATTTGGTAGTTTTATCACATTGAGTCGATAGATAATATTGTAGAGATAATGATGAAAAAAAAAAACATTGTTATCTCAAATACAGCGTAGCCACAGGGAATTGACATCATATTCATTTATCTGTCCCAAGTTGTACCTATATCCCAAGTTGTAGCATTTGACGGTACACTGCCCGTAGACCGTATAATATAAAATTGTATAATATATACCGCCATTATTAACAACACATCGACGAGCATAATATATTTTTTTATTTCCGCGCTGACGCGTTTGGAGACGCGAGAAAATATGGAGAACAAAGCGCGCGTTTGCTTATATTAGCATAAATTCGTGACCGAATTTACGATATATTTTACAGTAGTGGTACAAAAAAAAAAAAAAAATTCTGGTTTTTTTCGTTCGTTACACGCGTTTTGAAAATGTCGACGAATTTTTACACGTAATAATAGCAGTGCATATAAACGTAACGGTTTTTGTTTTTGTCTCGCCATTGGCCCGTGTTTATTATACATCGATATACCGCGGGTGTCGGGTGTTTGAATCCCCTCGAACCGTCCCCATTCCCTACGCTCATGACACTGTACACTGCAACTCGACCACAATAGGGGTCCGTGTAAAAACGTCCATAACGGGCGCCCCCCCCCCTACTCGCTAAACTGTTATTTTGACATTAAGGGGATTGGAAGTGGGTATTTTCTCTCTTTGTCTTACACACATGAAACATAGCAAAATAGACGTTTCGTACTTCCAACGTACCGATCGATGTATTGGTGCGATAAGAAATTTGAAAACAGATTTGAATTCCTCTTGAATTTTACTACAAAACGACTTTCCCACTTTTTTTTAAGACCTTCAAAAATGAATTATTAACAATTTTTTTTTTTTTAATTTTTTCGGTTAATTTTTTTAAGGGTTTATGAAAAAAAAAATGAAAAAAGTGGGAAATAAGTCGTTTTGTAGTAAAATTCACGAGGAATTCAAATCTGTTTTCAAATTTCTTATCGCACCAATAGATCGATCGGTACGTTGAAAGTACGAAACGTCTATTTTGCTTTGTTTCATGTGTGTAAGACAAAGAGAGAAAATACCCGCTTTCAATCCCCTCAATACCACGATTTGAGATATAACGGTACATGATATTATATAATACGTGAATAATGGTTTTTCTTTGACAAAATTAATTTTTCCAATCGTCGTCATTGATCAATAAAATAAATTTAAAAAAAAAAAAAAAGTCTATTTACATTGCACTTGCAGAGTACGAAAAAAATCTCGAGGCCCCACAAAAGCGTGGAGGGGGGCCTTGTGAATTGCACCACACCCAACACTCCCGTAAATTTCGAGCACACGGCGTTTTGTACACGAGCACGAGCGCACAAGGCAGTAGCCAGGGGGGGGGGTCGGGTTCAAACCCCCCCCGCCGAAATTTTTTTTTAAATAAAATTTAATTATTTTAAATATATCTATTAAATTTGAAATTTGTACACGTGTAGATTTATAGATCGCACAGTACGGTATACCCTTGACAAAATTTTTTTTGAAAAAAAATTTTTCTTATATGTGTATAAATAATAATACGGACACCCTAATAAAAATATTTAGCTTGTATATATTAATGTATAGGTATAAAGTTTAAAATTGAGTAAAAATGTAAAATAATGTAACTATACCTAAATAACAAAAATGCCATGTACTTAATTTAAATAATAATTTCATAAATTCGTATACTATATTGAGAATATTTGTTTTTTAAATTTTCAGTCAAAAAAAAATTTTATATTCTCAACCTCCCCCAAAAAAAAATGTTGGCTGGCTACGGCTCGTCGTCGGGGTCGGGGTCGATAACGGACGTTACGGCGGCGGAACTGCATCACCGCCGCGGTTCGCGCCACGATTGCCTCGAGTACGTTCCGATTTATGAGAGAGCGCGTTTTCCTGTTCGACGACATTCGACGACGACGACGACGACGACGACGACGACGAAGACGTGAAACGGATTTTGACGGAACACGGCGGACTCGAGCCGAAACGTTGTGGCGGCGAGACAACAGGATTTTCGTCAGCTTACCAGGAGGCGGCGGCGGCGGCGGCGGCCGTGCACGAAGCGTTGACGACGATCAAAGACGACGACGACGATTACGGGGACTGGGACGAAGCGTTGAATACCGTGAGCACGGTGTATCCGGCTTTAGGCGTGGCCGCAGCGGTTTCTAGACGGTCGGAAACCCGGAGTGTACAACAGCGCTGCGGCGAACTGATGACGTCCGACGTCCGTGTGGCCGACAAACCGCGTGCCGGCGAACTCGGCAAGTGCAGCTTGGAAGCGGCTCTGCAGCACGGACACGAGTCGGAAGATTTCGCGGTCGCGCAACCGTGTCGCGTGGTGACGGTCAAGAACGCGGACATTGGCAAGCCGAGAATGTCGCGCGACGCCGTGCTGCACGCGTCGAGGAAAAAAGTCGACGACTGGTTGAGCAAATATACCTAATACATCAGGACTCGTATGTGTTCATGCATATTTGCATGTTTTTTTTTTTGCTACATAGGAAAACATGCTAAGTGAAGTATACAAATCCGTTTCATAACAATAGTAATAGCTGAAGTATAAAGTTTAATAGTGCATATTTTTGCATATTTTGGGTGTATTTGGTATGTTTGGCATATAATCGATTTTTTCGAGTTATTATTAGTGCGCATATTATTTTCCATAAATTTTGAAAATCGTTTTTCAGTGTAGATAAAAAAAAAAAATTAGACAAATAAATTCTTTCGTATTTATACTTTCCCGAACGCGTTTACGAAATCATAATTTTTCGGGTTTATTTTATTCAAAAGCGTGGAGGGGGCCTTGTGAATTGCACCACACCCAACACTCCCGTAAATTTCGAGCACACGGCGTTTTGTACACGAGCACGAGCGCACAAGGCAGTAGCCAGGGGGGGGGGTCGGGTTCAAACCCCCCCCGCCGAAATTTTTTTTTAAATAAAATTTAATTATTTTAAATATATCTATTAAATTTGAAATTTGTACACGTGTAGATTTATAGATCGCACAGTACGGTATACCCTTGACAAAATTTTTTGTGAAAAAAAATTTTTCTTATATGTATATAAATAATAATACGGACACCCTAATAAAATATTTAGCTTGTATATATTAATGTATAGGTATAAAGTTTAAAATTGAGTAAAAATGTAAAATAATGTAACTATACCTAAATAAAAAAATGCCATGTACTTAATTTAAATAATAATTTCATAAATTCGTATACTATATTGAGAATATTTGTTTTTTTAAATTTTTCAGTCAAAAAAAAATTTTATATTCTCAACCTCCCCCCAAAAAAAAAAATGTTGGCTGGCTACGGCTCGTCGTCGGGGTCGGGGTCGATAACGGACGTTACGGCGGCGGAACTGCATCACCGCCGCGGTTCGCGCCACGATTGCCTCGAGTACGTTCCGATTTATGAGAGAGGCGCGTTTTCCTGTTCGACGACATTCGACGACGACGACGACGACGACGACGACGACGAAGACGTGAAACGGATTTTGACGGAACACGGCGGACTCGAGCCGAAACGTTGTGGCGGCGAGACAACAGGATTTTCGTCAGCTTACCAGGAGGCGGCGGCGGCGGCGGCGGCCGTGCACGAAGCGTTGACGACGATCAAAGACGACGACGACGATTACGGGGACTGGGACGAAGCGTTGAATACCGTGAGCACGGTGTATCCGG